>JAIUCV010000640.1:0-446081 GCA_026724425.1 Erythrophleum ivorense | reverse complement strand
TTAGGCTTAGGAATAATTGTATCAAATCATATTTTTAGTGGAGCACTTGAAACCTAACTTTGCTACCTTGATTTTCCATGGTTATTTGTTAATTCTCTTTGCATATTCTCATTCTCCACACCCAATTTTCTAGGATTCACCCCTAGTTCTACCCAAAATCCAAGCCCTCTTAGACTTCCTTAAGGTGGTCAAACCTACAAGAAAGAGTGGGAGGAAGAAGCTACCATAAGAGTAAGATTTTACCTTATTTCCTTGCTTTTTTCTTGCTTGTTCTTCACTTGGTTGGCTTCCTTTCCTCAAACAAGAAGTCCCTCTCTCTGTTCTGCCCCCAAAATAGCACCAAAACTTCATTAAAACCATAGGAAGAAAGATTGAGAGGAGAGGAACAAGTTTGGAAGAAAAAGGAACATGAAAATCCATGAAATTCCTTAGCTTTTTCTTGCTTTTTCTCCTCCTTTCTTCTCCTCCTTGGTGCGCCTAAGAGAGCTGGTATTTTTCTGGTTTTTGGGCAGAACAAGTCATGCAAATAAAGGGGAAGAAGAAACAAGAAACTTAAAGAGTGTTCAAGAAGTTTCAATTTTTCCAAAAATTTCAATTTTGCCCTTTGTTTTTGGCATTTTCGTTTCTAACTCGTTTTAGCACCTTTTTTAGAACCATCTTTTTTATTATGAAATTTAGGTTCCCAATTTAATAAAATGCCTTTAGAATCACTCAAATTAGAGATAAAATCATCTCAAATGAATCTGTTAATGTTCAAGCTCACCATAGTTAGAAAACGTCTACCGGAGGGGCTTTAGCTGTCTCGGGACTTCCCATGGTTTTCAGGGCCTCTGAGAATCCCAGAGAATTAAAACTTTCATTGAAAAAGCCCTCCTATGAAAATTCTAAAATTTACTTAAAATTACGAAAATTCCATTTCATTTTGTCAACCTTTCATTACATTCCATTTCTTTATTCTAGCTCCATTTTTCTTTCCATCTGAGTTTGGGATTCTCATTTTTAGGAGTCTAGAATGCTACATAAATTTTTTGGGACCTTAACTAATTTGTTTTGGGGGACTTGCTTTTATATCTGGTGAATTTTGCAAGTTTACGAAGAAACCGTACTTTACGTTTCTCACGTTTTCTCTCATTTTCAGAGGACTGGATATTACATCAACAATTCAAAGGGTGTCTACATAATGACTTTGGCCAAATAAGTCTCTTAGGAGTTGAAAAGCACTTTAAAAAGTTCACAAGAATTTTAGAAGATGTTTCTTGTAAGTTACACTCTTATAAGTTGTCTAAAGACTTACAATTATTAAGAGCATTTTAATTTCCAAGAAGATATAATCCAAATAGGTCTTAACTTGCACTATAAAAGTTATGCTCAGACCTTATTTAAGGATCTTTTGGGGAATATAAGAGAAATTAAGCATTGTACTTTTTCCCTTTGTTGTACCGCTTAGATTGTAATTTTTGTCCCCTCAAGCTGCGTTCACTTCAAAAACTTTTCATTGCTTTTATATCCCCAAAAGAACCTATTAGTGTTGTAATGCCTCCTTTACTTATTCATTTTTAGTAAATTTTTTTGGTGAATAATTACTAATTTATTTATGTCTAATTACTTTCTTCCTTTTTTTACTGTTCTTTTACAATATATGTTCTTGATTTCATGTCAACTAAACCTATATAGCATAGCAGAATATGAAAATGATGAAAATAAACTACTGTTACTACATGCTATTAAAAAATCTAGTCATAAGGGAGCAGGATCATTATAAGTATAGATAAGAGTATATCATTGGGGATTTAGTCTAAGCTACCCTAAAAAAAATCCACAGATAACAAAAAGAACTACCAAAGATAGTCCCCTATTTATACAAAAAAGAACTATCAGCTATCAACAACTACATATTTTTATAGAAATAAAGGAAAGGATCCACTCATAGGAAATAAGTGAGTTTCCAACTCTCCCAATGCCACAAAAATCACTAGAACAACTCATATAGCATCATCACATAATATGATACGTATATTATGAATCACATAGATCCAATATTGTAGAGGGAATTGCATCCATTCTACCTGCAACTCTAATGTCACTCTATAAATTGGCATCTAAAATATAAACTACAATAAAGTAAGAAATAATTTTCTCAGTAACATAGATAGGATTAATATAAAATAATAACCATAAAAAAAGTTAGGTATAAAGTGAATAATATGAAAGGAATGTTCTGCAGAGAATATTAAATTTACGTAATAACATAAACAGAGGATAATATACGATTTGTGAAATACTCAATATAAATACAAAATAATAACAACAAAAGATAACAGAGATTTCTGTAACATCTGTTTGCATAAAAATAACGAAATGAGTCAGTTTGAAAAGTAAGTCCTTTGAAATGAATAAGTAGGGCCAAACAAAATTAGAATAAAATTCTAAATAATAGAAAATAAGAATTTGAGGTTTGAGTTGCCCAAAAACTCTAGCCAAATGAGCTAAAAAATTTTGTGAAAAAAAGTTAGAACATTTTCGTAATTTCTGGCAAATATGGGAAACTTATAGAAGGGCGTTTTAAACTAAAAATTTAAGCTTTTCGGGATTCTCAGAAGCCCTAAAATTTATGGGAACCCCCAGAATAGTTGAAACCCATTCGGTGAGTGATTTCAACTGTTGGTTGACTGCAACTTTGACCAAATAGTTCAGAATGGTTTTAAATTCAATTTGAGTGAAATCAAAGCCAATTTATAAGTTTGAGAGTCTAAATATTATGATAGAAAAGACAAATTTCAAAAATGAGTTGAATTGAGCCTAAATGAAAGGAACTACTAAAATGAAAAGTAGAAAAGTCTGTTAACTTTACCTTTTTGCTTCTTAAAAAAAGGCCCTACTCTCGTCCAACCCTCATAACTAATTTTGATGGTCTAAAACAAAACCTAAATCAGCTCTAAGGAGGCACACAAAAGGGAGAGCAAGGGAAAAGGTAAAACCAACCAAAAAAAGTATAGGAAACTAAG
Source organism: Erythrophleum ivorense (assembly GCA_026724425.1). Lineage (NCBI taxonomy): Eukaryota > Viridiplantae > Streptophyta > Magnoliopsida > Fabales > Fabaceae > Erythrophleum > Erythrophleum ivorense. Next base: position 443,076 of record JAIUCV010000640.1, on the reverse strand, counting down.
TTTTCTCATGCTCTTTCCTTCTTCCACTTTCTTCTCCTCTTTCTTCCCTCTTTTCTTATATTTTAATGATTGATTGAGGATGTTTCATGGTTGGTTCAGAGGAAGAAAATCTGAATTGGAAGGAGAGACTTATAGCAAGTGAAAGAAACTTGAGAAAGCAAGCAAATAAGGTATGGATCTTGGCTTGAATTGCTTCCTTTTTTATGTTCTTTTTTTAGGCAATTTCGGTCACACCTAACTTCCATAAGGGGAGATGAATTCTGACCTTAGCAAGAAAGAAACAAATGTTTGGGAGTGTGAAAAGTAAGATTGATCTATTAGAATAAAAAAGAGAACCAAGAAAAACCAAGTTTGTGAACCTTGGGGTTTTGAGACAAAGGGTAAAATTTGATTTTTCCTAGTGACAATTAGGCTTATGTAAGACATGTTATAAGTCCATTAGATCTTTAGGAAGCTTCCCAAATGCTACCCCTTAAAGAAAACAAAGCAAACTCCATGGATGCACAATGGAGAGCATGTCTCGGCCAAACATAGATGAAGCACCTAAGGAGTGTTTTAAAATTTTCTAATCCTAGAATGGGACTAGATATGATGGAAGAACATCAAAATAAGCCTTAAAAAAAATTTAGAAAGCCTAGAATGTGAAATAGAGGTGTAGGTTCCATAATAATATATAAAAAAGCAACTTATAGCTAAGCTCCTTAAAGTGAATGTGTGATGGCTCCAAAGAGTCTAAATGGAGTCAAGAGTCATAGATTGAAGGAGGAAATGGAGCCATGATCATGAATCCCCATAGTTGCTTCCTTAGGCCTTATATGGAACCATAATTAGCCATATGGGAAAGTAAGCTTCGCTAAAGTATATGTGATACTAGAACTTGCTTCAATAATGTAATTGGGCCTTATTTGATGTGTCTAGGCTAAAGGAATCAAGCTCCACATCCTTGCATGTATATGGCCAAGAGAGGGGTAGAACAAGCAAGAGAAAAGCTAGCTTTCTTGTTTCAAGGTAACTCTTTAACCTTTCTCTCATGCATTTGTGGATGTTTTCTTGTCTTTGAATGTGTGTATATGTGTTTATGCCATAAGAAATTTTTCTAGCTATTACCTATATGTTATGGTACCATGATATTCTTGAAATATGTTTTATGAATGCATTGTAGCCTAAATGGGTTTGGTGAAGCCAAAAGCCCCTTAACAAGGGTAAGAATGAGCCAAAAGTCCTTAGAATTAGGTGAGACAAAGCCAAAAGTCTCAAAAAGAGTAAGGCTTAGTCAAAAGTCCCTTGAAAATGGGTGAGGTAAGTCCAAAAGTCCAAAAAAAAATAGGTGAGGCTAAACCAATGCCCTTGAATGCCAATGCATGATTTATATGAGTTCTTGAACATGGAAATTATTTTATGTATGGTTACTAGTAGCTTGATTTTCATGCATGCATTCTTTGACTTGAAAATGTGTCCATTACGTATGTTTGAAAGGGTTAAGAGCTATTGAGATTCTTGGAATCTCACTCTTCCCTCTCTAATGTCTAACCATGTCTAGGTAAGCCAAGTGGTCCAAGAAATGGAGGCCAACAACCTTGAAGACCAAGATTTTGACAAAGATTTTATTATTTAGCCATTTTATGGACATATGATATCAAAGGGTGTAACTATGGGATGTATATATGATGTAGATACTTAAGCACACTTAAATATATGTAAATATGATGTATGTAATGATTTTGGAATCATATGAATGAGTATGTATGATTTTTACTACCAAAGGGCCTTTATGTGTTATGACTTTTATATGTATAATTGCAAGTAGCATAGTGAAAATGAGCTCCATGATATTTTGAACCAATTTCCATGTCTCCCTAGGCTGTGAATGTGGTTTTGGACATGTCCAAGTGGCTATCGATGGTTAAGAAAGCAATTTGACACCTTATTGAACCATAATAAACCTCAAAAAGTGACTAAATAGTGAGCTAAACCCCAAACTAACTAAATAGACGAATTTTCCCATGAAATTTGGCATGAATATAGGTCTTATCTAGATATTTTCACAAAGCCAAAGAGCACTCAATTTGGATCTCTAGAGAATTTATTATGATTTTTTAAAGTTGGAAAAATTCTGCTGATAAGATAACAACACTGTTCATATGGTCAATTTATATTTTTATGTCACACATAGGGCAAATGATATCCAATACTTATAAAATTTTATAGGCATAAACTAGACACTATAAGCTTTCCATATCCACTAAGATCACCTCATTTGAAGCTCTGTAGAGAGAGAACCAAATTTTTGAAGTTACATAATAGTACCAATAATGCAACCTAACCTTTGGTATTGTTTGACCAATTTTTATAGGTTCAATGCTTTTGTTTTGGTCCAGAACTATTTTTATTAGTAATTAATATCTAGAGCTTTCTATAATAGTATGGTTTGCTTGATTTCAATTTTTTAGAAATAGTTATGAATTTTCAAACTTTATATCAGAAACCTGGAAAGTGAACTTGAAAGCAAACTTATATTTTTCTGATGCATAGTAAAAAATTCGAGACTCTTGGGATGTTTTGTGATGGTTATAACTTGTATGGATGTATTATGTAACACCTTAACTTCTAGCTCATGCCCATCATGCCCTCATACTCATATGCACATGTTAAGCTTACAAGGGAGATGATTAACTCTACCTTGGTGTTCTTTCTTCTTGGCATTATGCATGGGTAGATAATTACTTTGAAGTCACATGGATCGGGTGAGCTCTTTCTATGCCTCATCATGCTTAATTGCACTATTAAGACTTGTTTCAATCCCAAACATATGCTTTAAACTCATGGAAAGCAAAAAGGGATATGAGACATGCATTTTCGTTCTTGGCAGATTTTGCTTCGTTTCTGGGCTAAGTTTGAAAATCCATAACTAAATACAGAAAAATCGTAACCACATGATCTTGGTCATTCTAGAAAGCTTAAGATGTCTAATTTATATTAAAAATATGTAGAAGTCTCAATATCTCACATATCATGCGTTTGACATTCAAAATCGTCCACTGGTCAGAGGGGGTTCTGTTACTGTCATAGTTTACTGACATTCAAGACTTACTTCTTCATTCAAAATGGGTCCCATTCTCATATATACATCATCATACATACATTGTCTTACAAATACTCTTAGGGACTACATCATATACATTATCAATTTACATTTCATATCTCATATACAACATAGTAACCAAAAATGTTCTTTTACAAGTTTTCATTACTTTCCCTAGCTTCAAGTTTGGTGGCTCCCATCTCTAGCTTCACTTGGTCCACCTAGCATGTTTGGATGGTGGAGAGGGAGGGTGAGATTCAAAGAATCTCAGTAGCTCAACTCTCATTCAATCATACATATATAGCATGCAAACAAGTCTCATGGTGCATGTATGGCATGTTAGCATATAAAGTCATACTAAAAGCATTTGAAACATGTGAATTGGCCATGGATAAAAGAAAGACATTCTCAACATGTGAGTAGGCCAAACATAACATTTAGAAGCTTGCCAAATACATAGATTAGCCTCACCCACTCACTTGTGGCTTTTGGACTTGCCTCACCCATTCTTAAGAGGTTCTTAGACTCAACCCTTACTCTTTGGGAGTCAACCTCACGTTTGGGAGACCCTTTACTTTGTCTCAACCAACTTAAGGGTTTGGCTTATCCTCACCATGGCTAAAGGGTTATTGGCCTTTCCATTCCTCAAGCAAACCAAAACAATCACATAATCATCATTTCAATGCATAACATATCATCATGCTAACACACTTCTCATAGCTCATATCATACATACATACATGTAAGACAATGTAAACACACAATTATGCATGAAGGAAGGTGGAGAGAGCTACCTTATTAGCTATTGATAGCTTCCTCTTTCACTTGTCTCCTCCCTTGTGGAGTTCACTACCACTTCTAGATGGGAGAACTTCTCTTGAGCCTAACCACACAAGAAGCATGGAATTAATTCCTTAATACTTGATTCTTAAGCTAGGGATCTCTTTCTAATCAACCCTACTGAGTTTCTTAAACTAGGTTTCTTTCTCTCACTAGAACCCATGAGTTATCTCCTCTCTTTTCTCAAACTCTCATGCTCTTAAGAAAGGGAAAGCATGAAAGAGAAGACTATATACTTCTAACCTCTCTCAAGAGTGGTTTCCCACTCTCTCTCTTCTGAACCAAGCTCAAAACCTAACTATCTTTGCTATCAAAACCGTAGAAAGAAAGGGGAAGGGGAGAAGGGTAACATGTGAAGAGAAAAGTCATGAGAATCCTTACCTTTCTTGTCCTTTCTTCTTTTCCTAAGCTTCTCTCTCTCTTCTCCGCCCTTTTCTCTCTCCTAAAGTGAGCCTGAGTCAATTAGAAAAAGAAAGAAGGGATTTGGAAGCTTTTAAAAAGTCAAATTCTCTTTTTCTCGCTTTTCCGGACTACACTCGCTATAGCGAGACATTGCCCTCACTACGGTGAGCTCGTATCTGTTCCAGACCTCTGCCTTCGCTATGGCGTCCCTACGGCGAGCAACTCCCTGGTTTTTATATGGAATACTCGCACTCACTATAGCTAGGAGCATTTTCGCTATAGCTAGACCCTTTCTCGCTATGGCGAGAAGCTGAATTTGCTATAGCCGGGCTGTGGCGAGAAAACTTAGAATTTTTAGCCCTTTGAAAATTTCAGCTTTCTCTTTTCTCCTTCCTTTTCTTTTCTTTTCTCTTTTCTTTTTCCTTACTGTTACATTCTACCCTCCTTATAAAAATTTCGTCCTCGAAATTTAAATAACATACCTCATGGGAAGAGTTCTGGATGTTTCTTCCTCATATCCTCCTCTAATTCCCATGTGGCTTCCTCGGGTGACAATTCCTTCCAAACCACTTTCACCAGCGGTATCGTCTTATTCCATAACTGCTTGAGTTTAACATCCACGATCTGATCTGGTGATACTATATATGATAGATCATCCTGTAACTGTATGTTCTCATATTCTATGACATGTGAGGGGTCGGGTTGGTACTTTTTCAATTGGAAAACATGGAAAACATTATGAACTTGGCTTATGTTTGGAGGAAGAGCTAGTCTGTATGCCACAGGTCCTACTTTATCTAAAATCTGGAAAGGACCTATATACTTTGGAATACCTGTGAATGGAGATACCTTAATGAAAACATGGTCTCCAACCTCAAACTCTAACGGCCGCCTATGCTTATCTGCATAGCTTTTCTGTCTACTCTGGGCCGTCAGAAGTTTCCTTCTGATGGTTTCTATCTGTCTAGAAGTCTGATCCACTAATTCTGGACCTATAAGGCTCCGCTCTCCTAGCTCGACCCAACACATTGGGGATCTACATTTCCTCCCATACAATGCCTTATACGGTGCCATCTGTATGCTAGCATGATAACTGTTATTATAGGCAAATTCCGCTAAAGGCAAGCATGTGTCCCAGTTCCCTTTCATTTCTAGCACACATGCCCTCAACATGTCCTCTAGGGTTTGGATGGTTCTCTCTGTCTGTCCATCCGTCTGAGGGTGGTAGGCTGTACCAAATCTAAGTCTGGTGCCTAGAGCATCCTGTAATGATCTCCAGAAATTCGATGTGAATCTGGGATCTCTATCTGACACTATGCTCTTGGGCACACCATACAGTCTAACTATCTCCCTGATGTACAGCTAGGCTAACTTATCTAAGGTATAAGTGGCTTTTATAGGTAGAAAGTGCGCTGACTTTGTTAACCTATCAACTATTACCCATATTACATCATAGCTCGATGATGCCCTGGGTAAACCCATGACAAAATCCATAGCTATGCTATCCCATTTCCACTCCGGGATATCTAGGAGCTGAAGTAACCCAGCCGGTTTCTAATGTTCTATTTTTACTCTTTGACATACTAAACATCGGGAGACGTACTCTGCTATGTCTGTTTTCATTCCGGGCCACCAAAACATTCTCTTCAAATCCTGGTACATTTTATTACTGCCTGGATGAATGGTGTACTTACTCTTATGTGCCTCATCTAGTATTTTCTCCTTGATCTCAGTGTTCCTAGGCACATACAGCCTATCCCTGTACCTCACTATGTCATCCTCAGACAGATTGAACTCCTAGACATTACCCTGGGTTATCTGAGCTCTAATCTTCCTTACCTGGTCATCTACTTGCTGGGCTTCTCTTATCTGAGCCCTCAAGTCATTTTCTATTCGGGTTTCACTCATTAATAATTTTCCTGAACACACCTCGCAGGAGAGACTCATGTCTCTGAATCTCTCAATCAATTCCTGCTCTCTGACCATCATACAGGCCACATGTATGGATTTTCTACTTAGGGTGTCAGCTACCACATTAGCCTTACCAGGATGGTATTTCAATGTGAACTCATAATCTTTCAGAAATTCTAACCATCTCCGTTGTCTCATATTTATCTCTTTCTGCTCAAATAAATACTTAAGACTTTTGTGGTCGCTGTAAATTTCTATTGCTGCCCCATATAAGTAGTGTCTCCATATTTTAAGAGCAAATACCACTGCGGCTAACTCTAAGTCATGTGTGGGGTAGTTTTTCTCATGAAGTTTCAACTGTCTAGAAGCATAAGCTACCACTCGGCCTTTCTGCATAAGCACACATCCTAACCCTTTCTTAGAGGCATCACTGTACACTACAAAAGTTTCTTTAGGGTCAGGGAGTACTAGAACTGGGGCCGTGGTCAACTTGTACTTCAACTCTTGAAAACTACTCTCACATTTCTCATTCCACACAAACAACACATTCTTTCTAGTAAGCCAGGTCAATGGTATTGCTATTTGAGAAAAGCCCTGAATGAACCTTCTATAATACCCTGCTAAACCTAGAAAGCTCCTGATCTCTGTCACTGTTCTAGGTCTCTCCCACTGTAATACTGCCTCTACCTTATGGGGATCTACTGCGACCCCTGTCTGGGAGATCACATGACCAAGAAACTGAACCTCAGTGAGCCAGAAATCACATTTACTAAGTTTAGCGTACAACTGTCTTTCTCTCAGGTCTCCAAGACTAATCTCAAGTGTTGCTCGTGTTCCTCTCCACTTTTCGAGTAGATAAGGATGTCATCTATGAAGACTACTACAAACCTGTCTAAATATGGCCTGAAAACTCTATTCATGTAATCCATAAAAACTACGGGTGCATTCGTCAACTCGAAAGGCATAACTAGGAATTCATAATGCCCGTATCTGGTTCTAAAGGCTGTCTTGGGAATATCCTCTGCCTTTATCCTGAGCTGATGATATCCTGACTTGAGGTCTATCTTAGAAAACACTGACGCTCCTGCTAACTGATCTAGGAGGTCATCTATGCGAGGGAGAGGGTACTTATTCTTAATGGTAATTTTATTGAGTTCCCGGTAGTCTATATATAGCCTAAGGCTCCCGTCCTTCTTCTTTACAAATAGAACTGGGGCTCCCCACGATGAGACACTAGGTCTAATAAAATCCTTTTCTAAGAGTTCCTCTATCTATTTCTTAAGCTCTGCTAACTCAGTGGGGGCCATTCTATATGGGGCCTTGGACATTGGACCCGCCCCAGGTATGATGTCTATAGAAAACTCAACCTCTCTCTCTGGGGGCAGTCCACTGATCTCTTTGGGAAATACCTCTGGGAACTCTCTTACTATGGGAATCTCATCTATACCCTCTTCTACCTCAGCCTGGATTGAAAAGAAGACCAAATACCCCTGACAACCATGCCCTAGAGATCTCTCAGCTTGGGAGGTGGTCATAAAGGATAACTCAGCCCTAGTACTAGGCACAGTCCTGCACTCAGGTAAAGTAATACACCTATGGCTACAATCTAGTGTGACATTATTTGCAGGCATCCAGTTCATGCCAATTATCACATCAATATCAATGAGGGGCATGCAAATCAGATCAAGAGTGGTCAGGCAATGATTAAACTGGATCACACAATTCAAGCAAGCATGGGAGGTGATGGCTCGGTATCCGGTGGGGGTGGATACATGCAACGCATATGGCAATGTATGCATACTCAGACCCGACCTCTTAACACAGTCATATGATATGAAAGAATGGCTAGCGCCCGAATCAAATAAGGCAATTACTGAAAAATCATTCATCTTAATAGTACCTTGAATCAGACTCGGGGACTGGCTAGCCTCTTGCTGTGATAGGGCAAAGACTCTACCCTGGGTCTGTGGTCTGGGAGGAGGAGCCATCTCTCTCTACTGTGTGATCGGTATAAGGGCCTGTGGAGGAGCTTGGATGCAATCTCTGGCTATATGCCCTGGCCTGCCACATCTATAGCACACATTCTGCCCCGCATAACACGGTCTGGTACCGTGATTTCTGTCACACTGGGGATATGTGATAGGTGGTGCACTGCCTTTGTTGGACTGAATTCTCCTTTTCTTGCCCCTTTAGTTCCACTGATTCCTTCCGCCTCTACGGCTTGTCACTGCCGGTTGGGAACCATCTCTAGATCTCTTGGGCTCAGGGAGGGGAAGAAGTGGTCTGGCGCTAGAGGTAGGCTGCATCATCCTGAGATTCGTTTCTGTCACTTTGCATACTTCTACAAGGGTATGGAAGTGCCTGAATCTCTGGGGCACTACCCTGTCTCGGATCTCAGGGAGCAAACCCTTCTCTAGCCTATCTGCCCTCCATTTCTCATCATCATGTCTCTATAAGTATGAGGAGTATCTAGAGAGCTCAATAAACTTTGCTACGTATTGGTCCACGGACATTCTCAGAGTCTGTCTCAACAGGATAAAATCTGACTCCTTCTCATCTCTGATGGAATTAGGGAAATACTTCTCGTGGAATGCCTCGAGGAATGCCTCCCACGTGATCGGGGCGTTCCTCGCTCTCAGCATCGGCTCAATGCCCTTCCACCAATATATTACTTCTTTCCGTAACTAAAATGCAGCCATCTTGGCTTTTTGCTTAGACGTGCACTCCATCACCTCGAAGATCTGCTCTAACTCTATAATCCAGGTCTCAGCTCTATCTGCATTCATCTCACCATCAAAGGTGGGAGGCCCGAATTTTCTGAACTGGGTAATCACTTTTCTGATCGAGGGCTGCTGCTCAGCAGGAGGCATCTGAGCTGGTGGAATTGGGGCAACAGCCTGCATATGTGGCTGTGCATCTATAGGAGTCACCCCTGAATGCTCGGGACAATCTGAGTGTGGAGGCAGCTGAGGAGGGGGAGGTGTAGGGCCTTGGCTATCTCTCTCAGCAAGCCGTTCTTGAAGCTGCATAATAACAGCTTGCTGCTGATCCAAGCGAGCCATTATGCTTTGTAAGGCTCCAGCTACTGGATCGCTAGGCCCGGCTTCATCAGCCTGAGCCGTTCTGGAAGGCCTACCTCTTCCTCTACCTCTACCTCTACCTTAACCTTGGCGCGTGTCAACCATCTTTCTGAAACATATAACATGGTTTAGCATACATAATAGGGACACATGCCACTTTCATACACTCAATTATCCATAGCAAGCTCATAAAAACATCTTGGCAACTCACAAACATATGCTACAATCCACAATGAAAGCCTGAACCTTGGCTCTGATACCAACAAATGTAACACCTTAACTTCTAGCTCATACCCATCATGCCCTCATACTCATATGCACATGTTAAGCTTACAAGGGAGATGATTAACTCTACCTTGGTGTTCTTTCTTCTTGGCATTATGCATGGGTAGATAATTACTTTGAAGTCACATGGACCGGGTGAGCTCTTTCTATGCCTCCTCATGCTTAATTGCACTATTAAGACTTGTTTCAATCCCAAACATATGCTTTAAACTCATAGAAAGCAAAAAGGGATATGAGATATGCATTTTCGTTCTTGGCAGATTTTGCTTCGTTTCTGGGCTAAGTTTGAAAATCCATAACTAAATACAGAAAAATTGTAACTACATGATCTTGGTCATTCTAGAAATATTAAGACGTCTAATTTATACTAAAAATATGTAGAAGTCTCAATATCCCACATATCATGCGTTTGACATTCAAAATCGTCCACTGGTCAGAGGGGGTTCTGTTACTGTCACAGTTTACTGATATGGACTTTGAAATTGTCTAACTAATTCCACAAAAAACCAATGCTTACAAACATCTCTATGGAAATATGTGGATGTTAGTTAGAGAGAAAAAATATCTCTAGATCAGTTCACCAAACCAAATTCCTGAAAACCGATGAAACAGTACTTCGGGTCTGGTTGGGTGCCTGATGCTGGGCCACAACTTCGAAATTGCATATCTTCTTCTCTAGACCTCTAATTGAGGTGCTTCCAGTTCCTATAAGTCACTGTGACTACCTAGTTTCTGTGTAAAAAATTTCGTAGCCATTGGACTACGTTTACCCCTCGGATGACACAATTCCCAAACTAACCAAATGAACAGTGTTTTCTGAAATCCGAATTTCTGATGCCAACTTTGAAAAATCATAGAAAATGCTATAGACCTCCAAATGACATGAACTCTAGCTTCCCAAAAATCTCTAAACATGATCTAGTAACATGTCAAATTTCAGAACAAGAAGAGTTCATATGGTTAGCCTTTGACATTATGTGCAAAAAGGCCTTTTCTTGGCCAAAAGTGGGGCTCATGGGGTCCAATCTTGGTTCTTCTACCTCTATGACTCCTTGAGCACATGAGAACGCATCTGTAAGGGTCATCAATCATGGCTCAAGTGTCTAACAACCCAGATTGGAGAGACTCACTACCCCATGCCCACTTATGCACTCATGTGGCCTATGCTAGCATGGAACTTTTCACATTCAAGACTTACTTCTTCATTCAAAATGGGTCCCATTCTCATATATACATCATCATACATACATTGTCTTACAAATACTCTTAGGGACTACATCATATACATTATCAATTTACATTTCATATCTCATATACAACATAGTAACCAAAAATGTTCTTTTACAAGTTTTCATTACTTTCCCTAGCTTCAAGTTTGGTGGCTCCCATCTCTAGCTTCACTTGGTCCACCTAGCATGTTTGGATGGTGGAGAGGGAGGGTGAGATTCAAAGAATCTCAGTAGCTCAACTCTCATTCAATCATACATATATAGCATGCAAACAAGTCTCATGGTGCATGTATGGCATGTTAGCATATAAAGTCATACTAAAAGCATTTGAAACATGTGAATTGGCCATGGATAAAAGAAGACATTATCAACATGTGAGTAGGCCATACATAACATTTAGAAGCTTGCCAAATACATAGATTAGCCTCACCCACTCACTTGTGGCTTTTGGACTTGCCTCACCCATTCTTAAGAGGTTCTTAGACTCAACCCTTACTCTTTGGGAGTCAACCTCACGTTTGGGAGACCCTTTACTTTGTCTCAACCAACTTAAGGGTTTGGCTTATCCTTACCATGGCTAAAGGGTTATTGGCCTTTCCATTCCTCAAGCAAACCAAAACAATCACATAATCATCATTTCAATGCATAACATATCATCATGCTAACACACTTCTCATAGCTCATATCATACATACATACATGTAAGACAATGTAAACACACAATTATGCATGAAGGAAGGTGGAGAGAGCTACCTTATTAGCTATTGACAGCTTCCTCTTTCACTTGTCTCCTCCCTTGTGGAGTTCACTACCACTTCTAGATGGGAGAACTTCTCTTGAGCCTAACCACACAAGAAGCATGGAATTAATTCCTTAATACTTGATTCTTAAGCTAGGGATCTCTTTCTAATCAACCCTACTGAGCTTCTTAAGCTATGTTTCTTTCTCTCACTAGAACCCATAAGCTATCTCCTCTCTTTTCTCAAACTCTCATGCTCTTAAGAAAGGGAAAGCAAGAAAGAGAAGACTATATACTTCTAACCTCTCTCAAGAGTGGTTTCCCACTCTCTCTCTTCTGAACTAAGCTCAAAACCTAACTATCTTTGCTATCAAAACTATAGAAAGAGAGGGGAAGGGGAGAAGGGTAACATATGAAGAGAAAAGCCATCAGAATCCTTACCTTTCTTGTCCTTTCTTCTTTTCCTAAGCTTCTCTCTCTCTCCTACGCCCTTTTCTCTCTCCTAAAGTGAGCCTGAGTCGGTTAGAAGAAGAAAGAAGGGATTTGGAAGCTTTTAAAAAGTCAAATTCTCTTTTTCTCGCTTTTCCGTACTACACTCGTTATAGCGAGACATTGCTCTCGCTACGGCGAGCTCGTGTCTGTTCTAGACCTCTGCCTTCGCTATGGCGTCGCTACGGCGAGCAACTCCCTGGTTTTTGTATGGAATACTCGCACTCGCTATAGCTAGGAGCATTTTCACTATTGCGAGAAGGCATTCTCGCTATGGCGAGAAGCTGAATTCGCTATAGCCGGGCTGTGGTGAGAAGACTTAGAATTTTCAGCCCTTTGAAAATTTCAGCTTTCTCTTTTCTCTTTCCTTTTCTTTTCTCTTTTCTTTTCTTTTTTCTTTTCTTTTTCTTGGCTGTTACATATTATGGATAGAGAATGATATTGAGGAGTTCATGTGGTCCATGGAGCATAAGATGAATTTTTAAAGTCTTACGTAATGCAAATAAATACATTAAAATATATAGAATTTCTTGCAAGATATATGAATTTAAGCTCCTGTAATTGAAAGGGAAGGCTAGAAGAGTATGGTGTTACAATTTCCATATGAATACATAAGTAGAGAATATCATAAAAATTTCAAGATTTCCTACATAATAGTAAAACATGATTTAAATACCTATAATAAATAGGATATCAATAGTTTTTAGCATTCACATACTAAAAGGAATTACACATAAAGAGAATTGAGAAAATATAGCAAGCAATATTTCTCAACTTGACCATTAGGCCTTGGAGACTGTTAGGCTCAACACCCAAATCACATTGCCCTGGCATTGGCAATTTCAATACCCAGAATATGTTGCACTGCCATGATTTAGCAGGCTCACCCCTACTTCCTTTACTAAGGTGTCTCCTAGTGGATATTGTAACAACCAGAAAAAAAAAGCTGAAAAACTTTCGAAGGGCTGAAAATTTTCTAAGTCTGCTAGCTATAGCGAGAAATGGCCTAACTATAGCGAATGTACCTATTCGCTATAGCGAGAAATGGTCTAGCTATAGCAAAAGTGCCTTTTAGCTATAGCAAAAATGCTTTTACCTATAGCGAGTGCGGGCATCCCATACAAAAACCAGGGACCTGCTCGCCGTAGTGTGTGCCGTAGCGAAGGCAGGGGTCTGGGACTGATACGTACTCACCGTAGCGTGGGTTATGCTTTGCTATAGCGAGGGTTAGTTCTGAAAAGCGTGAAAAAAGAGAATTTGACTTCTTAAAGTGCCCCAATTCATTCCTTCTCCTTTTAACCGACTTAGGCTTCATCCAAGGCAGAGAAAAGGGCGGAAGAGAGAGAGAGACACCTAGAGAAGGAAGGAGAACAAGAAAAAGGTAAGCATAACTTGAGATTTTCCTAACTTTCTTCTTAGAATCTTGTTTTTCTCTCCTTGCCCTCTCTTTCTATGGTTTTGGTGGTTGCATTAGCTATGTTTTGGGCTTGGTTTAGAAGAGAGAAAGTGAAAAACCACTCTTGAAGGAGGTTAGAACTCATGTAGCTTTACTTCTTTGCTTTCCTTTCTTGAGAGTTTGAGAGAGGAAGGATAGTTGGCAAACTTCTAGAGAGAGAAAGAACCTCTAGTTTCTTATATGCTTGGTAGGATTTGCTATAAAGAAACCCTTAGCCTTGTGAATAAGTGTTGAGTTATGAGAGAGTAATTTCATGTTCTTTATGTGTCTAGGCTCAAGAGAAACACTTCCATCTAGTTATGATTGTGGAACTAAGAAGGGAGAAGACAAATTGAAAGGGAATGCTTGTATTAGCCTATAAGGTAGCTCTCTCTACTTTCTCTCAAGCATGAATGTGTGTTTAACTTGTTGTAGAATGTGTATATGTGTATTTTCAAGCTATGAAAAGTATGCTAGCATGCCTTTCCATGTCATGATCCTAGATGCTATATTTTGTGTTAAATGAATCCATGATGTTTGTATGAGTTTGCTTGAGTATGGAAAGGCCAAGAACTTTTCTCTCGGGTGAGGATGAGCCAAGAACCCTCGAGCTTAGTTAAGACAAAGCAAAGGGTCTCCTAAAAGCAATGTGGACTCCCAAGAGTATGGTTGAGTCCAAAGTGCTCAAGAGTGGGTGAGACAAGTCTAATACCCATGAGGAGAAGTGTGAGCCAATCCAAACACTTGGTGAACCCTTAAATGTCTTGTATGATTGATTCACATGCCAAGGTTATTTTTAAAGTGTCCATGACTTCCACTTTTTCATACATGCATTTGAAAAACTTGCTTGGCACATATTATGTATTATTGAATGAGAGATGAGCTATTGGGATTCTTTGAATCTCATCCCCTTCTCTCCACTATCCTAACATGCTAGGTGGACCAAGTGAACAAAGATATGGGAGCCACCAAGCTTGAAGCTAGGGGAATCGGCAAAGAATTTGTGAAATAGCCATTTTGTCACCGTTTTGTTGTTAAGAGATGTAATCTGATGATGTACATGGGATGTGCACTAATAAATACTTGTAAATGGATGTACTTATTGTATATGTATGAGAATTAGAACTATAGTGCATGATGTAGCAAGTTTTTGGTATGAATAGCAAGATCTTAGCATTATGTACATGGTGTATGTGTTGGTGTGGGAGAGTGAGTTTTGCAAATCTGGGTTGTTAGACATTTGAGCCATGTTTGATAGCCTATGTTGATACTTTCCCACGTGCTCATAGAGCCTTAGGAGTAAGAGAAGCAAATTTGAACCCTTGGAGCCCTCTTTTAACAAAGGAAATCAACAGTTTGCCCCCTTATATCAAAGTCAGACCAAATGACCTCTTCTTGCCTTGAAATTTGGCATGTGACTAGATCTTGCCTAGAGACTTTTGGGAAGTCAAAGATTAGTCATTTGGAGGTCTGTGGAATTTTCTATGATTTTTCAAAGTTGGTATTAGAATTTTGGATTTACACCAGCACTGTTCATTTGGTCAGTTGTGTAATTGTGTCATCCGAGGGGCAAACGTGGTCCAATGGCTACGAAATTTTATAGGAAGAAACTAGACATTCACAGCAGCCTGTATCAATTTGAAGCCCTCATTTGGAGGTCTGGAGAGGAAGATATGAATTTTTGAAGTTTTTGCCTAGTATCAATCATCTTGCCTGACGAGAAGTATTGTTCCATCGATTTCAGAGAGCTTGGCTTAATGAACTGATCTAAAGATATTTTTTCTCTCTATTTAACATCCACATATTTCCATATTTTTATCATTTACATGTTTTGGATTTTTGTAGAATTAATTGGATATTTCTGAAGTTCATATCAGTAAACTATGATAGCATAAGAACCCAGTCCGACCTCCAGACCATTTTGCATGTCAAACTTCCTGTGTGTGGGATTTTATGACTCAAACATATTTTTAGTATGAAGTAGACATCCCAAGATTTCCATAATAACCAAGATTACCTATTTTCAATTTTTCTAGATTTAGTTGTGATTTTTCAAAGTTTGCCCAGAAATGAGGCCAAGTCTGGCCGAAAATGGAGATACATGTTCCATATCTCTTTTTGGTTTCCATAGGTTGAAAGCATGTTTTTGGGATTGAAATGAATTTTAATGGTGCAATTAAATATGAGGATGCATAGCATGAGCTCACACAGTCCATGTGACACTGAAATAAAATTTTAACCATGACGCAATGCAAAAAAGTGTATGAATCCAATGGAAGTTCTCACTTTATTCTTACTGTATCCCACATGAGCATGTAAGGGATGATGGGTATGAGTTAGAAATGATGGTGTTACATTTATTGGTATCAGAGCAAAGGTTCAGGCTCTCATTATGGGTTGTGGCTTGTGTTTGTGAGTTGCCAAGATGTATATGAGCTTGTTTATGAATGATTGAGTGCATGGCAGTGGCGTGTGTCCTTATTATGTACTAAAGCATGTTTATATGTTTCAGAAAGATGGTAGACACACGCCAAGGTAGGGGCAAAGGAAGAGGTAGGCCTCCCAGAGTGGCTCATGTTGATGAAGCCGAGCCTAGTGATCTAGTTGCTGGAGCCTTACAGTCCATCATGGCTCGCCTGGATCAGCAGCAGGCCGTTATTATGCAGCTTCAGGAACGGCTTGCTGAGAGAGATAGCCAGGGCCCTACACCTCCTCCTCCTCAGCCACCTCCACACTCATATCGTCTCGAGCATTTAGAGGCGACTCCTACAGATGCGCAGCCACACATGCAGGCTGTTGCCCCTATTCCACTAGCTCAGACGCCTCCTGCTCAACAGCAAACCTCGACTAGAAAAGTGATCACATAGTTCAGGAAATTCAGGCCTCCCACCTTTGATGGTGAAATGAATGAGATAAAGCTTAGGCCTTGATTATGGAGTTAAAGCAGATTTTTAAGGTTATAGAGTGCACATCTGAGTAGAAAGCCAAGATGGCTGCATTTCAGTTATAGAAAGAAGCAATTTACTGGTGGAAGGGCACTGAGCCTATTCTAAAAGCGAGGAATGCTCCAATCACCTAGGAGGCATTCCACGAGAAGTATTTCCCCGATTCCATCATAGATGAGGAGTCAGAATTTATCCTGTTCAAAAAAATTCTGGGGATGTCCGTGGACCAGTACGTAACGAAGTTTGTTGAGCTCTCCAGATATTCCTCATACCTATAGAGACATGACGATGAGAGGTAAGAGCAGATAGAGAAAGGCTTGCTCCTTGAGATTCGAGACAAGGTTGTGCCATAGAGAATCAGGCACTTTAATACCCTTGTAGAAGTATGCAGAGTAACATAAACAAATCTCAGGATGATGCAGCCTACTTCTAGTGCTAAACCACCTTTTCCCCTCCTTGAGCCCAAAAGATCTAGAGAGGATTTATAGCCTGTAGTGACGAGCCATAGAGGCAGAAAGAGTCAGTGGAACTAGAAGGGCAAGAGAAGGAGGACTCAGTCCAGTAAAGGCAGTGCTCTACCTATCATGTGTCCTCAATATGGCAGGAATCACGGTACCAGACCATGCTATGCGGGGCAGAATGTGTGTTTTAGATGTGGCAGGCCGGGGCATATAGCCAGAGATTGCACCCAGGCTTCTCCACAGGCCCCTCTACAGATCACACAACTGAGGGAGATAGCTCTTCCTCCCAGACCACAGACCCAGGGTAGAGCCTTTGTCCTATCACAGTAGGAGACTAGCTAGTCCCCGAGTCTGATCCAAGGTACTATTAAAATAAATGATTTTTCCGTAATTGCATTATTTGATTCAGGTGCTAGCCACTCTTTCATATCATATGACTGTGTTAGGAGGTTGGATCTAAGTATGCATACATTGCCATATGAGTTACATGTATCTACCCCCACAAGAAATCGAGCCATCACTTCCCATGCTTTCTTGAATTGTGTGATCCAATTTAATCATTGGCTGACCACCCTTGATTTGATTTGTATGCCCCTCATTGATATTGATGTGATCATTGGTATGAACTGGATGTCTACAAATAACACCACACTAAATTGTAGCCACAGGTGTATTACTTTACCTGAGTGTGGGACTGTGCCTAGTACTAGGGCTGAATTATCTGTCATGACCACCTCTCAAGCTGAGAGATCTCTAGGGCGTAGTTGTCAAGGGTATTTAGTTTTCTTTTCAGTCCAGGCTGAGGTAGAAGAGGGTATAGATGAGATTCTTATAGTGAGGGAGTTCCCAGAAGTATTTCCTAAGGAGATTAGTGGACTGCCCCCAGAGAGAGAGGTTGAGTTTCCTATAGCCATTATACCTGGGGCAAGTCCAATGTCTAAGGCTTCGTATAGAATGGCTCCCACCGAGCTAGCAGAGCTTAAGAAACAAATAGAGGAGCCTTTAGAGAAGGTTTTATTAGACTCAGTGTCTCACCGTGGGAAAACTCCAGTCCTATTTGTAAAGAAGAAGGACGGGAGCCTTAGGCTATGTATAAATTACCGGGTGTGAACACCGTATTTTGTCCGGGCATACTCCAAAAATAAGAATAAAATTAAACTAATAAAAAATAGAAAACAAAAAAAAACAAAAATCAATAGGTCCTTTTAGCTCAATAAGCTAAAACAAAAAATTAAAGGAGAAAGAACTAAAAAAAAAAACGCCCATTACTCCAAAGTTAAAACAAAAAAAAATCAAAAAGAGACTAGAAAAAAGAAAGGAAAAAATGAATTAAATAGGAAAAAGTAAAATCCCACAAAGAAAAAAAAAAGGCTAAAAGCAAATAAAAAATACCAAAAAATAATTAAAAGAATAATAATTAAAAACAAAAAACAAAAAAAAATTCATCAAAAAGGACTACAAAAAAATACAAAAATAATATATATTAAAAAAAAAGGGAAACCCAAAACGAAAAAAAAAGGATTAAGATTTTGGGGCCTAATTTAGAAGAGCCCAAACCAAAGCAAAAATAAAAATAAAAAAGAAGGGGCCCAAAAAAAATAAAACAAAACAAATGAAAAAAAAAACCTTCAGCCCAATCCCAAACCTAACCACTAGAGCCAAAAAAAAAATCATTTGAACCCAAAAAAAAATCATCAGAGAAAAATGAAGCCCGAACCTAAAGAGGAGGTCCAAGGAAAGTACCCAACATCCTAAAATCTCCCCAAATAAAACAGGGCCTAAATTGTTGCAATCCAAAACAAAAAAGGAAGAGGATACAGGACCCAAACTACTAAAAATCTGTTGCCCCTTTTCAGCCCAACAACCTAAGCCCACACTCAAACCCGTCTCTTTTCAGAAAACCCTACCCGTTTCCTTTCTCCCTTGGGCGCTTCTGAAGGACGCACTGAAGCACGCAATATTGGCAGAAGCACAATGCGGGGGGACCACTCACTGAGGCACGTACAAAGTAAGGACAACAGGTGCATCAGAGGGAGGGGGTATCTGAAATTAAAAGAGCAGGGGGGAGCCCGAGACGTAGGGACGAACGAAGGAAAGGGGAGAACATTTTTGGGGATTTGTGGAGACGAAGAACCAAAAAATAGAGGAGGGACTGGAGAGCAAAAGAGATTCGGAAGGAACGAGCGAAGGATTAGGGGAAAGGAAAAAGGGACTTTCGAATTGGGGATCAAGGAAAGCAAATGAGACTCAAGAAACGAAGAGTGTGAAAGAGAATGGAAAATCGAAGGAGGAGGCCGAGAATAAAGAACGAAAGGAAGAAGCAGAGAGCAAAAGAGACAAACAGAGAAGGAAAAAATGGTGCGAATGAGAGACCAAAAAATCGAGAAATAGAAATGCAAAAGAGACGGAGGTGAGCTTGAGGGAGGATTCATCATTTCTAGATTCCTTAGAGGTATGTTTTCACGATTGTCTTCCTTTGAATTTTTGTTTCTCCTGAGCGTATTATTGCTATATAAAAGATTTTTAAAGTATATTATGAGATTGTTCTTATTGCACGTTCTAATTCTATGGAAGAATAGGTTCTTATTTGTAAAAATTTCTTTGCTCCTATATACTCTGATTTGGCTCTACATTGATGGAAGATTATCCCTCTGTGTGATTGTGAATCATTTGCTATATCTTGAGAGTTCTGTTTAAAATTTGGTGTAGAATTTGACTAATTTGTTTGTTTATATAACTGTTGCGTCTGGGCTCTGTCTTTGTCGCTTGTTAGGATATGTTTTCACGTTTGAACTGTGACGAGAAATTTTCATGAATACGTTAAACTCTGCTTAGTTGTCCCATAATGTCATGAGCTATCTGCACCTTTTTTTCCTAAAGCTAAACAAATTAGTTGTGCAGTGGGGTAGCTTCGGGTTATAATGAGTTATCCCTTTACTCTAGCCATGCATTTCTTAATCGGGGATGGGAAGATGTTCCGTGTTTTATCAGGTCTCCATAATTGATCATATGGTGTTCCAGCTAGCGTGTTTCTTTGTATAGTCAGTGTCCCCATGATAAATAGGGAAATATTAATCTGTTGTTGTTTTGCACTGGAAACTGGATTAAGTTCTGGCTTGGCAAGGCTGGTCATTTCACTGATTCATGATAGCATTTGGACTGGGTACGATGCTCATTGTTCCATTATTTTCTTCCTTTCTGTTTGTGAATTTGGACATGGTAGAGCCTCACTTGGAATGACTTATTCACAAGATCATATTTTACAGTTGCCATTCTTTCCTTTGTGTCTTGTAATTGTTCCCTATTCCCTTTTTGCTCTGTTCTGGTTTGGTTACTAAAAGGTATGTATTGGCTGGAGGAACAAGTCTTGGTATCCATTGGTTCTTGTCCTTCAGGGCCTCTTTGTTTGCACTTGACTCAACTCTATGGGTTTGGGTGTTCAGATTTATGTTTCTTTAGGATATTTGGTTAAGGGTTGATTTAATTTGAGGGAGCTGTATGTCTTAGTTTGGGAATCTGGTTCAAATGGGATTGGTCCAAACTTATATGGGATGCTTAAATCAATTGTGGAGTATAACTTATCATCATGGAAGCTAATATGCCTCTTTGGTTCTGTTGTGTGTGAGGTCCCTGGAATCGGTGGAGTGAAGAGAAAGGGAAGTTGTACAGAGGAGTTAGAAGGCACTCCGTTGGTTGAGGGGGGATGCCCCAGAGGAGCAACACATGGAACCTGCTAGAAAACACGCGAGAGTCACATATCAACCTAACCAAGGGATGGAGACACCGAATGAAGACAAATGGGTTTTATGTCCTTCTTTATGTATCTAAAATGTATTTGTATCTTATGCTTACTCAACTATGCACAATGGCACATACCATCACCAATTATTGTTTGTTGGTATGGCATTTTGTTTCTTTAAATTTATTTTTTAATATTAGAATAGTCGTGTGGGATTCTTTGTCCCCTCAAGCATATAGGAATAGACCTATAGGTCATGTGGGGCAATAAAGTCTCCTTGGTACCTATTTGGGTCTCAAATTTACATTTCAATAATGTTTTGGTTTTTCTTTCTATATATATAAAAAAAAGATTTCAAGAAAAAGGAGATAGGATAAAACAAGAAACAAAAAAAAAGAATAAAAAGAAAGGGTTTTGCAAGTTAAATAAAGTTTTCAAATTCAAAACTAAATTTTAAGTAATCAAACTTTTTTAAGTTCCCATTTCCAAAAAAAATAAATAAACAAAAATCAATTTTCCCTTTTATAGACTTTGGATTTTCTTCCAACCTTAGTTTGATAACCAAAAAATTAATTTAATTATAAGGATTAAAAAAAACTAAAAACTAAAAAAAATGATAATAAGAAAACCAAAAACAAAAACAAAAATTAAAAGATAAATCCAAAACAAAATCGAAAACAAAAAAATATAATAATAAAATGCAAAAAAAAAACAAACAAACAAAAATAAAATACAAAATTTATAGAATACATGGCAATAAAAAAATGAAGAGAGCAAAATGTGACCCAAAAAAAATACAAATAAAAAAAAGGCGAATAACGTGTGAGAAGTCAAAAAGAATATGAATAAAAACCAATGTTTTTAAAATCGGACCAGTTATTGAATCGGTGAAGGTATTAGTTCACGGTTTATTGGTAATAATTAAATATATATATTTTTATTTTATATATTAGAATTTAATATAATAAATAATAACAAATAAATATTAATAAATTTTGAAACATATTATAATTAATTATACATAAAAATAAATCAAATATGATATAATATTTAAATTTTAATTTGTTTATATATTAAACTTATTTATATAATTTTAATAAAAATTATATGAATTTTATTTTTAATTTATTATATTAAAATTTTATAATTATAAATAAAGTAATAATAGAGATTAAGTGATATAGGTGTAATTTATCAATTTAAAAGTCAGGGATCTGAATCACAAGATTATTTTAATTTGTTTAAATAAAAATATACTAAGTCTTTAACTCTTTATATTAAATATTGCATTTAATATACAAAATTGTTGGTTGCTTTTGTGGTAAAGGTGTAGCTGATTTAATTCAGGGGGTACGTGTTTGAGACTGGTGGAAGCCAGTTTTGGTGATTTGCTTTTAATAAAAATCACTTAGTTTTATATTATATATTATATATTGCATATACATTCTTGAAGATGCTTGTTGGTTCAGTGGTGTGGACGTGCAGCGTTGGGGGAGTGTGAGGTGCAGGGTTCGAGACGCAAAGGCTGCATTTTGCGAAATTATATATGCAAGAAGCTACAGACCAGTTCAATCGCGAGTTTGGAGCCAGTTTTCACTTCGAACCGCCCGGTTCAACCCGATTGTTGACCAAGTTTGACCGGTTCTGAGACAAGTCCAGACCGAACAGATGGCCGGTTCACCGGTTTTTCAGTTGAATCGGGCGGTTCGGTCTGGTTCTAATAACTCTGATAAAAACACAAACAAAATAAAAAAAAATAAACAAGAAAAAAGAAGAGAGGAAATAACAAGAGAAAATCAATTAAAAATAATAACAAAAATCAACAAAAACAAATAAAAAAATATAAAACAAAACAAAAACATAAAAACAAAAAGGAGAAAGAAAAAAAAAGGAATAAAATAAAACTAAAAAAAACACATGAAGAAAGAAAAGCAAAAATAGAACGACAAATTAAAAAAATAATAATAATAAAGGATGAAGCAATGTAAAACCCAAAAACAAAACAAAAACAAAATAATAAAGAAAAATATTAAAAAAAAGATAAAAAAAAAAGAGTCAAAAATAAAACCAAAAACAAAAAATCAAAATACAAGAAAAATTAAGAAAATTAAAAATTAAAAACGAATTAAATAAAAAGTTTTTGAAAATGCAAAAAGGAAAAAGGAAAACCTTTTTAACTTCAAAAAAATCATTAAATGAAAAAAAAACCCAAAACAAACCAAAAACAAAACAAAACAAAAACCAAAAGTAAAATAAAAATTGAAACAAAAGGAGGAAAGGGGGAAATTTTACTACTGACAAACATCACTTTGAAACTTAAAAATAGATAAATTAAAAAAAAGAAAATTTTGACCCAAAAAATTTCACAAAAAAACAAGAAATAAAAAAATCGACAAGAATTAAACCAAACCAAAAAAAGAGACGGAAGGAAAAATGAAGGAAAGGAGGAGAAAAAAAATGCAAGAAGATTAAAATTAAATTTTACTTTAACAAATCTAAACACATCAACCAATTTCAAAATTGCTTTATTGGTTAAAGGAAAAGTTAATTTTTATCTTCTTTATCTTTTCAAAATAAACCAAAAAAAAAACAAATAAAAAAAAGATCAAAAGTAAAGCTAAGAAAAAAAATCAATCAAAAATTAAAAAAAAAAATCAAACAAAAGCAAAACAAAAAAAAAAAGAAACCAAGAAAAAAAACAAAAACAAAACAAAACATTAACCAAATGCAACTTTTCTTCGAACTACGTGGACTTTGATTCCTTTTATAGGGTACGTAGGCTCTAAGCTTTCATCATCGGTCAAGTTCGCTATTGTAAATAAATATTTTTTCTTTTAATTTCATTTCTTCCTTTCTTATTTTAATTCTTGAATTTCTTTTCATTTTATTTTACTATAGATTTCCTTTCCTTTTATAATTTTAACTTTATTTCCTTTAATTTCTTTATTCCTATTTTATATGTGATTTGTTATGGAGAATTAAAATAGAATTAAGGCCATTTTATTTTTGCACGACTAACTTAGGGTAACCGTTCTTAGTAACGGGTGTAGTGGGATGCCTAACACCTTCCCTACTCACAATCGACTCTCGAATCCATTTTCTGGTTTGTAGACTATCTTCCAAATAAAAAGGCTTTTCCAAAGTTTTGCCTTTTAAAATTTAAAATTTTGGTGGTGACTCCTGCACCTATTATTATTATTTCATTTTAATTTTGCAATTTGGTTTTCAATTTCAGTGAGAAAATAGAATTTTTCTTTTTATTTGATAAAGGCGCCACGCGATCGCATTTTCAGGTGTAACAGTTTGGCGACTCTACTGGGGATTGTTAGAGAGTCAAGCCCAAATTAAATTAGTTGTGTAAAATATTATGGCCTTCTTTTATTTCGGTTCTCCTTTTGTTTGTTATTTACCTCACATGGTTAGCATAGATAACATATCTTTCACATGCTTGCTTCATATGTTTTATTTTCTAGATTGTGTACATGATATATGTTAAGATAGATAACATGAGGAATAAAACCTTAAGGTAGATGACCATGTTTGTATATTTTACTTCTTATTTATATCTGTATATATATTCCTTTATCTTTTATTCTACTAATCTACCTAGCAGATGAGGGCTGGGTAGTCTATAGAATGAAAGATAAATGCTTTCCTTACACACATCATTGAGACACAAGTATCTCACACACAATATGGGCCCTATACCCGGGTCTTAATACATCTTAGGTTAGTGGAGGTTTATATTGATTTCCCTGTGACGCCTTGTGCGTCCTGAGGCTATCATGAAGACCTCACCTAAATTGTGTCTTGTGTATATGGGCTTGATTTGTGTAGGATGCTTTTCCTCTCAAAGTTAAATTCATATAGCGAGATCCTCACCTCATGGTGGGGGCAATTTAGGGACCCATGTCTTAGGAGTCATAGAGCTACCTTGAAAAATGCACTGATAGTTAAACCATAGATATCTCCCTAAATAGTTAAAGCCAGACCATTGTAAACCTGCGATCTTAACTTAGAGTTTACCCATAATAGGACAAAAGAGGGTGTTTTTAACTATTTCACCATCACATTCATGCATTTAATAAAGCCCATATGGAAAGTGACACATCGTCGCTATATACTGGAATAATTAATGATATGTCATTGCACAATTTGACATACGATAACTGTGATGCAGGTATGAGTCAATTAAACCAACATTTGTCTAGTGAGTTTCCAACCCATAAACGGCCATAACCACATTTATCATTATCCTTCAAAAAGGGAAACATTTAGCATACATTTATTTTCCTTATATCCATACATAAAAAGGAAAAGAAGTCCTTCCTTTAAAATTTCCATCCCCACAAAATAACAAATTCCTCATAAGGAAAAAAAGGTCTTCAAAATTTTGGGAAAACATGGCATCAACAAATGAGTATCATGTCTTGGTTAGAAATTGGTGTCACACCCGAAAATGCAACCGCGTGGCGCTTTGCTCACATAAATTCAAAAGATTTTAGCAATTTCAAATGAAATTGGAAAACAAGATTCAAAATTAAAATGAAATGTAAGGGTTCAGGAGTCGCCACCAAAATTTTAATTTTTAAGAGGCAAAACTTTGGAAAAACCTTTTTATTTGGAAAAATAGTTTACAAACCAGAAAATGAATCCCGGAGTCGATTGTGAGTGGGGAAGGTGTTAGGCACCCCACTACACCCGTTACTAAGAACGGTTACCCTAAGTCAGTTGTGCAAAAATAAAATGGCCTTAATTCTATTTCAATTCTCCCTAACAAATCACATGCAAAATAGGAATAAAGAAATAAAAGGAAATAAAGTTGAAAGAAAATAAAATAAAATAAAAGTAGAAAAAGAAAGGAAGTCGATATTAAAATAAAACAGAAAGAAATTTTAGAATTAAAATAAGAAGGAAATGAATGAAATTAAGAGAAAGATGTTTATTTACAAGGGCAGACTTGACCTAAGATGAAAGGCTAGGGCCTATGTACTCTTTAGGAGGGATCAAAGTCCAAGTAGTTCGATGGGAGATTGTATTTGTTGATTTTTTTTGTTTTTGTGTTTTTTTGTTTTTGTTTTTTTTTTCTTCTTACTTTTGGTTTTTATTCTTTGTTTTCTTTTTCGAAAAGACAGAGAAAATAAAATTACTTTTTCCTTTAACAAATAAAATGATTTTGAAATTAGTTGATGTGTTTTAATTTGTTAAAGAAAAATTTAATTTCACTTTCCTTGCATTTCTAGTTTTTTCTCTCTTTTCGTTATCATCATTTTTTTTTTTGCTTTTCATTCATTTGTTGTTTTTGTTTTATTCTTGTTTTTTTTCCTTTCTATTTTTATTTCTTTCTTCTTTTTTTTTGACTTTCAATTTTTCCAATAAAATTCTTTTATTAGATATGACATTTGTTCTTAATTTTTTCTTTTGTCTTGATTTTTAATTTTTGATTGGTTTTGTTTTGACTTTTTTTTTTTGTATTTTTGTTTTGTTTGATTTTTGTTTGATTTTCAATTCTTGATTGATTTTGTTGTTGTTTTTGTTTTGTTTTTTGTTTTGTTTGATTTTTGTTTTGGTTGTTTTTTTTATTTTGTTTTTTTTAATTATTGTTTATATATTTTTTTTTGAAAACACAAAGAAAATAAAAATTACTTTTTCCTTTAACAAATAAAACAAGTTTGAAATTGGTTGATGTGTCTTAATTTGCTAAAGGAAAATTTAATTTCACTTTTCTTGCTTTTTCCAAATTTTCCTCTCTCTTTTTTTTTTCACCTTTTATCTTTATCATACTTTGTTTTCATTTTTAGTTCATTCTATGTTTTGCTCCCATTCAACTTTGTGTTTCTTTGTTTTCTTTTTGGTGTTTTCTTTTTCCCTTTTTCTTTTTGGTATATATTTTTGTGTTTGTTTTTTTTTCTTTGTTTTTTATTTGCTACTCTTTTTTTTATGTTCATTGATTATTTTCCCTTCTTTTTTTTATTTGTACATTTGATTCTTTGTTTATTTGTTTGCTTGTCTCTTTTTTGGTTTTCAATTTCATTTATTATTATTATTATTTTTACTTTGGTTTTAGTTTTTTTTTTTTGCTACTATGTTTGGGATTGATTGTTATTTCTTTTTTCGTTTTTCTTCTTGCCTTTTGAGTTTGTTTTATTCATCATTATTTCTATATTTTCCACTTTATTACCTTTATCTTCTTTTTCTCTTACTACTTTTATTTTCTTGCTTATACTTCTCCTACTATCTTTTTTGTTTATTTGTTTTTTAGGTCATTATTACTTTATTATTCTTTTTCGATCCTTTTGTTTCTTTAGTCTTTTAGTTCTTTACCATTTGGTTTATTATTTAGTTGTTTATTAGTTTACTTACTTTTCTTCTTGCTATTATTTTTTATTCTTATTATATTTATTATCATTATTTTTTTTTTTGAGATTTCAGCCATTATATTCTTCATTATACTCCTTTTCTTTTTCTTTTCTCTTGCTGCTTGCCTAGTTTGGAGATTGTTTTAAGTTTGTTTGAACTTGGGAATAACATTTCTCCTCTTTACCCACTTTGCAAAAAGAGTTTTGAAATAGATAAATCTTTAAAACCCAAGATGATCCCTTTTATTTATGACTCGACCCATTTCTAATATTTGCTTTGTTTCCTTTTTGAAAGATTTTTTTTTTAATTTTAATGAAGGTCCAAAAGGCATCAAGGGGGCTATGGTGCCGCACATGGCATTTTGGTTGATAACTATGGGCTTGAGGGGATATGGAATCCCACACAGCCATACTAAGAAAAATAAAAAATAAAAAAAAATAAACGAATAAAATAGCTGAGATTTGTGAAGTGGGTGTTTAGTGTCCAGTGTTCAATATCACTATTAGGCAGGTTTATATTTACATAGTCCGTACAGAATAAAAATAAAAAAAGAGACAAAAATGAATAAACAAGGAAAATAAAATACAAATAAACATACAAATACAAATAAGAAAAAGAAGAGAATTCATAAAGAAACATAGGTTACAATTGGATCTTGCGACATGTTATCTCTTCCCACCAAGGTCCACACAGTCAGCCTCTGGGGTAGCATGACCCGGATCCCCGTTCCACTCCATCAATGCGTTCATGTCACCAAAGGGGGTAGCACACACCACAGAAATGTAATACAGCCAAAATAGGGAGAGGCAGAATCGCAAAAACGGAAATTAGTTAAGGCAGAAACAAGGCAAACATAGCATGGTTCTTCTGATCATAATATCAAAACTCTATCCTAAGGGTTAATACAATTTCCAAACACAAATATGAATCAACATTCAGTCTATAACATTGACCAATTCTGGACAAACAGCCCAGACTCACATAAAATTTGACACCAGTTAAGAGTTCCAGATTTCAATCTCCAATATCCAAAATAGATGATCAACTGGAATCAACCCACAGAGCACATCGACATCCTTTCCTTTTCTTTTTTTTATACCTAAGAGGATGCAGAGATAAGTAAATAAACCAAACAGGCGAAATCTAAACTCCAAAATAATCAAAATCCAGCGGCCACAGACTCACAGCTCATCCCATTATATCGAATTAATAATCAACTGGGTTCAACTCATAACAGATCAACCATTTTTAGCATCGAGGTATAAGAGGATGCAAAGACAAAGAGGTATACCAGACCAGACAAGGAAGAACAGACAAATCAATCATCCTAAATGGACCTCAGACTCACAGCGCATTCAATCCATAAGTCATTCAGAACAAATCAGCACTCACAATTAACATTTTAAGGGTGACTGGGAATGATAGGATTTACCTTTGATGCCTCAAAACTCGAGTGATTTTTCTTCGGTCGACCGCCCTCTATTCTGCCCTCATCTTCAACCTTGAGTTCTCGGTTTCCCCGCGAGAATTTCTTCAACTTGGCGTCCTTCTTCGCCCTTCCAGGGGTCTCACTGCACTCGCCCGACCTCTTTCCTTCTTCGATCTCTCCTTCTCGAGTCCCTCAGCCTTAAACTAAATAGCCCCGTCGTGATTTCCACTCCGACCCCTTTGTCTCTCTAATTTCTCTCTAGTTGGAAAATTCCCAAACCCCTCTCTCAGATTTCTTTCCCGGCTTCCCCCCGAAAAACCAACCCCGTCCAAATTCCTCCCTCCTTTGCTTTTATAAGCGCTCACAGGTGGTCCCAATCTCATCTCCGTACCCCCCTCTGCTCCACTAATTCCTGTGCTCAAGCTCGCAATTCCCTCTCGTACGAATCGCGTCGTCTTGCCTCTGGAGTGGTCGCGCGAAGGGACGCCAGAGCAGAGAGAAAAGGGGGGGGGACCAGAGAGCGTTTAGAGTTTCCTCTCTTCCGTCGGTTCTTTTCCTTCGGCTTCAAAAGTTCTCGATGCATTAGTGGGTTCGGGTTAGGGAAGCTAGAGGCCCGATGCATCAGTGGGTTCGGGTTAGAGAGGCTGGAGGCCCAGAACTCATGGATGGGCTTATTCTCTTTTAGTTTTTCTCTCTTTTTTTTTTTATTTCAGGCCCAATTTCGGATTAACTTTGGGTTGAACTCCTTTTCTTTTTCTTTTTTTTGGGTGAACTCATGGATTGAACAAAATGGGCCTATTCTCTTTTAGTTTTCTCTTTCTTTTTTTTTTATTTCATTTATTTTGGATTTTTGTTACTCTCCCCCTTTGATATATATATATTTTTTATTTTGGATTAATTGGCATTTACTCTCTTTTTTTTTTAATTTTAAATTTAAGTCCCCCTTTTTTTATTTTTTTTAAGCTTATTAAACTAAAAGGATTTTTTTTTTTGGATTTTTTTCATTTTCATTTTTTTTTATTAGTTTAACTTTATTATTATTTTTGAGATATGCCCGGACAAAATACGGTGTTTACAGTTGCCCCTCTTTACTTGTTTCTTAAGCAAAGAAATTGAAAATGTAATTTTTGACATATTTTGCATAAGAAATAAGTAAAGGTAAGAACATGTATTTTGTCTAGGGCGATTTGATTTTTTGTTTGGCAACCTGTAGGAGTAGGAAGCAACCTAAACAAAATATGATGTTTACAAGCTGCCCTTCTTTACTTATTCTTTAAGCGAGGAGATTGACAATATGATTTTTGGTATCCTTAGCTTAAGAATAAGTAAAGATGGAAACATATATTTTGTCTGGGGAGCTAATAGGTAAAAGAGAATTAGCTTACCTGGAAGTGTTGGAACTTGATAAAAAATACTTGTGAGTACCAGATCTTTGAATGTGGATTCAGTTTATACAAGATTCTGGAGTGCTTGGTGTATGCAGAGCCTTTGGGGCTTTGGCGCATATTCTGGAAGGACTCTTATTGGTGCTTGTTCTGGCAGGACTTTTGGTGCCTATTCTTCGTAGGACTTAAGGTGCCTGTTCTGCGCAGGACTTTGGGTGCCTATTCTGCGTAGGACTTTGGGTGCCTATTCTACGTAGGACTTTGGGTGCCTATTCTTCGTAGGACTTAAGGTGCCTATTCTGCGTAGGACTTTGGGTGCTTATTCTGCGTAGGACTTAAGGTGCCTATTCTTCATAGGACTTTAGGTGCCTATTCTGCGTAGGACTTTGGGTGCCTATTCTGCGTAGGACTTTGGTTGCCTATTCTTCGTAGGACTTTAGGTGCCTGTTCTGCGCAGGACTTTGGGTGCCTAGTCTTCGTAGGACTTTGGGTGCCTATTCTGCATAGGACTTTGGTTGCCTATTCTTCGTAGGACTTAAGGTGCGTAGGGCTTTGGTTGCCTATTCTTCGTAGGACTTTGGGCGCCTATTCTGCGAAGGACTTTGGACGCTTAATAAAAAGTCAAATAGTCATTTTTACTTGCCTCGGTATGAACTACAGTTTATGTAGGGTATGCAAGTGTAAAATGCGTGGAACATGTTATGCTTTATGTGATGAACTGCAAATCTTCTTTGCGCTTGCCCCAGTATAAACAAGAGGCCACGTGAAGTAGGCAAGCGTGCAGATAGAGAAAACCTGTGATACTATGCAAATTAGTGTGATATGTGTAAAATGTAAGTTGCTCTTTCTTCCTTTTATTTATCATTTCTCGTTATGACTTTGACTTGATTGGGAATCTTGGGTTTTTGGATTTTTTTTTATCATCATTATTATTTATTACCCTTTCGAATCGGCGAGTGAGACATACCCTTCATTTCTGTCCTTCTTTTTTTGTTTTATTTATTTACACCCTTTTTTTTTAGAAAAATACTGGTGAAGCCAAGGCATACTGTTTATTCAAAACGCTACCCATCTAACCGGACCCAGGGTATTTTGGCTCACATCCAATCGGGAACGCTTTGAGCTCCACCTACATGGTATGGCATACTTTATCTTGGAAGTTGCAATTGTCCTTGTCATTTGTCTTTTGGAAAAGAAATCATCATATAATTCACATATGTCTCAATGATCAAGTTCGAGATGAAAATGGCATGCCAATGAAGGTCATTTGATATTTGACTCCAGTCTATCTTCTCGATATTGATTAAGACAATTAGGTCAACGAGGATTGTAACACTGACATCGTAAATAATTGCTTTGACACCTGTCGTTCCTTAGTCATTAATTCATTTGTGGAAAAACATGGATATAGCGGTTGAATATAAATGAACCAAGACTTGTAGCAAAAAAAAGAAATTGTTGGAAGAGTAAGTTCCAATTAGAAGTTTATTGAGCACATAAAGGTTAGGACAAACAGGTAATTTGAGATATGAAAAAAAAAATGAAGATGGAGAAGTATTTTGAAGAATGTCCTCTACAATTAGCCCGGTCTCCCCCATGTAAGGTGATTTTTTGCGTTATACGAGACATGCATTCTGCCGAATCCAACATGAAGCCTGTGACTTCTGCACTTCGGCCCAACTTGGACTTCAGATTCCTCCTTACCTTTTGCCTAAGCATTTTCTCATATTATTTAGCAGTCTTTCCCTTCCTCTTCTGCTCTTCTTTTCCTTCTTCCTTTTTTTTTTGTTGCTCTAATTTTTGCCTAGGCCTCCCATTTGAGGTTTTCAACCTAGCGAGCTTTTATCATGCTCTAACTTTTGCCTAGGCTGCCCGTTTGGGTTCTCAGCCTAGCGAGCCTCCCTCTCCTTCTTACGCAAAATATTTTTTCACTGCATCAGAGTTGAAAGGCTTAGGCAATTCATGACCATCCATATCCGTCAAAACTAATGCCCCTCCTGAGAAAGCATGCTTCACAATGTACGGCCCTTCACAGGTAGGTGCCCATTTGCCCCGAGAATCATCCTAGTTTGGTAAAATTCTTTTAAGAACTAACTCACCGGCCTTGAACTCTCTAGGACGAAGCTTCTTGTCGAAAGCTCATGCCATCCGCCTTTGATACAATTGCCCATGGCATATAGCGGTAAGTCTGCGCCCCTCGATCATATTCAACTGTTCATACCGAGCCTTCACCCAATCACTTTCATCTAAATTGGATTCAATTAATACCCGCAAGGTTGGGATTTCAACCTCAATTGGTGTGACAGCTTCCATTCCATAAACCAGAGAGTACGGAGTTGCCCCAGTAGATGTACGCACGGTCGTGCGATAACCGTGCAAGGCATATGGAAGCATATCGGGCCAATCTTTGTAAGTGATTGTCATTTTAGCAATGATCTTTTTTATGTTCTTATTTGCCGCCTCTACTGCTCCATTCATCTGTGGCCGATACGGTGCGGAGTTATGATGCTTGATTTTAAACTGTTCACAGAGTTTAGAAATCTCAGTTCCATTTAGGTTAGCAGCATTATCTGTAATGATCTTTTCAGGTATTCCATAACGGCAAATGATATTTGTTTTAAGGAACTTGCAGAAAGCCTTTTGAGTAACACTGGCAAAGGAATTGGCTTCTATCCACTTGGTGAAATAATCAATGGCGACCAAAATGAAACGGTGTCCATTTGAAGCTTTGGGATTAATTAGGCCGATTACATCAATGCCCCACATAAAGAATGGCCAAGGGGCTACCAAGTTGTGCAACGCAATTGGTGGCGTGTTGATTTTATTTGCATATATTTGGCATTTGTGGCACTTGCGAACATAATCAATGCAATCTTTCTCCATTGTTAACCAAAAATATCCACATCTCTGGATTTGTTTGGCCAACATAAGCCCATTTGTATATGTACCGCATATTCCTTCATGCACTTCTATGACTATCATCTGGGCTTCCCTTGCATCCACACACCGTAATAGTGTGCCATCGTGACTTCTCTTGTACAGGGTCCCATTGCTGATGAAGAAATTCATAGCTAGACGCCGGATAGCTTTTTTATCACTTTCTGCGGCCTCAGCTGGGTATTCCCTACTTACCATATAAGTTTTAATGTCATGATACCAAGGTCGCCCGTCATGCTCCTCCTCTATGTTCAAGCAATATGCTGGTAAGTCTCTGGCTTCCACGCAGAGTGGTTGGACTTGGACTCCATAGTCGAGTCGGATCATCACGGCTAAGGTGGTTAAAGCATCTGCAAATTGATTCTTGTCTCTGGTAACATGATGAAAATTGATTTCTTCAAATTGCTTGACTAACAGGGCCAGAAATTTCTGATATGGAATCAGTTTTGAATCCTTAGTTTGCCATTCTCCGGTCACTTGATGAATTATAAGGGCTGAGTCACCATAAACCTCGAGACTTTTTATGCCCAAAGTTGCAGCAGCATTTAGTCCATTAATGCAAGCTTCATATTCAGCCACGTTATTAGTGCATTCAAATTCTAACTTAATGGCCACTGGGAACTGCTTTCCTTCGGGGGATATGATTACTGCCCCAATACCATAGCCATGCATGTTCGTAGCCCCATCAAAATACATCTTCCACTGCCCATCATCATCGCCTCCTTCATCTCTATCCTCCTCAATAGCCAATATATCTTCGTCAGGGAAATGGAAATCCAATGGTTGGTACTCATTCAAAGGATTTTCAGCCAAGTGATCCGCTATGACACTCCCTTTCACAGACTTTTGCGTCATATACTTGACATCATACTCTGATAGTATCACTTGCCATTTCGAGACCCTCCCAGAAACATGTGGGCTCTCAAAAATATATTTGATGGGATCCATCCGAGAAATTAGCCAAGTGGTAAAATAGAGCATGTACTGCCGTAAACGCCTAGCGGTCCATGCTAACCCACAGCAAGTCTTCTCAATCAATGGGTAGCGAGCCTCACATTCATTAAATTTTTTACTCAAGTAGTAAATTGCTTGCTCTTTCCTTCGAGAGGCATCATGTTGTCCCAATACCGCCCCCATCGATCTCGGCAAGATGGTTAAATAGAGGATCAACGGTCGGCTTGTGTGGGTGGAACCAAAATTGGAAAATTTAACAGATACTCTTTAATTTTGTCGAAAGCTTGCTGACAGTTACTATCCCATCCTCTGGTGTAGTTCTTCTTTAGCAACTTGAAAATCGGCTCACAGGTTGCAGTTAAATTGGCAATGAATCTTGCTATGTAATTTAGTCGTCCCAGGAAACTCTGGACTTCTTTTTCTGTTTATGGAGATGGCATTTCTCGAATTGCTTTTACTTTATCGGGATCCACCTCTATTCCCCTCTGGCTTATCATGAAACCCAACAACTTTCCGGTCACAGCCCCAAAGATACATTTGTTGGGATTCAGGCGGAGTTTGTATTCATGCAACCTTTCGAATAGCTTTCTCAAAACCATCACATGACTTTCCCCTTCTCCAGATTTAGCCACCATATCATCAACATACACTTCAACCTCTTTATGCATCATGTCATGAAAGAGTGCCATCATGGCCCATTGATAAGTTGCTTCTGCATTCTTTAATCCAAATGGTATCACTCTATAACAATATGTTCCCCATGGTGTAATAAAGGTAGTCTTCTCTTTGTGGTCTTTGTGCATAGGGATCTGATTGTACCCCGAGTAACCATCCATGAAGGAATACCGATGGGTGCGTGCCGTATTATCAACTAACATATCAATATGAGGCAATGGAAAATCATCCTTTGACTTGCCTTGTTCAAATCCCTATAATCACCACACATGCGAACCCTCCCATCTTTTTTCGGGACTGGTACGATGTTTGCCACCCACTGAGGGTATGTGGACACTTGGAGGAACCCCACTTCTAATTATTTCATTACCTCTTCTTTGATCTTTGAGGACATGTCGGGGCTCATTCTCCTTAACTTTTGCTTTTTTGGCTCAACATTCGGGAATAAAGGGATCTTATGAGAAGCAATCTCTGGATCCAGTCCAGGCATGTCTTGATAAGACCATGCAAAGATGTCCATGTATTCCCTAAAAAGCTGAATCATTTCTTTCTTTTCTGGATTATCCACCACTTTGACCTCCCTTTTATCTTCCTCTGTCCTTAAGTTAACACTTTCGACTACCTCTTCATGTGGGCATATTCCTTTTTCTTCAGAATCAAGCACTTTCTCAAAGATTTGGGTTAATTCTTCGTTATCGGATTCGGAATCATGCATATCTGTAGTAACGCATAAATCACGCAGTGGGGGCTCGGGGACTTCTGCGTTGGACAGGAGCCCCGAGGAAAACGATTTCCTGAGGGGAAGAAATAAAATACAAATGAACAAACCAGAAAATACGAAGAAAGAGAAGGTAGGATATCCAAGGACTTTAAATTCATTCGCAAAATACCACTATCATTCATAAAGTACTGACTGAAATTGCAAAAAGAAATGTCTTAAACAAATTAAAATAAAGGAACAACGCGATCATAACAATTACTCTAAAATTACGACATCAGTGATATCCTCAATTTTCCAGTTATCCAATCTTTCCCCGGAGTCATCGACCACGATCCAAGCCTTGATTCCTTGCACGGCACCATCGTCAACCATTGAAATATTCAAGCGATTCATGACCTCTGAAGGACTTGGAAAAGTGTCCCTGATATGAGGAATTTTCTGCTTCTCTTGCCCTTTGTTTCCCTTTATGCTTGGTTGTACTCTTGGCTGGTTTAGCAATAGAGTCTCATACCCTAATCCTTGACGCTTAGGATTTTCCGGGAGAGTAATAGGCCATTCAATTCCTTGCAACTATACCCCCAATCCCTTTCCAGATTGGAACCCATTCCTTTTCAACATTTTCATCACGATCTAATTAACATTTCCGGTAGCAGGCTTGGGTCCATCCATTTCCAGGCTTTGAAACGGCATTTTCGTTTCTTGTTTAGCAGCTTCTATATATGGCAGTGAACTGGGTTTACTTAATATTATCTCTTCTTCTCCCTTAATGGTGATTATTCTCCCTTCGTCAACAAACTTGACCCTTTGATGAACCGTTGAAGGGACAGCATAGGCGGAGTGGATCCATGGCCTCCCAAGCAGCATCGTATAAGAAGGATCAATGTCCATCACCTAAAAATCTACTGTAAAGAGCTTTGGTCCAATTTCCAGAGGTAGGCAAATAGTGCCAATCACCGCTCTTTTGTAACCATCGAACGCTCTAACCACCATATCACTTTTCTCAACATGTGAAGCCCCTATTGCTAATTGCTCAAAAGTGGTTAGTGGCAGAACATTGAGTGCCGACCCCCCATCAATTAGAACCTTTGCAATTACAAAACCGTTGCATTTCAAAGTTATGTGTAATGCCTTGGGTTGGTTAGCAGATGTTCCCACAATCTCCTCTTCAGAAAATGAGATGGCAGAGGTGGTCTTAACAATATTCATCACATTAGCGACCTTTTTTGGGGTAACATCAGGCCGCATATACGCTTCTTCCAATACTTTCTGCAGAACCCGGCGGTGTACCTCCGAGCTCATGACTAAGGACCATATCGAAATTCATGCTGGGGTTTTCTTTAATTGTTCTACTACGTTGTATTTGCTCTGCTTCATGATCTTTAGGAATTCCTCGTTAATGCCGTCTTCTCTTTCATCTCTCTAATCATTATCATCAATGCCCTTTCCCTTTTTGCATTGGTCGGCATTTGTAGGGGCATAGACCCTATCACTTCAGGTGACCCTCCTAGCCTCAACTATGTTAGTGATGGGCTCTTCCTCTGCTTTAGCAATTACTATTTGGCGCGAGGGAAGCTCAATGATCTCCTTATATCTCCAAGGCATGGCTCGATCACTTTCATATGGGAAAGGGGCTAGCATGTTAACAATCACAGGCGATAGCTTCGGAATGAAAGGGACTGCCATCGAAGAAGGTTCGTTGACCGTCAGAGTAACTGTTCTCAGTTGCTTAGTAGTAAAGACAATATCAACATATTTCCCATCTGTTACACAAACTTCTTCTTTAGGTTTTCCTACAATCACAACTCCTAAGGTCATTAATTCTTGCAATGCCTTATGGAACTCTACACAGTTCTTGATGTCATAATCTGTATTTTGCCGGTGATAATCACAAAATATGGCCTGCGGCCCAGTGACGTATTCTTCTGAGGGCGATTTCAGCATGTACCCAGCTAATCGGAGGTTGGTTACCAGTCTTCAAGGGTAATTCGATAGTATTGGGGCTCTTGGAGAAGCCTGACTCACTTTCGACTGCATTCACCTGTCGCTCATGACTAGGCAAAGGATTAGTAGCAATCATTGAATTTTCTCCGGACTTAAGTTGGATATGGTTAGACTCGATCCAATCCAACATGTTCTTCGTGAACGTCGTGCAATTCTCGATGGAGTGACCTAAAACTCCCATATGATACTCACAAGAGACATTGGGGTTATACCAAGCTGGGTACGGTGGTTGCAATGCCTTCACATAACGTGGCCCTATGAGTTTCGCTTCCAACAATTTCTAGTATAATTCTGCATTGGTTGAGCTGAAATTAGGCCATGGATGATTGTCCTTTGGCTGCACATTACCTCCCCTCTCTTGTTGCCTAGGCCTATTCATTGTTGGTCTATAATGATTTTGGCCTTCGCCTCCCCTACCAATCTGATAGGACACAGGTTGGTGCTGGAATGGTCTTGTAGGTTGAACATAGCTTACCTCCCCCTCTTTCTTCTTCATAGCTTGACCCTTCCTAAATCCGCCTTCCGTCAAAGGAGATGCTAGCTTTCCATCTCGAATGTCTGCATCAATTCTCTCCCCAACCTCGATTAAATTAGCAAAGTCGGTAACGTGAGTTCCCAACATGATTTTGTAAAATGGATCAGATAGTGTCCGAATAAAATATGAGCAGAATTCGGACCCAATCATCGGAGGCTGAACTTAAGAAGCCATTAATCTCCATCTTTGGGCATACTCTTTGAACGACTCAGTTAGCTTTTTACTCATTCTTTTCAGCTGCTCCCTAGTTGGAGCGGTGTCAAGGTTGAATTTGTATTGCTTCATAAAAGCATTGGTGAGATCTCTCCACTTACAAATTTTGGAATGGTCTAATTGCATATACCATAGTAAAGCAGACCCAGTCAAACTCTCTGGGAAGAAATTTATCAGGAACTTTTCGTCCCTTGACCAAACAGTCATTTTTGTGCAGTATGACTTAAGGTGGTAGATTGGGTTGCCGGAGCCATCATACTTGTCGAAATCGGGAACTTTGAACTTCTTTAGAATGGACACTCTGGGAGTTAAGCACAACTCTTCTATATCCAATGACCCCCACGTGGTTGGACCTTGTAAATCACGCAATTGGTCCCTGACTTCCCTCAATTCTCTTTCCCAGTCCTCCTTGGCGTCATTGTTTTTCCCTTTGTCATCCACCGTAGGAATCTGGAAGGTGTATGTGTCATCATATCCAGGGAACTCTTGCATATCCTTTGCCTCATCGTGGAGAAACTGTTTATCAGCCGCCATCATAGGAGCCTCTTGTATACTCTTCTGCGGCAACCCCGGACCCGGCACTCGATTAGATTGTGCCTCAGTTATAACCATTCCAGGTGAACTACCCCCCCACTTGCGCAACAATGGGTGGATGACTAGAGGCACTAGGGGAGTTATCAACGCCTTTTCCTTTGAAGGTTTCCATCAACATCTTTATCATTTCGCTCATTTGAGCCATCTGGTTCTCCATAGTTGTAATACGATTATTCAATGCGACTGTGTCTTCCTCAGCCCTCTGACTGCCTTCCCTTTGATGTTCCTCCATAAGCCTAGCTCTTGAACGTGTGTCGTATATCCTAGTGGGATGAGTCTGGTTAGATGGGACACGTTTCGGAGGCGCAATATTGTCTTTCTGTATTTGACCCTTTTACTCTTTTCTCTGTAACGAGAAGACAACTTTAGTGATATTGAAAAATACTCTCTCTCTTTTTTATTATTATGTCATTAATATGTGTACATTTAGTTTTAATTTAGATTAACTGTTTCGGCATAATTGGCAAAGGAACATTGGGTTCTTTGATACTCAAAGGATTTTATTAATCCATATAAAATGTTAAAGTTGACACTTGATGCAGGAGGGAATTAAAGACCCTACACACTCAGGTCTTGGCGTTCATTTGAGTTGCCTCTAAACCATAAGGAAAATGCAATTCTTGCTTTTCAGCCAGAAACATCAAGTGATACATTACATTAGCATTCTTTGGAATTTAATAACTATTGAGGTATTTCAACTCGTTTACAACGTCATTACATAACATAAAGAACTCTGTCACTTCCTTTGGTGCACTCAATGGATTAATCAAACCTTCAGCTGCCTTCAATGTGTTTGTGAAGCTAGGGAGGATTTCGTCAGCTAGGAGAATTAATTTTTTGAACCAAGATCGGAACCTTTCCTTTTCTGCGGCTTGCTCTGCATGGACTACCTTCCAGGTCTCAATCATCTCAGCTTGCTAATTAAGTTGTTCTACTAAGTTTTGAACTATTGTGGCATTATCACTTCTGATGATGGATACTTCATTCATTTTCTGTTCCAATTTCTTGGCCAACATGTTCAGCTCATGTCTAGTCCGACTTGATTCAAGTTTCTGCATTTGCCTTTCTAGTGCGTCCTTTTCTTTAAGGACCTTCATTAATTGAGCCTTACCGATACATATCTTCTTTTCATTTTCGGTCACCTGTTGTTGAGCTTCCTCAATTGTACTTTTCAATCTTGCATTTTCTTCTTTCAGTCTTTTCACCTCGACAGTCCCCATACTTCCTTTACATCTCTTCGCCCTTTCTGCCTCTGCTCGTAACACTGCACATTCGTTTCTCATCTGGTTCAAACTCCTCATGCGTTCTTTTCTTTTTTCCTCTAAACCCTTCAATTTCTCCTTTTTCTCTTCGACTTGCCTCGCTAATTGTTCATCAATTGCATGTAGGTCGTTGCCGAGCATGGGATCTATCGGTCTAAAAGAAGGGTTAGTCCCTTTTGTTCTCTCCTTCAGCCACTCTTGATACTCTTTAGTTGTAGCTACAATTCGCTTGCCCAACTCACATTTCCCTTTGCATATTACTTGATTCCATGCATTTCTTATTTTTTGGCAAAGTGTCTTAGCTTCCGGGTCATTATAATAGAAGTGAACCAGCCGCGTTGCCTCTTTAGATGGAATGTTTTGCTTATATGAGAACTGTTGATGAACAATCGATAGATTGTAATTGATGCATCCTCGAGGGCTTATGAGAGGTACATTCAGGAATTCCCCGCAACAGTATATGATTTCTTCGCTTTCCCACCAAGCAAGCTTCCACCAGACTGTGTTTTTGTCTAACTGACCAAGGGATCGAGCCCAATCATCACGAGTCATTCTTGAGGACGACAGAGCAGAACCTTCACGATTAAGGAAATCCCTAACCGGGTGGTGGATGGTGTCATGTCGTTGACCCAATTGATACTTCCTCCCATAAACATGATTGAACACCCAAACTGTAAGGAGCTGTAAGCAACACTTTAACTTCCCTCCCTTTTCTAGTTGACAAAAACTCAACGTCAGGAACGTTTCTGCTAAAACTGTGGGCACCGGATTTACGTGGTGGTTTTCCACCATCCATAGGACACTCACGGCCGCCAAATCGATTATTCCCATGGCTGATGGAAACAACACTACTCCATACATGGCTAAAGCGAGGACCCTCTTAAAAGTTACCCAATCTTCCTTTTCAGATAAAATCTCCAAACGCTTTTCCATATACTTCCTTGAAAGACCTTCAGTCTGTCCTCTCTGATGAAGTTGGACCTTACTAGGATCTTCCCCTAAGATTTGAGCCACTGTGCGTTTCGATGGCAAATGTCCAGGATAGTAATAAACCGAAGCATCTCTTCCTACAGGTGCATTCATGAAGCTCCCATATTCCTCTAGAGTGGGTGTAATCTGGAACATAGGGAAGGTGAAACACCTTAGAGAGCTATCCCAATATTGGGCCAAGGCAGAAAGCCCTTTTGGCTGGACTGGTACTCGTAGCAAGTCTAGAATATCCCCGTAATCCCTTCGAAAATCTCGGATATGCCTTCCATTCAATTTCCCACTCAAACCAATTAAACTTTCGACTGATTCAGCTTCCGCCTTAATTTTAAGCTTTACTCCCGTTGCAACTAAGCCAGTCTACCTCGGATCTAGATATCGCCCATTGCCCAAAGGTTCCATTACCAATATTATGCTAATCAATCCGGGTAATCGCTCGCTGTTTCAAAAATGTTCAAAATTCGTTAGTTGGTGCATCATTATTATTAACTTGACGACTTGCCCAATCCTCAAGGAATTTATTATCCCATAGAGAAGAAGGGTGTGAAGATCAATTTAAGAAGGAATAACTCCCTACATAATTGACACCGGAATGTTCAGCAAGTTAATATAACGATCCACTAACAATCATATTATGACTTCGGATGTAATATCTTGACATGAGAAGTAATAGAAAATGTTGCACTCTTTCTTGAGAAACCTATTGCTCCATAAAAGATAAGAGTGGCAATTAAACCGAGAGAAGTATGCCCTTATACACGATTTTATGCCTTAAAATGATTCAAATCTCTAGTCAAGCCATTACATCTGCCCATCGTGGATTTTATAATCATCCAAAATTCTGAACGTACTCGCTTTTTTTTATTGAAAATTCGTCATTTTGTGGAGGTTTGTTTTAATGGAAATAGATTGGGTATTGTTTATTAGCTTATCTTACCTCCTTTTATGGTATGTTATGAATATGTGAAGAGAATGAATGTATGCTGAATGAGCCCCCTTTTGTGGGATTAAGGAATGCGATTATGGCCTTTCTGGGGTCGGAAACCTGCTAGGTAAGGGTTGGTTTAGCTAATGCGTACTTTCATCATAATCAATGTATGTCCTATTGTGCAATGACATATCATTAATTATTCCAGTAAATAGCGACAATGTGTCACTTTCCTTATGGATATCATTGGATGCATGAATGTGATATATAAGCGATTGGAAGCACCCTTCTTTGTCCTAATATGGGTAGATCCTAGGTTAGGAGTATTGGTTCATAGAAGTTCGGCTCTACCTACTTTGGAAGTATCTATGGCTCGACTATCAGTGCAAATTTTTTATGGTGGATCTATAATCCCTAATCATTGGTCCCTAAATTGCCCTCGCCGTGAGATGAGGATCTTATTATATGAACCCAACCTTGAGAGTAAAAGAGATTCTACATAGGTCCAATCCATATAACAAGGTACAATTTAGGCGAGGTCTTCATGATAACCTCAGGAAGCACAAGGCTTCACAGGGAAATCAATATAAACCCCTACTAATCTAAGAACACTCAGACCCGAGTATAGGGCCCATGACGTGTGTGAGAAGGGCATTTACCTCTTTATCCTATGGACTACCCTACCCTCATCTGCTAAGCAGATTGACAGAATAAAAGATAGAAACAGAAGAAGAGACAGAAACATATATATACAAAAATAAGAAGTAAGATATAAAAACATGGTCATCTATCCTAAGGTTTTTTCCACATATTATCTAACCTAACATATACAAAATAAAGCATATACAGCAAGCATGTGGAAGACATATTATC
Organism: Erythrophleum ivorense; assembly: GCA_026724425.1. Classification (NCBI taxonomy): domain Eukaryota; kingdom Viridiplantae; phylum Streptophyta; class Magnoliopsida; order Fabales; family Fabaceae; genus Erythrophleum; species Erythrophleum ivorense. The sequence goes on along the minus strand of JAIUCV010000640.1, from coordinate 400,585 downwards.
TACCTTAATCATATAAGGCAAACAACAAATAAAAGGGAGAACAGAAATAAGAGAAGGCCATAATATTTTGCACAACGAACTTCAATTGAGCTTGACTCTCAAGCATTCCCCAGTGGAGTCGCCAAACTGTCACACCCGAAAATGCGACCGCGTGGCGCTTTGCTCACATAAATTCAAAAGATTTTAGCATTTTCAAATGAAATTGGAAAACAAGATTCAAAATTAAAATGAAATGTAAGGGTTCAGGAGTCGCCACCAAAATTTTAATTTTTAAGAGGCAAAACTTTGGAAAAACCTTTTTATTTGGAAAAATAGTTTACAAACCAGAAAATGGATCCGGGAGTCGATTGTGAGTGGAGAAGGTGTTAGGCACCCCACTACACCCATTACTAAGAACGGTTACCCTAAGTCAGTTGTGCAAAAATAAAATGGCCTTAATTCTATTTCAATTCTCCCTAACAAATCACATGCAAAATAGGAATAAAGAAATAAAAGGAAATAAAGTTGAAAGAAAATAAAATAAAAAAAAAGTAGAAAAAGAAAGGAAGTCGATATTAAAATAAAACAGAAAGAAATTTAAGAATTAAAATAAGAAGGAAATGAATGAAATTAAGAGAAAGATGTTTATTTACAAGGGCAGACTTGACCTAGGATGAAAGGCTAGGTCCTACGTACCCTTTAGGAGGGATCAAAGTCCACGTAGTTCGATGGGAGATTGTATTTGTTGATTTTTTTTGTTTTTGTGTTTTTGTGTTTTTGTGTTTTTTTTCTTCTTACTTTTGGTTTTTATTCTTTGTTTTCTTTTTCGAAAAGACAGAGAAAATAAAATTACTTTTTCCTTTAACAAATAAAATGATTTTGAAATTAGTTGATGTGTTTTAATTTGTTAAAGAAAAATTTAATTTCACTTTCCTTGCATTTCCAGTTTTTTCTCTCTTTTCGTTATCATCATTTTTTTTTGCTTTTCATTCATTTGTTGTTTTTGTTTTATTCTTGTTTTTTTTTTCCTTTCTATTTTTATTTCTTTCTTCTTCTTTTTTTTGACTTTCAATTTTTCCAATAAAATTCTTTTATTAGATATGACATTTGTTTTTAATTTTTTCTTTTGTCTTGATTTTTAATTTTTGATTGGTTTTGTTTTGACTTTTTTTTTTGTATTTTTGTTTTGTTTGATTTTTGTTTGATTTTCAATTCTTGATTGATTTTGTTGTTGTTTTTGTTTTGTTTTTTGTTTTGTTTGATTTTTGTTTTGGTTGTTTTTTTTTATTTTGTTTTTTTTAATTATTGTTTATATATATTTTTTTGAAAACACAAAGAAAATAAAAATTACTTTTTCCTTTAACAAATAAAAAAAGTTTGAAATTAGTTGATGTGTCTTAATTTGCTAAAGGAAAATTTAATTTCACTTTTCTTGCTTTTTCCAAATTTTCCTCTCTCTTTTTTTTTCACCTTTTATCATTATCATACTTTGTTTTCATTTTTAGTTCATTCTATGTTTTGCTCCCTTTCAACTTTGTGTTTCTTTGTTTTCTTTTTCGTGTTTTCTTTTTCCCTTTTTCTTTTTGGTATATATTTTTGTGTTTGTTTGTTTTTCTTTGTTTTTTATTTGCTTCTCTTTTTTTTATGTTCATTGATTATTTTCCCTTCTTTTTTTTATTTGTACATTTGATTCTTTGTTTATTTGTTTGCTTGTCTCTTTTTTGGTTTCCAATTTCATTTATTATTATTATTATTATTATTATTTTTTACTTTTTTACTTTGGTTTTAGTTTTTTTTTTGCTACTATTTTTGGGATTGATTGTTATTTCTTTTTTCGTTTTTCTTCTTGCCTTTTGAGTTTGTTTTATTCATCATTATTTCTATATTTTCCACTTTATTACCTTTATCTTCTTTTTCTCTTACTACTTTTATTTTCTTGCTTATACTTCTCCTACTATCTTTTTTATTTATTTGTTTTTTAGGTCATTATTACTTTATTATTCTTTTTCGATCCTTTTGTTTCTTTAGTCTTTTAGTTCTTTACCATTTGGTTTATTATTTAGTTGTTTATTAGTTTACTTACTTTTCTTCTTGCTATTATTTTTTATTCTTATTATATTTATTATCATTATTTTTTTGTTTGAGATTTCAGCCATTATATTCTTCATTATACTCCTTTTCTTTTTCTTTTCTCTTGCTGCTTGCCTAGTTTGGAGATTGTTTTAAGTTTGTTTGAACTTGGGAATAACATTTCTCCTCTTTACCCACTTTGCAAAAAGAGTTTTGAAATAGATAAATCTTTAAAACCCAAGATGATCCCTTTTATTTATGACTCGACCCATTTCTAATATTTGCTTTGTTTCCTTTTTGAAAGATTTTTTTTTTATTTTAATGAAGGTCCAAAAGGCATCAAGGGGGCTATGGTGCCGCACATGGCCTTTTGGTTGATAACTATGGGCTTGAGGGGATATGGAATCCCACACAGCCATACTAAGAAAAATAAAAAATAAAAAAAATAAAAAAAAATAAACGAATAAAATAGCTGAGATTTGTGAAGTGGGTGTTTAGTGTCCAGTGTTCAATATCACTATTAGGCAGGTTTATATTTACATAATCCGTACAGAATAAAAAAAAAAAGACAAAAATGAATAAACAAGGAAAATAAAAATAAAAATAAAATACAAATAAACATACAAATACAAATAAGAAAAAGAAGAGAATTCATAAAGAAACATAGGTTACAATTGGATCTTGCGACATGTTATCTCTTCCCACCGAGGTGCACACAGTCAGCCTCTGGGGTAGCATGACCCGGCTCCCCGTTCCATTCCATCAACGCGTTCATGTCACCAAAGGGGGTAGCACACACCATAGAAATGTAATACAGCCAAAATAGGGAGAGGCAGAATCGCAAAAACAGAAATTAGTTAAGGCAGAAACAAGGCAAACATGGCATGGTTCTTCTGATCACAATATCAAAACTCTATCCTAAGGGTTAATACAATTTCCAAACACGAATATGAATCAACAGTCAGTCTATAACATTGACCAATTCTGGACAAACAGCCCAGACTCACATAAAATTTGACACCAGTTAAGAGTTCCAGATTTCAATCTCCAATATCCAAAATAGATGATCAACTGGAATCAACCCACAGAGCACATCGACATCCTTTCCTTTTTTTTTTATACCCAAGAGGATGCAGAGATAAGTAAATAAACCAAACAGGCGAAATCTAAACTCCAAAATAATCAAAATCCAGCGGCCACAGACTCACAGCTCATCCCATTATATCGAATTAATAATCAACTGGGTTCAACTCATAACAGATCAACCATTTTTAGCATCGAGGTATAAGAGGATGCAAAGACAAAGAGGTATACCAGACCAGACAAGGAAGAACAGACAAATCAATCATCCTAAATGGACCTCAGACTCACAGCGCATTCAATCCATAAGTCATTCAGAACAAATCAACACTCACAATTAACATTTTAGGGGTGACTGGGAATGATAGGATTTACCTTTGATGCCTCAAAACTCGAGTGATTTTTCTTCGGTCGACCGCCCTCTATTCTGCCCTCATCTTCAACCTTGAGTTCTCGGTTTCCCTGCGAGAATTCCTTCAACTCGGCATCCTTCTTCGCCCTTCCAGGAGTCTCGCTGCACTCGCTCGACCTCTTTCCTTCTTCGATCTCTCCTTCTCGAGTCCCTCAGCCTTAAACCAAATAGCCCCATCGTGATTTCCACTCCAACCCCTCCGTCTCTCCAATTTCTCTCTAGTTGGAAAATTCCCAAACCCCTATCTCAGATTTCTTTCCCAGCTTCCCCCCGAAAAACCAACCCCCTCCAAATTCCTCCCTCCTTTGCTTTTATAAGCGCTCACAGGTGGTCCCAATCTCATCTTCGTACCCCCCTCTGCTCCACTAATTCCTGTGCTCACGCTCGCGATTCCCTCTCGTACGAATCGCGTCGTCTCGCCTCTAGTGTGGTCACGCGAGGGGACACCAGAGCAGAGAGAAAAGGGGGGGACCAGAGAGCGTCTAGAGTTTCCTCTCTTCCGTCGGTTCTTTTCCTTCGGCTTCAAAAGTTCTCGATGCATTAGTGGGTTCGGGTTAGGGAAGCTAGAGGCCCAATGCATCAGTGGGTTTGGGTTAGAGAGGCTGGAGGCCCAGAACTCATGGATGGGCTTATTCTCTTTTAGTTTTTCTCTTTTTTTTTTTATTTTAGGCCCAATTTCGGATTAACTTTGGGTTGAACTCCTTTTCTTTTTTTTTTGGGTGAACTCATGGATTGAACAAAATGGGCCTATTCTCTTTTAGTTTTCTCTTTCTTTTTTTTTTTATTTCATTTATTTTGGATTTTTGTTACTCTCCCCCTTTGATATATATATATTTTTTATTTTGGATTAATTGGCATTTACCCTCTTTTTTTTTATTTTAAATTTAAGTCCCCCCTTTTTTTTATTTTTTATTTAAGCTTATTAAACTAAAAGGATTTTTTTTTGGATTTTTTATTTTCATTTTTTTATTAGTTTAACTTTATTATTATTTTGAGATATGCTTGGACAAAATACGGTGTTTACAATTGGAATCATTTTTTTAGGGCATCAATTGTGTAGAAAGGCATATTTCTCTCAAATTGATTGTCAACTACTTTTTTTCAATGAAGCAGTAAGTTTCTCGAGAAAAAGTATAAAGTTTTTTTCCTTTTCTTAGACCAAGACATTATTCTCAATGGTATATGAGCAAGTACACAACACTAAATCTATCATATATCAGTGGAGCATTCGGTTGATTCATTATTTTTATTATCAAAGCTAACTCCTAAGCATCAATTGTGTGCGAACTGTCCCTTCTTAAACTAAGTATGAGCCATAACTCCCTAGAAATCAATAGGCTCCTATTGGAATGTAACAATAAAATAAATAAAATAAAATATCAACAAACACTAATAATTTACTAACTAATTATAAAAGACAATCTTAAATAACATCCACAAAAATAATAAGTTGCGACATGATGTCGCCAGTTTAGTGCTGAAGTAAAAAGGGTTAAGATGACTACAAGGGTCAAGCCGGTTGAGAGCCTAAATGGAATTGCCCATAACAAATAAAAAATTTGAAACTCTTTGAGAGTTAATGTTGTTAGTCTTACTCCTTATCGTGAAACCATACAGTCCCGAAGGAAGCTGAAGGATCCGAAATGACCCTGCAGATTATCCAAAGAAATTCAAATTGGCTAGATTTTCCACAGACATCATACATGTGAAATTTAGTTTGTTTCCTTAGGATGATTTGTCAACTTTATTTATCCCTATGTGCAATAAGCATATGAGGAAAATAAAGGTTCAATGAGAAAAGTTGTTACCATAAATATAAATAGAAAGGGGCTAGTCTTCCTTTTAAATCAATTAGTAGTCTTAATCTACCTTATAGGGGGCAGTAAGTGCCCAAAAGGAAATTAGGATTCCTTATCTTGAAGGGCCTTCATGCCAAAATCAAAACACCCATTGGTTTTTAGGTCAAACAATATAATAAAATTGCATCCATGCATTGTCATAAGGCATTCCATGTTGAAAATCCTAAAATCTATAAGTATAAGGTTTTTGGTTCTTTGCAATGGAAAGATTAACTTAAGCTAAAAATTCAAATAAGAAGCTACATTCCTAAATAGCTAAGGTGAGGAAATGAGGTATAGTTCAAAGAGGTAAAGGTGTGTCATTTGATTAGGCAAAAGGAAGCTCCCAGAAGTCTTGATAAAGTCGCTTATTACTCCCTAACTTTTCATACCCCCTTTGTTTGCAAATTGTTACTTTTCACCCACTATCATCCAAAAAAAAAAACTCAAACCATCAATCTCTAAACTCATTGAGCTTGACCCTTTTGAGAACCACAAACCATATCAATCAAGACACTTGTCATTTGCCTCTATTGGGACCTTTGTCCTTTACCTGATTTGCAACTGATAAGCTACTTCCTTCACTAGCCTCTAGCCTTCACACCCAAGATGGCATTGTCCAAAGAATTTGCAAACTTAATCCTAAGGCAATGGGGCATTCCAAAAACAAAGGTTGCGACTTCTTCATGAACAAGGTGCAAGAGAACATAAGAAATAAAGTCTTAGGGAGATTTCCTAGTGATTGAACTCTTAAAGAAGTTGCTTGTCATATCATAATCAGTTAATGCTTGTTTGTTCAATATTCTTCTGTCAAGCTAAAATCCAAAGCTACCAGAAGTTGATTCATTAAACCTTATTTGATTTTACTTTGTCAATACAATGGTCATATGCTTCCATCTCACCCTTTATGGACCCTTCCATTCCATCAATCATGATGACATAACTTCTTTCCTTGCATGTTTCTCCTAAATAACTAAAAATCCAAAAATATAATGTCCATAACTCCTTATAAAAAGAGTTAATCGATGTGAAAGGTTAAATCTGAAACTAATTATATGCCCTTAATTCAATTACAAAAAAAGGGAGAGAAAAGGCCAAATTACAAATGTGAATACATGTCCCACAAGCAAACTATGTCTAGGATACAAGGCATTTTTTTTTGTCTTCCTCAAAAACAAAGGAGTAACCTTTAGTCACCTCAATTAAGCCAGGAGTGAGGTTCATGTCTTTCACCCTAATTGCAACCTTTGGGATGGGAAGTCTTTAACAAATTTTTATGCTGGCAATTTAAATATCAAGAGAAGGTTAGGTTCTTTCAATTATCCAAACACTTCTTAACTATTGCTAACCACTTTGGGCCTAAAAAAAAAATTCTTCAAATACCGAACATGAATTGAACCCGAGAAGCAATGAGAATTCAACATAAAGAAAAACAATTTTGGCATTATAGTGGATTCCTTCTAAGAAAAAAGATTAAATAAAAAAAAAGGAAACAAATTGGAGGAAGAAAAGAAAAATCATAGGATGAAGGAAATTCTAAAAAGGAAAGCTCCCATAGATTAAATTTTGAAAAAGCCAAAGCTTTTAAAAGGGAGCTTCACCTTAGAATGCAATCAAGGGGCAAAATTCTCAAAGAAGAGTTTTATGTGGCACAAGAGGTCAAAAAAAAAGAAGGAAAAGTCTCCATAAAAGAGTTGAGCTGAATAAAAAGATTTTTAAAAGAAAAGATTGAGTTAATTGTCATGAGCTGATTGGTCCTGCCAATATGGTACAATTACTAGATCAAAATTCTCATTGTAAACGTACATGAATATTTGGGCCTAGTTAACTTTTTTTCTTAAGCTGCACTTTCACCCACTAGACCCCATTACAACCCGAAGACATCCTCTCTTGTTATGTGAATTTCAAGTATAGAATTTTGTTAAACTATAAGCAAAGGAGACCAATAGGAGACTTGAGGGGGACATGTTAATTCTTGAGCCTGATGTCTTTATTTCATAAACCTATCTACCAAGGCCACACTATAAGCATCAAAAGTCCTTATTGAGGTTTAGCTTGTTTGAAAATAATGGGGCAGATTTTCTTGAAGGGAATGATTAAAAAAAATCAAAATAATTGAAATTGGGGGCAAAAAAAAAGTTTGATTCAGAGAAAATGCTCTAAATTACATCAATGACATCTTTCAGAAGGAGTTCAAATCCAAAAATGAAACTTCCCTCTGACCTATCATATCCATTTTCTTAGCATTTCACTTCTTTATTGTTCAAAGAAATGCTTCAAGTGTAGAATTGGGGCATCTTCTTATTCCGTACATTTTGTCTAGCCATTATCTATTCCACTTCTCCATCCCCAAACCATTTTACAAGATCACATTCTTCATCAACCTATATATCCCTCTAATGTTGAGGATTTTTTTCCAAGCGTATGTGTTTGTATCTCGTAATACATGACTATATTGACATTGTTAAATAAGATGGGTGTGGGTTTAATTTATTGACCTTTCAAGCATTAATGATGAAGAGTTGACAAGAGGAGATTATCTTATCAAGTTAATAGTCCAAGGTTGATAGCAAACAAATCAATTGGAGAAAAATCATTTAGAAATAAGTCCAAGCAAAAGCTTTAGGTCTTCTTAGCTTGGAATACTCCCTCAAAAGCGCTTTCAGCTAGCCAAAATCCATCAATAAATTCTTGCATCCAAATGACAAGGGGCAAATTTGGTAGGATACTTGAAAGTTCAACTTTTCTCATTAGGACAGGGAAAGAGCTAAGGTGTGAAATTTTTCCAAAGGTAAAGGGCTAAAAATCCTAAATTTTATAAATTTTGAGATTTTTCATGCATCATGTGCTTGTATTGATTTTGTACACAGACAAAGCATCTTTTTCTTTTCAGCTAAAATTGATTTTAAAAAAAAACTAAAAAAGAGGGAATCATATTTTTCCTCATCAATTCATTTTTTTTAAAAAATACAAAAATCCAAAATTTAAAATCAAGTCAAAGACACCAAAAAAAAATAATGTCCCTTTGAGACGATTTCATTTACACAAAAAAAAGAATTTCGAAGTTCAAAATTAATATAAAACATTTAGAAATAATGTTCCCTCTCTTCCTCTTTCTTTTAAGGTGATCAAAGTCAATTTAAGAATGTTTAAAGATAATATTCTCATTTCTTCATGTTTTCTCTCTTTTCTTTATTTCCAATAAAAATTTTCAATTTGAAAAAAAAACACAAAACCTGTATCCCATATGCATCACCTATTACTAGGATCACATGGAGACAAGGAAAAAATGTATTTTGCACCTCAAAAAAAAAAAAAAGAGAGAGAAAGAACAACTTACATTTTATATGCTTTACATATCATGCTCATGCATGTCCCACATTAAACTAAGCTCACATTGGAGGACTTAGGGGAAAATTTGCATCTCATGAAATAAAGCACCAATGTTCTCTCTATCCTCATACTTGCATACATCACATAACCCTTAGTTTATACTGGGGCAAACAAAAGAAAAATTTGCGTCTCATAAAATAAAGCATCACACGTTTTCTATATCCTCACACTTGCATACATCACATAGTCTCTAGTTTACACTGGGGCAAGCAAAAAGAAGATTTGCATTTCATAACACAAAGCATTACATGTTTCATGCACTCTACACTTGCATACCTTACATAGATCATAGTTCATGCTGGGGCAAGTGAAAACAAATATTTGGCAGTTTATAAAGCATTTGATATGCTTATTGCATTTCACCTGGGCATACATTATATGGACCTCAAGTTCATATTGGGGCATAGAAAAAATGAAAAATGTGCATTTCATAAATTGTAGCATCCCCTCATGCTTCATACTTCTGACACCTACAATGATCTTGATTTATATTGGGGCAAAATTGAGTTGTTAAACTCAAAAGTTAAGCATTTTACATGCATTACACGTTTCATATAGGTGCATTACCTTGCATACAACTTAGATAAATGAAAAAATTTTCAAGTTTTTTTTAAAAAAAACAAAAAAATAAAATTCACCAAAAAAGACACTCTTAAGTCCTGCGAAGAACAGGCACCCTTAAGTCCTACGCAAAATAGGCATGCAAAGTCTTGCGAAGAATAGGCACCAATAAAAGTTCTACACAGAATAGGCACTCAAAGTCCTGCAAAGAATAGGCACCCTTAAGTCCTACGCAAAATAGGCAACTAAAGTCCTGCCAAGAACAGGCACCCTCAAAGTTCTACGCAGAATAGGCAACCAAAGTCTTACGCAGAATAGGCAACCTTTAAGTCCTACCAGAACAGGCACCAATAAAAGTCCTACGCATAATAGGCAACCAAAATCCTGCAAAGAACAAGCACCTTTAAGTCCTACACAGAATAGGCACCCTTAAAGTCCTACGCAGAATAGGCACTCTCAAAGTTCTATGCAGAATAGGCACCTTTAAGTCCTGCCAGAACAGGCACCAATAAAAATCCTACCAGAACAGGCACCAATAAAAGTCTTGCATAGAACAGGCATCAAAGTTCTACCAGAACAGGTACCAAAGTCCTACCAGAATAGGCACCCAAAAGTCCTATCAAAATAGGCACCTTTAAGTCTTGCCAGAACAAACACCAACCAAATTCCTACCAGAATAGGCACCCAAAGTCCTGCCAGAACAGGCACCCAAAAGTTCTACCAGAATAGGCACCTTTAAGTCTTACCAGAACAAGCACCAACCAAAGTCCTGCCAGAACAGACACCCAAAAGTCCTACCAGAATAAGCACCTTTAAGTGCTACCAGAATAGGCACCTTTAAGTCCTGCCAGAACAGGCACCAATAAAAGTCTTACTCGAGCAGGCATCCAAAGTCCTACCAGAATAGGTACCCAAAAGCCCTACATACACCAGGCATCCAAAAATCTTGTAGAAATTGAGCATACCTTCAAAGATCTTGCACTTACACGCATCTTTTATCAAGTTCTAGCACCTCCAGGTAATTTAACTCTTCTTGACCTATTAGCTCCCCAAACAAAATATATGTTTCCATCTTTACTTATTCTTAAGCTAAGGATATCAAAAATTACATTTTCGATCTCCTTGCTTAAAGAATAAGTAAAGAGGGGCCGTCTGTAAACACCATATTTTGTTTAGGTCACTCTTTCCTCTTACATGTTGTCAGAAAGCAATCAAATCGCCCTAGACAAAATATGTGTTCTTATCTTTACTTATTTCTTATACAAAAAATATCAAAAATTATATTTTTAATTTCTTTGCTTAAGAAACAAGTAAAAAGGGGCAACTGTGAACACCATATTTTGTCCAGGCATACTCAAAAAATAATAATAAAATTAAACCAATAAAAAATAAAAAAATAACAAAAATCAATAGGTCCTTTTAGCTTAATAAGCTCAAAAAAAATTAAAGGAGAAAGAACTCAAAAAAAAAGCTCATTACTCCAAAGTTAAAACAAAAAAAAAATCAAAAAGAGACTAGAAAAAAGAAAGGAAAAAATGAATTAAATAGGAAAAAGTAAAATTCCACAAAGAAAAAAAAGGGCTAAAGGCAAATAAAAAATACCAAAAAATAATTAAAAGAATAATAATTAAAAACAAAAAACAAAAAAAAAATTCATCAAAAAGGACTACAAAAAAATACAAAAATAATATATATTAAAAAAAAGAAAAATCCAAAACAAAAAAAAAGGATTAAGATTTTAGGGCCTAATTTAGAAGAGCCCAAACCAAAGCAAAAAAAAAAAATCAAAAAGAAGGGGCCCAAAAAAAATAAAACAAAACAAATGCAAAAAAAAAAAACCTTCAGCCCAATCCCAAACCTAACCACTAGAGCCAAAAAAAAAATTATTTGAACCCAAAGAAAAATCATCAGAGAAAAATGAAGCCCAAACCTAAAGAGGAGGTCTAAGGAAAGTACCCAACATCCTAAAATCTCCCCAAATAAAATAGGGCCTAAATTGTTGCAATCCAAAACAAAAAAGGAAGAGGATACAAGACCCAAACTACTGAAATTTGTTGCCCCTTTACAGCCCAACAACCCAAGCCCACACTCAAACCCGTCTCTTTTTAGAAAACCTTACCCGTTTCCTTTCTCCCTTGGACACTTTTGAAGGACGCACTGAAGCACGCAATACTGGCAGAAGCACGATGCGGGGGGACCACTCATTGAGGCACGCACAAAGTAAGGACGACAGGTGCGTCAGAGGGAGGGGGTGTCTGAAATTAAAAGAGCAGGGGGGAGCCCAAGACGTAGGGACGAACGAAGGAAATGGGAGAACATTTTTGGGGGTCTGGGGTTTTGGAGACGAAGAACCAAAAAAGAGAAGAGGGATTGGAGAGCGAAAGAGATTCGAAAGGAACGAGCAAAGGATTAGGGGAAAGGAAAAAGGGACTTTCGAATTGGGGATCAGGGAGAGCAAATGAGACTCAAGAAACAGAAAGTGTGAAGGAGAGATGGAAAATCGAAGGAGGAAGCCGAGAATAAAGAATGAAAGGAAGAAGCAGAGAGCAAAAGAGACGAACAGAGAAGGAAAAAATGGTGTGAATAAGAGACCAACAAATCGAGAAATAGAAATGTGGAAGAGACGGAGGTTAGCTCGAGGGAGGATTCATCATTTCTAGATTCCTTAAAGGTCTGTTTTCACGGTTGTCTTCCTTTGAATTCTTGTTTCTCCTGAGCGTATTATTGCTATATAAAAGATTTTTAAAGTATATTATGAGATTGTTCTTATTGCACATTCTGATTCTGTGGAAGAATAGGTTCTGATTTGTAAAAATTTCTTTGCTCCTATATACTCTAATTTGGCTCTACATTGATGGAAGATTATCCCTCTGTGTGATTGTGAATCATTTGATGTATCTGAGAGTTCTGTTTAAAATTTGGTGTAGAATTTGACTAATTTATTTGGTTATATAACTGTTGCGTCTGGGCTCTGTCTTTGTGGCTTGTTAGGATCTGTTTTCACGTTTGAACTGTGACGAGAAATTTTCATGAATACGTTAGACTCTGCTTAGTTATCCCATAATGTCATGAGCTATCTGCACTTTTTTTTCCTGAAGCTAAACAAATTAGTTTTGCAGTGGGGTAGATTCGGGTTATAATGAGTTTATCCCTTTGCTCTAGCCATGCATTTCTTAATCGGGGATGGGAAGATGCTCCGTGTTTTATCAGGTCTCCATGATTGATCATATGGTGTTCCAGCTAGTGTGTTTCTTTGTATAGTCAGTGTCCCCATGATAAATAGGGAAATATTAATCTGTTGTTGTTTTGCACTGGAAACTGGATTAAGTTCTGGCTTGGCAAGGCTAGTCATTTCACTGATTCATGATAGCAGTTGGGCTGGGTACGGTGCTCATTGTTCCATTATTTTCTTCCTTTTTGTTTGTGAATTTGGACATGGTAGAGCCTCACTTGGAATAACTTATTCACAAGATCATATTTTACAGTTGCCATTCTTTCCTTTGGGTCTTGTAATTGTTCCCTATTCCCTTTTTGCTCTATTCTGGTTTGGTTATTAGAAGGTATGTATTGGCTGGAGGAACAAGTCTTGGTATCCATTGGTTCTTATCCTTCAGGGCCTCTTTGTTTGCACTTGACTCAACTCTATGGGTTTGGGTGTTCAGATTTATGTTCCTTTAGGATATTTAGTTAAGGGTTGATTTAATTTGAGGGAGCTATATGTCTTGGTTTGGGAATCTGGTTCAAATGGGATTGGTCTAAACTTATATGGGATGCTTAAACCAATTGTGGAATATAACTTATTATCATGAAAGCTAATATGCCTCTTTGGTTCTGTTGTGTGTGAGGTCCCTGGAATCGGTGGAGTGAAGAGAAAGGGAAGTTGTAGAGAGGAGTTAGAAGGCACTCCACTGGTTGAGGGGGGATGCCCTAGAGGAGCAACACATGGAACCTGTTGGAAAACACGCGAGAGTCACATATCAACCTAACCAAGGGATGGAGACATCGAATGAAGACAAATTGGTTTTATGTCCTTCTTTATGTATCTAAAATGTATTTATATCTTATGCTTACTCAACTATGCACAATGGCACACACCATCACCAATTGTGTGTTGGTATGGTATTTTGTTTCTTTAAATTTATTTTTTAATATTAGAATAATCGTGTGGGATTTTTTGTCTCCTCAGGCACATAGGAATAGACCTATAGGTCATGTGGGGCAATAAAGCCTTCTTGGTGCCTATTTGGGTCTCAAATTTATATTTCAATAATGTTTTGGTTTTTCTTTCTATATATATATAAAAAAAAGATTTCAAGAAAAAGGAGATAAGATAAAACAAGAAACAAAAAAAAAAAAGAACGAAAAGAAAGGGTTTTGCAAGTTAAATAAAGTTTTCAAATTCAAAACTAAATTTTAAGTAATCAAACTTTTTTAAGTTCCCATTTCCAAAAAAAAAAAATAAACAAAAATCAATTTTCCCTTTTATAGACTTTGGATTTTCTTCCAACCTTAGTTTGATAACCAAAAAATTAATTTAATTATAAGGATTAAAAAAACTAAAAACTAAAAAAAATGATAATAAGAAAACCAAAAACAAAAACAAAAATTAAAAGATAAATCCAAAACAAAATCGAAAACAAAAAATATATAATAATAAAATGCGAAAAAAAAAACAAACAAAACAAAATAAAATACAAAATTTATAGAATACATGGCAATAAAAAAATAAAGAGAGCAAAATGTGACCCAAAAAAAATACAAATAAAAAAAAAGACGAATAACGTATGAGAAGTCAAAAAGAATATGAATAAAAACACAAACAAAATAAAAAAAATAAACAAGAAAAAAGAAGAGAGGAAATAACAAAACAAGAGAAAATTAATTAAAAATAATAACAAAAATCAACAAAAACAAATAAAAAAAATATAAAACAAAACAAAAAAATATAAACAAAAAAAATAATAAAAAAATAAAAACAAAAAGGAGAAAGAAAAAAAGGAATAAAATAAAACTAAAAAAAACACATGGAGAAAGAAAAGCAAAAATAGAATGACAAATTAAAAAAATAATAATAATAAAGGATGAAGCAATGTAAAACCCAAAAACAAAACAAAAACAAAATAATAAAGAAAAAAGATTAATAAAAAGATAAAAAAAGAGTCAAAAATAAAACCAAAAAGAAAAAATCAAAATACAAGAAAAATTAAGAAAGTTAAAAATTAAAAACGAATTAACTAAAAAGTTTTTGAAAATGCAAAAAGGAAAAAGGAAAACCTTTTTAACTTCAAAAAAATCATTAAACGAAAAAAAACCAAACAAAAACCAAAAATAAAATAAAAATTGAAACAAAAGGAGGAAGGGGAGAAATTTTACTACTGACATACATCATTTTGAAATTTAAAAATAGATGAATTAAAAAAAGAAAAATTTGACCAAAAAAATTTCACAAAAAAAAAAGAAATAAAAAAATCGACAAGAATTAAACCAAACCAAAAAAAGAGACGGAAGGAAAAATGATGAAGGAAAGGAGGAGAAAAAAAAATGAAAATGCAAGAAGATTAAAATTAAATTTTACTTTAACAAATCTAAGTACATCAACCAATTTCAAAATTGCTTAATTGGTTAAAGGAAAAGTTAATTTTTATCTTCTTTATCTTTTTAAAACAAACCCAAAAAAAAACAAATAAAAAAAAGATCAAAAGTAAAGCTAAGAAAAAAAAATCAATAAAAAATTTAAAAAAAATCAAACAAAAGCAAAAAAAAAAAAGAAACCAAGAAACAAAAAAAACAAAAATAAAAAACAAAAACAAAAACAAAACAAAACATCAACCAAATGCAACTTTCCTTCGAACTATGTGGACTTTGATCCCTTTTATAGGGTACGTAAACCCTAAGCTTTCATCCTCGGTCAAGTCCGCTATTGTAAATAAATATTTTTTCTTTTAATTTTATTCCTTCCCTTCTTATTTTAATTCTTGAATTTCTTTTCATTTTACTTTACTATAGATTTCCTTTCTTTTTTATACTTTTAACTTTATTTCCTTTAATTTTTTTATTTCTATTTTACATGTGATTTGTTAGGGAGAATTAAAATAGAATTAAGGCCATTTTATTTTTGCACGACTAACTTAGGGTAACTGTTCTTAGTAACAGGTGTAGTGGGGTGCCTAACACCTTTCTCACTCACAATCGACTCCCGGATCCATTTTTTGGTTTGTAAACTATCTTCCAAATAAAAAGGCTTTTCCAAAGTTTTGCCTTTTAAAATTTAAAATTTTGGTGACGATTCCTGCACCTATTATTATTATTTCATTTTAATTTTGCAATTTGGTTTTCAATTTCAGTGAGAAAATCAAAATTTTCTTTTTATTTGATAAAGGCGCCATGCGGTCATATTTTCGAGTGTGACACCGAGAACTCAATAAAATTATCATTAAAAATAAGTACCCTCTCCCTCGCATAGATGACCTCCTAGATCAGTTAGTAGGAGCGTCAATGTTTTCCAAGATAGACTTCAGGTCAGGATATCATCAGCTCAGGATAAAGGCGGAAGATATTCCTAAGACAGTCTTTAGAACCAGATACGGGCACTATGAATTCTTAGTTATGCCTTTTGGGTTGACGAATGCACCCGCAGTTTTTATGGATTACATGAACAGAGTTTTCAGGTCACATTTAGACAGGTTAGTAGTAGTTTTCAGAGATGACATCCTCATCTACTCGAAAAGTAGAGAGGAACATGAGCAGTACCTGAGATTAACCCTAGAGACCTTGAGAGAGAAACAGTTGTATGCTAAACTTAGTAAATGTGACTTCTGGCTCACTGAGGTTCAGTTTCTAGGTCATGTGATCTCCCAGGCAGGGGTCGTAGTAGATCCCCATAAGGTAGAGGCAATATTACAGTGGGAGAGACTTAGAACAGTGACAGAGATAAGGAGCTTTCTAGGTTTAGCAGGGTATTATAGGAGATTCATTCAGGACTTTTCTCAAATAGTGATACCACTGACCCGGCTTACAAGAAAGAATGTGTCGTTTGTGTGGAATGAGAAATGTGAGAGTAGCTTTCAAGAGTTGAAGCACAAGTTGACCACGACCCCAGTTCTAGTACTCCTTGACCCTACAGAAACTTTTGTAGTGTACAGTGATGGCTCTAAGAAAGGGTTAGGATGTGTGCTTATATAGAAAGGACGAGTGGTAGCTTATGCTTCTAGATAGTTGAAATCTCATGAGGAAAACTACCCCACACACAACTTAGAGTTAGCCGCAGTGGTATTTTCTCTGAAAATATGGAGACACTACTTATATGGGGCAGCAATAGAAATTTACAATGACCACAAGAGTCTTAAATATTTATTTGAACAGAAAGAGCTGAATACGAGGCAACGAAGATGGTTGGAATTTTTGAAAGATTATGATTTCACGCTGAAATACATCCTGGCAAGGCTAATGTGGTAGCTGATGCTTTGAGTAGAAAATTCATACATGTGGCCTGTATGATGATCCGAGAGCAAGAATTGATTGAGAGATTCAGAGACATGAGTTTCTCCTACGAGGTGTGTTCGGAAAAATTATTAATGAGTGAGACCCGAATAGAAAATGACCTGAAGGATCAGATAAGAGAGGCCCAGCAGATAGAAGACCATATAAGTAAGATTAAAGCCCAAATAACCCAGGATAATGTCCAAGAGTTCAATCTGTCTGAGGATGACATAATGAGATACAGGGATAGGCTGTATGTGCCTAGGAACACTGAGATCAAAGAGAAGATTTTAGATGAGGCATATAAAAGTAAGTACACCATCCATCCGGGCTGTAATAAAATGTACCAAAATTTGAAGAAAATATTCTGGTGGCCTAGGATGAAAACAGACAAAGCAGAGTATGTCTCCCGATGTCTAATATGCCAGAGAGTAAAAATAGAATATCAAAAACCAGCTAGGTTACTTCAGCCCCTAAATATCCTAGAGTGGAAATGGGATAGCATAGCTATAGATTTTGTCATGGGTTTACCTAGGATATCATCAGGCTATGATGCAATATGGGTAATAGTGGATAGGTTAACAAAGTCAACACATTTTCTACCTATGAAAGCCACTTATACCCCAGATAAGTTAGCCCAGCTGTACATCAGGGAGATAGTTAGACTGCATGGTGTGCCTAGGAGCATAGTATCAGATAGAGATCCCAGATTCACATCAAATTTCTGGAGATCATTACAGGATGCTCTAGGCACCCGACTTAGATTCAGCATGGCCTACCACCTTCAGATGGATGGACAGACAGAGAGAACCATCCAAACCCTAGAGGACATGTTGAGGGCATGTGTGCTAGAAATGAAAGGGAATTGAGATACATACTTGCCTCTAGCGGAGTTTGCTTATAATAACAGTTACCATGCCAGTATACAGATGGCACCATATGAGGCATTGTATGGGAGGAAGTGTAGGTCCCCAATGTGTTGGGTTGAGCTCAGAGAGCGGAGCCTCATAGGCCCAGAATTAGTGGACCAGACCTCTAAACAGATCGAAACTATCAGAAAGAAACTTCTGACAACCCAGAATAGATAGAAAAGTTATGCAGATAAACGTAGGCGGCCGTTAGAATTTGAGGTTGGAGACCATGTCTTCATTAGGGTGTCTCCAATCATATGGATAGGTCAGTCTATTAAGAGTAAAAAGCCCAGTCAAAAGTATATAGGTCCTTTCCAGATTCTTAATAAAGTAGGACCTGTGGCATATAGACTAGCCCTTCCTCCGAACATAAGCCAAGTCCATAACGTCTTTCATGTTTCCCAATTGAAAAAGTACCAGCTCAACCCCTCACATGTCATAGAATATGAGAATGTGTAGTTACAGGATGATCTATCATATATAGTATCACCAGATCGGGTTGTGGATGTTAGACTCAAGCAGTTACGGAATAAGACGATACCGCTAGTGAAAGTGGTTTAGAAGGGATTGTCTCCCGAGGAAGCCATCTGGGAATTAGAAAATGATATGAGGAAGAAATATCCAGAACTCTTCCTATGAGGTATGTTGTTTAAATTTCGAGGAAGAAATTTCTTTTAAGGAGGGTGGAATGTAACAACCAGAAAAAAAAAGCTAAAAAATTTTCGAAGAGTTGAAAATTTTCTAAGTCTGCTAGCTATAGCGAGAAATGACCTAGCTATAGCGAATGTATCTGTTCGCTATAGCGAAAAATGGTCTAACTATAACGAGAGTGCCTTCTAGCTATAGCGAAAATACTTCTAACTATAGCAAGTGCGGGCATCCTATACAAAAACTAAGGAGCTGCTCACCGTAGCGCAAGCCATTGTGAAGGCAAGGGTCTGGGAGTAATACGTGCTCGCCATAGCAAGGGTTATGCTTTGCTATAGCGATGGTTAGTCCAGAAAAGCGTGAAAAAAGAGAATTTGACTTCTTAAAGCGCCCCAATTCATTCCTTCTCCTTTTAACCGACTTAGGCTTCATCCAAGGCAGAGAAAAGGGTGGAGGAGAGAGAGAGACACCTAGAGAAGGAAGGAGAACAAGAAAAAGGTAAGCATAACTTGAGATTTCCTTAACTTTTCTTCTTAGAATCTTATTATTCTATCCTTGCCCTCTCTTTCTATGGTTTTGGTGGTTGCATTAGCTATGTTTTGGGCTTGGTTCAGAAGAGGGAAAGTGAAAAACCACTCTTGAAGGAGGTTAGAACTCATGTAGCTTTACTTCTTTGCTTTCCTTTCTTGAGAGCTTAAGAGAGGAAGGATAGTTAGTGAACTTCTAGAGAGAGAAAGAACCTCTAGTTTTTATATACTTGGTAGGGTTTACTATAAAGAAACCCTTAGCCTTGTGAATAAGTGTTGAGTTATGAGAGAGTAATTTCATGTTCTTTGTGTGTCTAGGCTTAAGAGAAACACTTCCATCTAGTTGTGATTGTGGAACCAAGAAGGGAGAAGACAAATTGAAAGGGAAGGCTTGTGTTACCCTATAAGGTAGCTCTCTCCACTTTCTCTCGTGCATGAATATGTGTTTAGCTTATTCTAGAATGTGTGTATGTGTATTTTCAAGCTATAAAAAGTATGCTAGCATGCCTTTCCATGTCATGATCCTAGATGCTATATTATGTGTTAAATGAATCCATGATGTTTGTATGAGTTTGCTTGAGTGTGGAAAGGCCAAGAACTTTTTCCTTGGGTGAAGATGAGCCAAGAACCCTCGAGCTTGGTTGAGATAAAGCAAAAGGTCTCCCAAAAGCAATGTGGACTCCCAAGAGTATGGTTGAGTCCAAAGTGCTCAAGAGTGGGTGAGGTAAGTCCAATACCCATGAGGAGAAGTGTGAGGCCAATCCAAACACTTGGTGAACCCTTAAATATCTTATATGATTGATTCACATGCCAAGGTTGTTTTTATACATGCATTTGAAAAGCTTGCTTGGCACATATTATCTATGATTGAATGAGAGATGAGCTACTAGGATTCTTTGAATCTCATCCCCTCCTCTCCACTATCCTAACATGCTAGGTGGACTAAGTGAACAAAGACATGGAAGCCACCAAGCTTGAAGCTAGGGGAATCGGCAAAGAATTTGTGAAATAGCCATTTTGTCACTGTTTTGTTGTTAAGAGATGTAATCTAATGATGTACATGGGATGTGCACTTATGAATACTTGTAAATGGATGTACTTATTGTATATGTATGAAAATTAGAACTATAGTGCATGATGTAGCAAGTTTTTAGTATGAATAGCAAGATCTTAGCATTATGCTCATGGTGTATGTGTTGGTGTGGAAGAGTGAGTTTTACAAATCTAGGTTGTTAGACATTTGAGCCATGTTTGATAGCCTATGTTGATACTTTCCCACGTGCTCATAGAGCCTTAGGAGTAAGAGAAGAAAATTTGAACCCTTGGAGCCCTCTTTTAACAAAGGAAATTGACACTTTGCCCCCTTATATCAAAGTCTGACTAAATGACCTCTTCTTGCCTTGAAATTTGGCATGTGAATAGATCTTGCCTAGAGCTTTTTGGGAAGCCAAAGATCAGGTCATTTGGAGGTCTGTGAAATTTTCTATGATTTTTCAAAATTGGTATCAGAATTTCAGATTTGCACCAGCACTGTTCATTTGGTCAGTTGTGTAATTGTATCTTCCAAGGGGCAAACGTGGTCCAATAGCTACGAAATTTTATAGGTAGAAACTAGACATTCACAGAGACTTGTAGCAACATGAAGAACCTCATTTGGAGGTCTAGGGAGAAGATATAAATTTTTGAAGTTTCTGCCCAGTATCAGTCATCTTGCTTGACCAGAAGTACTATTCCATCAATTTCTGAGAGTTTGGCTTGATGAACTAATCTGGAGATATTTTTCCTCTCTATTCAACATCCACATATTTTCATATTAGTATCATTTTGCATGTATTGGATTTTTTTGGAATTAATTAGACATTTCTGAAGTTCATATCAGTCAACTGTGACAATATCAGAACCCAGTTCAACCTCTAGACCATTTCGCATGTCAAACGTCCTATGTGTAGGATGTTATGACTTGAACATATTTTTATCATGAATTAGACATCCCAATCTTTCCATGATGACCAAGATTACCTATTTTTGATTTTTCTAGATTTAGTTGTGATTTTTCAAAGTTTACCTAAAAATGGAGCCAAGTCTAGCCGAAAATGGAGATACATGTTCCATATCTCTTTTTGGAAAGCATGTTTTTGGGATTGAAATGAGTTGTAATGGTGCAATTAAATATGAGGATGCATAGCATGAGCTCACACGGTCCATGTGATACCGAAATGAATTTTTAACCATGACTGTGAGTGGCTCGTCGCACAACCCTCAAAATAATACTAGGTTGATAAAATATGTAGCTAATGGCACAACCTAGGTCATCTCCCTTGGAATTGGCGTTCAATGCCTAATTGAGTTTTCCAAATATTAAAAGACTCCAAAAATTCCTAAACTAAGGGGGTTTTGATTGAATTAAACTAACCTAAAACTAAATTGAATTAAAATTCCTAATTGCTATCTAATTATATGAATTATGAATGAAAGATGGTCTTGTGACTAGCTTTGGATTCGTTCTTTGGTATCCACTATCCTTATCCTAATCCAATTATGATTAATTCTGGCTTAAGAGTCCCTAATTGTGTTCATAAAAAATTATCTTGGGTAACCACTCAAGACTCAAGAGATTAACGATCTAATGTTGAATTGAAACCTCAACTCCGCATTAAATTGTTAAATCTTGTCTTTAAGATCTTGAACACTCAATTTGATTGATTGACTAATTGATTAGCCTCTGAATCATCCTAAATATTTAATTAACCAACTAAACATTAAGGAATCCTCAAATTAAACAAATAATCTCACTCATGTATTTTATCGAACACCTTCGAAACACACATGGGAATTCAGATAATATTGAAATTAATCAGATCAATTAATCAACAAAAAAAAGTTCTTAATTAGTGTCTAACCAGCCACTAATTACAATTACACAAATTCCCCATCAAATACAACTAAACCAAGATAATATATGAAAGAGAAAAAGTGTAGGAAAATAAATAAATTCTTAGCCAAAATTCTATGTTCATCCATGGATTCAAGCTTCTCCAAGAGCTTCCTCCTAGCTAGCCTCAAGATGGATTAGAGTTTCATGGGATGTTGGAGATGGATGGATGATGAATGGAATGGATAAATGGTTTAAGAGGGTGAAGGATGGGTGAATGATGAAAGATGGATAAATGCTGAATGAATGGATGAATGGGGGCTGAATGAATGGTTGAATGGTGGATGGATGGATGCCTTGAATGATGGTTGGAGTATGAATAAATAGGAGAGGGTTTGTGAAAATATAGAGACGTGAGATGGGGGGATTGTGAATTCTGGATGATGTACGCTGCTGCCCAATTACGTGCTTTTTTTAATGAATCACATGCAGCTTCTTATTTTATGTATTCCACATTCTGTCTCTTCTCCATACTAAACCGTGGCTACTTTTCAAATCCAGACGTAGCTTTTTTCACGTTAAAACATGCAGCTTCTTCCCTTCACATACCAGAACCCACACTCTTCCACGTGTTATTTAGCTGTTTCTGCAGCTCTTCACTTTATCCATGAATGCAGCTCATTCTTTTCTCCTCCTACAGCTAGAGCTCCTTATTCTTCTTTACGTTAACTGCTCGTTACTGTTCTCAGCTCAGCTCTTTCACGTAGCTTCTTTGGTCGTGCAGCAGCTTGTTACTTATACTTGTGAGCTTCTTGCTTTGCTCGAATTCAGAACGTGGCTTTACCTTCAGCTCTTCTTATTCCACGTTAGAAACTTCCTTCACATGCTTCTTGTGTTCTTCATTTGTTTTCTCCATTTCTGCATGCATGTGTAGCTTCTTCCATAGCTCGTGTTGCTCTTCCAGCTTCTTCTTCATTTGTTCCCCACATGCTTGTTTTGTTGCTGCCACGTTGAGAAGTCCAGCCCATAGCTTCTTCTTTGTTCTTCCAATCTCCAGCTTATACATGAATTCTTCCACATATTTTCCATGCATTTTCCACGTGCTTTTCTCCTTCTTATTTTCCTTCTTATATCCTATGCATGGCTCGGTTTTGCTTGTGCTTCCAAGTAACTCTGTTGCCCAAACAAATGCATTCAAATTGTGAAAATTATTTCCTCTTGAGATTGCACACTAACAAACTTGAAGCCCATCTCTTCTCTTTTTCTTCAATTTAAATTTCTATTCAAAACTCCAATTACATATTAAAATTCTGCACAAAGAAGTGAGAAAAATCAAATAGGAATATTCACAGAAATTATTTAAGATAAATTTAAGCATTAAAAACCAATAATTTGCAACTAAATTCCTAAAATATAGAAATGACCACTTAAAATAAAATCTTATCTAATTGAAGTCTTAGAGCCATATTTAATCATTAAAATGCCTAAGTTAAGGAGAATAAAGTATATAAAAATCATGGTTATCAATGACGCAATGCAAAAAAGTGTATGAATCCAATGGAAGTTCTCACTTTATTCTTACTATATCCCACATGAGCATGTAAGGGATGATGGGTATGAGTTAGAAATGATGGTGTTACAGATACCCTAAGAAAGTTATAAAAAAATATTACAATAATATGTCATCCAAATTATCATTTGATTAAGATATAATAGGTATATTTAGGAAAGAATTGCCTTACACAACTCTATACATAAATAAATAATTCCAATAGCACAACAGCATACTGGAGTCTGAAAAATTTATATTTAAATGCTTAAAATTATTTTTTCACTTTTCTCAGTCTAACTTTGTCTTGAGGCCCATCCGATGTCCAAAATGGTCTATAATTCAGGGCCTAATGTCAAGATATAAAATAAAGTCTAGTATAGCCATAAAAGGTTCATTCAAGTATACGGGAGGCTCAATAAAGTTCAATAAGTCTAGATAAGTCCAAAATATCCAAATGGCCCTCATTAGTCCTAATTAATTATTTTATATATTTTAAGTATCTTTCTTGATTAAAATTGGGTATCCAACACAACAGCAGCTATCCAGTGGTCAACTCTGCCATGATATATATATATATTTATATATGCCAGTTCTTTTCCAAACAAACCATATTTATAAAATCAAACAATAAGTAACATATTATCCATAATATCAGGAAATCAGACAATAAGCATCTCAATACTAGAACAAATATTCATCCTATATTCTATTATTGACAAAATGTCTCATAAATAGGCTCCAAAAATTGTAGAATAAATATCAACATAATCCAAACAACATATAGAACATATTAAACCACACAAATTATTCAAAACACATCAAATAACATAAGTAAAAATTGAAGAAACTCTTGGTCAATACTTTTTTCTCAAAAAGTTGACTTTTATATAATTATCCATAATTTTCCAAAATTTTACTATAGATCTTATTTTTAGTGCAAATTAACCTAATTTAGTTGGTTCTTGAAAAACTCTTTTCTCGGTATCTTGAATGGCCTTGGTCGAACCTAGGGTGTGTATAAGTAGGTGTCATTTTCTTCCATTTTCTCTTGTTAACAAGCCAATATTACATAATCAAGGGAGATAGATAAAAGCCCCAAAACAATTTCTAGGAATCTTTGAGTATTCTACACTTCTATCAAAATAAAATTCAAGAGTTTCTTGCCATAATGTTCATGAAAATCAAGATTATATGAATCTATCTCTTCCTTAAGCTTTCTCCCATTATTCTCCCATTCATTTTCTCTTCATTTACTTCCATGGCTTCTTGAAATACAAAATTCCATAGTTTATAGAAAAGTTTCAAAGAATAGGAATTTTCTTGAATCATATAAATCCATAAGCTACATATATGAATTCTCCATCTTTTCTTGTCATGGATGAAACCCAAGGACAAGAGAAGAGAAAATTTTCTTGGAGAAAAAATAGAAGAAAACTAAGAAGAGAATTTATTTATATTACCTTTGAATCTGCAATGTTTCTTTTTCCCTGGTGGCTTTTCCTTTCTCTTTTCTCCTTCTTCCTTCTTCTCCATTAGCTGTGGCTTTTCTCCCTCCTTTCTCTCTTGGTTTGGCCAAATGGTGAGTGTGTCTTTTGTGTGTATGTGTGTGTGTTTTATATAAGTTTTAGTTATCATGGATGGCTAAGATTTAATGTGATTTTGAGATGAAGGATCTAGGTCATTAGATTAAAAGGATGGGTAGGATTTAATCTTGAAAACAGAGATTAGATATGGGCCTTTGGATTAGATCAAAGGTTGCGATTTGAACTCAAAAAGTAGAAAAATCTAGGTCATAGGATTTGAGATCGCATCTTGTTTTACGTATAAATATTAGCCATTGGATTTTAACCACAGTTAAATTTTAATCATGGTTACTTTCCTCGTAATTTATGAAGATAACTTTGCATTTATTACTGCTTAAGTCAACGATTGTGTCATCCAGTGTCAATAGTGACATTTAGCAGTAACTTTTTCATAAAACATGAGATTTACCCAGATTTGCTAACATAAGCCAGTGTCATAGCTTCGTAACATGTGTAGTCTCCAGAAAATTCCCTACACATGGTGCCACATCACCATTTTCCTGTCACACCCCACTATTTAAGTACTCTGACGTAGAAGCGGAAACATAAGAAAATACTTATGGGCATCAATTTGAATCATATAAAACATATAAGCTTCTCTTTAAAGGATATTTGTAGAAATTTCGGCAGAGTCTCCTCTATAAATTAGACCTCCTGATATTTCTATAAATTGTCAGCCAGCACAATACAACAAAAGGGATGACCCATATCCAATCAAATCAAAAGAAATTTTCGGGGAGTGGGGATGACCCATCCATGAGTCAGTGGAGCTAACTTTACAAAGTTTTACAAAGTTTCAAACAAAATACACATACAACCAAAATACACCCATATGAGCAACTACAGGCTCGTCAAAAGAAGTACCCAAAAGATCGACACTAGAAAGTTGTTGGGGGTAGGGTAGGGTCCGTACTGTTCTCTGAAAAAAATAATTAAAAAAAAAGTGAGTTGGATACTCAATGAATAAGCAATGCCGACCCTTTTTAAAATAAAAGTAGGGTCACGGATATATAGTTACATTTTTTATAGATATACCGCGTAAAACATGTTTTATGCAAATTCTTTCGTACAAATGCACTGAAAGTATCTAAGCAGAACCAATTTAAGTAGACGCAGAGCACACAGCTTGCGGGGAAAGGTCACTACAGACGCAAAACATTCAGCTTGCGGAAATAATATAACTCCACGTGTGGTGGCCTACACACGGGGCTAGCACCACCCCTGCTAGCTGAGGTACAGATCATGGTGCACCAGGGCTAACATCCACTGCTGTTAGCTACAGGGTTCTGAACAGATGACTTCATAAACAATGCATTTTTTTTCCTTTTTAACCTCTCAGACAGAATACCTTCCAGATCGGGTTCATCGTAAAATTTCCAAATAATTCAAACATCTATCAATTTGAAAAATTCAGGTTCGAACCGATCTTTTGGTAAACATGCATATGACAAAATATTGAAATGTGTATCTCTATAAATAGATAATCAAATTTTTAAAACACTGCAAGGAAACTTAGTAAGAAAATAAGGATTTTCCGTGTCTCACGGTCCACATTACTTACTCACCTTCCAAGATTTTTATAAAAATTTCTTGACCCTTTCTCAGCTATGCCTCAATCTCCTGAATTTCCTACAATACCTGTTCATTAGATTTTTAGAGGGAAATCATTCTAATGATCTCATACAGGACTTATTTGGTTTTAAAAATTATTTCTCTACTAATTTACGCCTTCAATACTTGTACAATATATACCATATACATATATTGTGCTCTCTTTTTCCTAATTCCACTTAGGAGCTAAACCCAAAGTCCAAAAATAAGGAAACACATACCGTCTTTAATCTACAATCACACGTTAAAGGGGAGTTTATTCTGCACAAATATAATGTGACAAGTAAGAAAAAGCACAGTGGGATTTTGTCTTTAATTAAGAATATATATATATGCAGAATTTTGGGAGAAATTAACGTATAGGAGAGTGGACATACAATTCAGTATGAATGAAGTCAGAATTTTTTTTTTGTTTTACAATCAAATCATCTTCCTGCACCACCCTTTCTTCTACACATGACCTTCCTTTGCTGGCCACCACATAAACGTGTTATAGCATTAATAAATAAAGGAGAAAAACGCATGACAAGCTAACCAAAAAAATAACACATACATCAAAAATTTCCAGGCCCAAAATCACTATCCAGCGTTGCTTTCCTGCCACACACCCACAGCCATGAGCTCAGCTTAAACCAAGAGGAGGAAGGCTGCACTGAACAGCGAACCAGTAGCACAAAGTAACGTAAATAGAGGGGAGAAGGTGAACCCAGCAAAAGCAATTCATATGGCAGAATTTCAGACCTGGGAATTTAATTTTTCTGGCTTGGTTTCACCAGCAACCAGCAGCAAAAGCTTAACAAAATTCAAGGAGCAAATCTGCAGCTGTAGTTCGAACCAAACCAGCACTGAACAGGGGAGAAGAAATGGAATTTTCGATCAGCACCAGTCTTCATCCAGCAGAAGGAGTTATGCGACTGAATGAAGCAGCTCAACCGAAGCAAATTCACAGCATGAAGAACCAGAAAAACCAGCGTCCAGCAGCTTGAAGAAGCAGAAAAACCCAGCGTCCAGCAGAATAGGGGAGGAAGATGCAGAGTTCTGTGATTGCTTTGCTGGAGGGATATATGTTGCAGAATTCTGGATGAGAGATGACCGAAAAACCAGCTGGAAGGAAGTAAAAGGAGGGGTATATATGTAAAGTTACAGAGTGAAGGAAGCTGGTACGTGGCAGCTGCAAGAATTAGCATGGAAAAAGTCAAACCTCCCTCCCTTCCATCTATATGCTCATGCACGTTCGCACGTCGAGTTTTACATTTCCCCACTCAAGGCACCACATTAGCACCTTCCCAGCCAGATTCTTTAAAAATATCTCTATTTCTCCATTATTTTTTCATAGGTTCTCTGTAATATTTTATTTAGCATGCATTCTTTGGGTTCTCCACTATATTTTAGTATTATTTGAGTCAATATGGGTCCCATTTAAGTTCTTTGGTCATATATTTTATTATTATTATTTATTTTCTTAATATTTTATTATTTTAGGGTTCAAATGACTATTTTGCTATGGTGGAAGGATAACAACCAAGCATCTTTGTTTGTTTTTCGCTTATATCTTTGTTTTAACTTTATATCTCTAGATTCCGTCGCCACCATCCTATAGATCTTTTTGCACAGAATCTCCTATGGTAATTAACTTAAGCTTTGTCATTTAGTTGATCTCTGTACAAGCTTTTAATCATCCAGGGCCATTTTTCAGTCCTAACAATTTTAGAATTTCGCAAAATGAATTTTATAATTTTTTGCGCATTATCTCCTAATTATTGATATATATATATATATATATATATATATATTGGGTTAGTTCTTGACTCCCTAACTTTTTGAAGAAATTATTAAAGTTTGTCTGGATAACAAATGATGATTTTGCTCCTGGGGCCCTAAATTCCCTTAAAATCTCAAAATTTTTTATGCATTTTATTCATCTTATACTTTTCATATATGAAGTTATTCTGTTCAAATTTATCTTATTAAAACTTAATAAATTTATTTATTAAAATACTAAATAATTAAAAAATCTCAATTTTTAAGGATGTTACAAATGTCTCTTCCAATTACAAGGGCTTGACTTACTCATGCAGTTCATTTTATAGTGATGACTTTAGGTACAATTCCAATGATCAAGCTACTTTGAAAGGATGTACTATCATGGTCCACTGGACCAATTGTAGTAGAGACTTCTAACAGTATGGCTTGGCCTCTCGTTGTAAACAAAGAAGGAGAAGGAAGAAAAAAAAATGAAAGAAACTTCTCAATGAAGATGTCAGACCGTCTCCATCATGTACTGGAACGAACTCCAATGTTCAAGAAGACTTGTCTTGGGTTAGTAAAGAGATCAATGGCGCCACTTGAGGCTAGCTTAAATGTTGAGGTGGGCTTAGTTTTAATGGTCAAAACAAGCTAACTTGAACTATATTCGAGTTGCTTCACCAAGGTTTGGTTCATTGTTTAGGCGAAGTGGGAAAGTTTCAACTTAGTTCACGTATCCAGTTTAGTGGGACATATGAGTTAGCCTACTTAACTTATTAAAAGAATTTAAAAAATATAACTACTTCAAAAATAAGAACATTACATAAGATACTATTGGTACTAATAATTAACAAAACAAGTTTTCTCCAAAAACATTATAATTTTTACAAAAGTATATGTCACTCAAATATCAAAATCAAACAGTGTGCACATGAAAATTCATTATCATTAACAGACACAAATGGAAAGCGACGATGATCGAAAAAAGGTGGTGACAACGGAGGAGTAAGATCAGATTGACTGAAGTATTGTCAATAGTTTAATCCAAGTGCTTCAAGGATGCACCATAATGGTGTGATCTGCTATGATAATCCTTTGGTAGGGGCTAAGGAGATCGTAGGAAAACACATCAGCAAATGCTTATGGGAGGCTGAGGAGGAAGCATTGAACTCCAGTGACAAAGATGATGACGTGGATACTTTATGGGTGCCTCGTGACAAAGAGACTAATAAGATGTAGGGGGATGATCCTAAGACTCAGAATAATATTCAGATGATTTTCGCATCCTAGAAGAACATATGGAAGGATATGAACTTCTGAATTCATTCTCTCAAAGAATTGAAAAATGTTTGTATCATCTGTGGAAGAACTCTCTGATCATCAAGCTTTTAGGGCGAACGATTGGTTATAAGGTTTTGGAATCTCGTCTCCAACAGATGTGGGCTAGGAAAGGAGTGATAACACAAGTGGATCTGAGTAATGACTTCTTCCTAGTTAAGTTTACAAGTTCTAAGGATTTCAAATTTGCTATATCCAGAGGTCCATGGATGATATATGATCATCATTTAACTATCAAAAGGTAGTGTCCCAACCTCAACCCAAACATAGCAAGCATGGATATAGTAGGTGCATGGCTTAGAATTCCAAACTGGCACTGAATACTATGATACAAAGATGCTAACTTATATGGGCAATCATTTTGGTAGAACTGTCAAGGTTGATTTTGATACCTCCCTTCAGTCTAGAGGGAGGTATGCAAGGATTTGCATTGAACTCGACCTTGGAAAACCTTTACTGCCAAGCTTTAAACTGAAAGGTAAAACGTATAAGATCAAGTATGAGGGCCTTCATCTCCTTTGTCTACAATGCAGTAGGTTTGGACATTATGGGGAAGGTTGTCCTATGAGAGTGGTGATTCGGAAGGGAGAAGGTGGATTACAAGTTGATCAGGAAGAAGGGCACGCTGGTTTCAACCATGACACTAATCTTCCTAGCCACCAGGGTCCTTGGGCAGTGATGCAAAAGGCTTGGAGGTCTCGTCGAAGTAAGGATAAGGAAAGTGCTTATTTGGAGCAAAAACTCATGGGATCTAGATATGATTCTCTTAATAGAATTAATGAAGACGATTTTGGGGAGGGTAATATGTTATCTTAGGAGAAAGCTACGGAACAAGATTTTGGACGCATGAATGACAGTATTTAATTATGTACTGGAGGGAGTTCGAGCATCACTTGTTAATAATGGGCCAAACTCAAAATCATCTGAATTGGGCAACGCGAAATCTTCTGCTAGTGAGCCTCTTAGGCGGAACATTCAAAACTTACCTCAAAGAAACTCATCTAGGCCTGATACTCGAGTTGGGTTGGGCAAAGAAAACCAACTGAACCCCCTCAATGTTATCGGCAATCTTAGAAGGAAGTCTGGTAACCATGCGAACTTTTCCACGATTTTTAATGAGCTTGCCTTATCGAGTAATCCTAGTGACGAACCAATGCATAGCTCTTCGATCTTTAAGCTGAGCCGCCCGCCAAAACCTCCAGACTCTAGCTCGAAAGCTATGATTAGTGACCCTGTAGAGCATCAAAAGGCTTGTTCTACCATATTCCTTTTGAGGTCGGAAGAGACACCCGAAAACAACGTGATAGACGTTATGGCCATGCAAGTAGCGTAATTCCTGTCTTCATTTCTTTCCCATGAATAGAATAATTACTTGGAATATCCAGGTTGCCGGAAATAAGTGTTTTCATCGCTATATGAAGTTTCTTTGTAATGTTTCGAACCCTGATATTGTGGCTTTGGTCGAGACTAGATACAATGGTAGTGAGGCTCCGTCAAAGTTTCTGAAACTAGGCTTTGATGGCTATTTCGTTATTGCCGGTGAGGGCAGTTCCGGCGGTCTTTGGTTTGCGTGGAAGAAAGATAGAGTTTCTCTTACTATCCTTCATCACTTTTCATGGTATATTCGTATGTTTATTGACAATAGTGAAGGAAAGTCTTGTAGGTTTGAGAAGGTAAAACAGAGAGAAGCAACAGAGGAGAAGTAACGATAAAAAGAAGTACAGAGGTAAATGTTTCTATTCTTCTTTTATTGCTTAGAATTGCTTGCTTTACACAACTTTATTTACTGATATAAATAAACTGACATAGCAACAGACTCTCCAAAAATAATGGAATAAGCTAATAAAAAAAAATAACAAATTAACAATAAATCTTCATTCCTGATATTTTGCTACCCATGATCTGCTAGGTTGTTGAGGTTGTTTTTTGAGATTTGCTGCACCAGATTTTGGATCAAATCTCCAACACTCCCCTTTGATTCAAAATCGCACACTCCAAGTAAGCCTCTAAGGTATGCATGCCTTTGACTAGATAATGTTTTGGTGAGAATGTCTGAAACTTGAACTTCAGTATTGCAAAACTTTAAAATTAATTCTCCTTTTGCAACTAATTCTCGGATGAAGTGAAACTTAAGATCTATATGCTTTGTTCTCCCATGAAATGCTGGATTTTTTGTGATTGCAATAGTTGATTTGTTATCACAAAACAACTCAGTGCTTTCCTCTTGCTTTTGCTGCAAATCACTCAACATCCTTCTGAGCCATACACATTGACATGCTGCTGCAGTGGCTGCTATATACTCTGCTTCTGCTATTGATAAGGCTAGAGTAGCTTGTTTCTTTGACATCCAAGTGATTGCTCCTGTTCCTATACCAAAGACATTTCCCGAAGTGCTTTTTCTATCATCTAGTGAGCTTGCCCAATCACTATCACAGAACCCAAACAATCTGAATTTGGTTACACGAGTGTACCAAATTCCATAACTCACTGTTCCTGCAATATACCTCAAAATCCTCTTTGCTGCACCATAATGCTGCATTGAAGGATTGCTCATGAATCTTGACACCACTCCAACCGAAAAAGAGATATCTGGCCTTGTGTGAGTTAAATATATTAACCCACCAACTAGACTTTGAAACAACTTCTGGTTTGCTTTTTCAGCTCCATCTTCTTGCTGCAACTTCTGGTTCTTTATCATCAGAGTAGCCTTAATCTTGCAATTTGTCATATTGAATCTTTCCAACAACTCTACTGCATATTTCTTTTGACAGACAAATATTCTAGCTTTATCTTGCACAATTTCTAAGCCCAGAAAATAATAAAGCAAGCCTAAATCTGTCATATCAAATTTGCTCATCATGCTAATTTTAAATTCTTCTAAAAATTTCAAATTTGAGCCCATATAGATTATATCATCTACATATAAGCAGACTACAATAAAATCAGTACCTTGCTTCTTGACATACAAAGTAGGCTCATTCTTACTTTTGGCAAATCCAGCATGCTGAAAATGTGCATCAATTTTGCTGTACCAAGCCCGGGGTGCTTACTTTAGGCTATAAAGTGCCTTTTTCAACTTATAAACTTTCTCTTCACTTCCATGAACCACAAAGCCTTCAGGTTGAGCAACATACACTTCTTCTTCCAGATCTCCATTTAGGAATGCTGACTTGACATCAAATTGATACACTTTCCATTCGAGTTGAGCTGCTAATGCTAGGAGCAATCTTACCGTTTCAAATCATGCCACTGGTGAAAAAGTCTCTTCAAAATCCACACCTTGTTGTTGAGAGTAGCCTTTTGCAACCAACCGAGCTTTGTGTTTTTGAACACTTCCATCTGCATGAAGCTTTGTTTTGAAGACCCATTTCAAGCCTATGACATTTTTTCCTTCTGGTAAATCTATCAGCTCCTATGTTAAATTCCTTTCTATTGTTGTAAGCTCTTCCTCCATTCATCTTTTTCTGCTGCTTCTTGATAAGTTGTAGGATCTGAAGTTACCATTGCAAATTCATCATTTTCATAGATCTCCCTCAATGATCTGAATTTTCTTGGTGGTGTCCCCTCTGTTGACTCACTTGAGCTACTCTTTAACGGTGTAGTTGTTGGGCTACTTTCTGTTGAAGTGAAAGAAATAGGTGTATTAATTGAGTCTGAGTTAGTTTCCTCAATTAATGGCACCCGTGGTTGATCGTCTCTTCTATCTTTGTTGCTGTCTTTCCAATTCCAGCTTGTATCTTCATTGAACACTACATTTCTACTAACAATTATCTTTTCATCAATAGGATCATGCATTTTATATGCCTTAGACTCAGGACAATAGCCAATAAAAATACATTTACGTGACTTCCCATTAAGCTTTTGGCGATTTTGAGAGTTTATTAAGACATAAGCAATATAACCAAAAATTCTTAAATGGCTTACAGTGGGTTTCCTCCCTTTCCATGCTTCATATGGAGTGCAGTCTTGTACAGCTTTTGTTGGAGAGAGATTCAGCAAGTACACTGCTGTTGCTGCAGCTTCTGCCCAGTATGAGTTTGGTACACCTTTCCCTTTCAGCAAACTCCTTGCCATTTCCATCACCGTTCTATTTTTGCGCTCAGCTACGCCATTCTGTTCTGGAGTATATGGTGCTGTCAGCTCATGTTTTATGCCATTTTCTTCAAAAAAGTGATTGAATTCTTTTGAAAGAAATTCACCACCCCTATCTGTACGAAGCACTTTGATGCTTGCTCCACTTTGCTTTTCCACCATAGCTTTGAATTTCCTAAAATTCTCAAATGTGTCTGATTTGGATTTTAGGAAATAAACCCAACTCATCTGGCTGAAATCATCAATAAACAGTAGAAAGTAGTAGCTGCCACCCAATGATTCTGTACTCATAGGGCCGCAAAGATCAGAATGAATGAGCTCAAGACATTCCTTTGCTCTCCATGCTATTCCAACAGGAAAAGATTTTCTACTTTGCTTACCATAAACACAACTTTCACACAAATTAAGCTCAGAAATTTTTGGTAAGCCATGAACCATACCTTTTCTCTCCAAAAGCTGTAATCCATTGATATTTAAGTGTCCATAACGCAAATGCCAAATTTTAGACTCATCTTTTTCTCCAGCAATTAGAGCAAAGTTGTTCACAGTAGCAATATCAAAGGGAAACATTCTGTTCTTTGTCATCGGTATTCTTGCCACTACTTGATTTGATGGTTTGTGTCTAATAACACATATGCCATCATCAAATAGAACTGAGTATCCACTCTCTATTATTTGGCCAACACTCAGCAAATTATGAGCCAAGTTAGAAACCAATTGAACATTATCCAAGAGTTTTGTTTTACCTGGAGCACTATTAATGGCTACTGTTCCAATTCCTTCAACCTTCATTTCTTTATCATCTCCTAGCTTTACTGACTTCTTGTGAGTCTCATTAAGCTGTGTGAAAATGGCTTTTGTCCCTGTCATATGGTTAGAACAGCCGCTATCCACGAACCAAACATCTCCTTGTGCTTTAGCTGGGTCTGCATATGCCATGAACAACTTTTCTTTTGCACTTGTCTCCTCTGCATAGTTGGCCTGTTTGTCTTTGAACCAGCAATCAGCTTTCATATGCCCAAATTTCTTACAATTATGACACTGTATACTGCTTCTGTTGTTATTTCCGGATCTACCTCTACCTCTGCCACGACCAAAACCTCTTCCTCTGGATCCACATCGGTCTCTTCCTCGTCCTGAAACTTTTTCATGCTCTCTTGAACCATCTCCTTTTGCTTGAAATGCCTTTTCTTCATTCTTTTCCTCCTTTCTATTAATTCTTGTCTCATGTGATTGTAAAGAACCCATCAACTCATCAAATGTATAAGTTGACAAATCCTTAGACTCTTCAATGGCTGCTACCACATGATCAAACTTAGGGGGTAGAGTTCTTAGTACCTGAGTCACCACCATCTTCTCTGTGATCTCCTCTCCAAATGATCTCATTTGATTGACTACTGCTGCTACTTTAGTCATATATTCCTGCACTGATTCTGCATTATTCATGCGCAGGTTCTGAAACTCACGGTGGAGTGTCTGCAACTTGACTCGCACTACTGTAGATGAGCCATGGAAAGATGTGTGCAGAATTGTCCAAGCCTCTTTTGCAGTTGAGGCTGCTGCAATTTTGGAGAAGATTGAATCATCCACTACTTGTTGGATGAAGAACAGTGCCTTCGAATCTCTCTTTTTATTTTCTCTCAGTTTGGCCTCCTCATCGTGCTCCCTATAGCCACTCTCCACTAAGTCCCATAGCTCTTGAGACTTGAATAGAGTTTTCATCTTTATACTCCAAAACTCATAATTTTCTCCCTTGAAAATAGGTATGGAAGGCTGAGAGATATTTACTGTGGCACTATTGTTGACTGCCATGATGATTACGCCCAAGTCTGACCGTCACAGCTTTGATACCAATTTGTAGGTTTGAGAAGGTAAAACAGAGAGAAGCAACAGAGGAGAAGTAACGATAAAAAGAAGTGCAAAGGTAAATGTTTCTATTCTTCTTTTATTGCTTAGAATTGCTTGCTTTACACAACTTTATTTACTGATATAAATAAACTGACATAGCAACATACTTTTCGAAAATAATGGAATAAGCTAATCAGAAAAAATAACAAATTAACAATAAATCTTCATTCCTGATATTTTGCTACCCATGATCTGCTAGGTTGTTGAGGTTGTTTTTTGAGATTTGCTGCACCAGATTTTGGATCAAATCTCCAACAAGTCTTTCTACTTTACTGCTATTTATGCAATCCCATACTCAAATTTGAAAGAAAGGCTTTGGAATGACCTACAGCATATTGCTTCAACTTGTGATGCCCTGTGGTTAGCGATGGGTGACTTCAACGACATTAGTGGGCCTCTTAACAAAATATAGGAGGGCCCATTAATTTGGCCCATTGCAACACTTTTTGAGAGAACATCAATATGTATGGATTGCTGGACTTGGGTTATGTGGGTTCGTGAGATCTTGCAGAACATTCCTCCTCGCAGGGGTATCGTTACATGGGATAGGATCTGCTCTCGGAAGCAGAATGGGCCTGAGAGAGTTTGATGGTTTCTCTTGTTGGTGTATCATAACAGATTATTGACTAATGCTCATTGTAATGGGTAGTTTAGTATTAATCCGTCTTGCAAGCGGTGTTCGGGTTCTGTTGAGCATAAGCTTCATGTCTTGCGCGACTGCATGTTCACCCACCATATGTGGATGTGTCTAGTGAAACGTTCTCAACTTGTTCTTCTTTGTTGAAAGACTGGTTCTACTCCAATCTTTCTGAGTCAAATGGTTCTGATATGGATGCTCCCTGGTCTAGCCTGGGGAGTCGTGTTTGGCTTCTTTGGCATTGGCGCAATAGCAGCATTTATGATGATGGTTTCAGGTACTGTTCGGACGCATTTGCTATTCTGGTGCAGGTTCAAGACTCCTTCATGGCTTCTAATATACAGGGGAAGGTTGGAGGTCGTATTCGTGCTGCTGCTCAGATTCAAAATTGGCAGGTTCTTGAAGCGGGTTGGATGAAGTTTTGACTATGATGCTTTGACTGCGATGAATAAAGGAGGTTGTGGCGGCCTGTTGCGTGATGAGAGGGGGAACTGGATCTTTGGGTTTAGCAGAAAGTTGGGTCCCTATGTGGCCTCTCTGGCGGAGTCATGGGGCATCAGAGATGGTTTGTACCAAGCTTGGGAGCATGGGGTTCATTAGCTTTTTGTTATATTGGATGCTAAACATAGTGTGGAGATGGTTGTTTATTCTCCTCTTTATAACAGCCCAGTTTCGCAAGTGCTCCATAGTATTCTGTGTATGAGGTAGAGGGACTAGAATGTCACTTTCAAACATGTGCCAAGAGATGCTAATAAACCTGCAAATGCACTAGCTCGAATTGGCAGTTCTCAGGATGACGTTTTCAAGCTCTGGAGTTATGTTCTGAAGAGTATTTCTAGTCTTAGTTTTGTTTGTGTTGGCTCTGGCCTCGTTTGTTTATTAATATATATATATATATGTCACTCTTTATTATTATAAATTCCTAAAATTAACAATAGTTTAAATTTTGAAAATGAAAGAGAATGAATAAAATCAGTGATTTCTAAAATAAAACCAGAAATTCAATTAAATTTCTAAAAGTCATTACCTTAAAATTACATATATTGATGAAATTGAATTAATTGAATTATTAAGTCAAAGATATATCTGGATTTAAGGCCTTGCAGGTTATGATGCAACTAATATCTTTTCCATGGAGAATGTTATAAACATGCTATGGTTTAGGTGCGTGCATTAAAGAATATAGAATAGAACTATTTACAATTATATGCGAAGTTATTTACATAAAAAATACCCGTGAGACTATTTATAAACTTATTTACATTAAAAATATTAGTCAGACTATTTATAAACTAGTATTCTAGGTGACGTTAATTACTAATGATCGAATTTATAAGTAAAAACATGCAATATATGCAAATGCAAAGACTAGGACTCAACACTAAACATGCAGGATGCAAGATTCAATGCTAGCGAGAATTCAATCAAAATACACGAGTTTATAGACTTGATTTTGACAATCAGTTATAGTAAATTCCTGATAGTCATCTTTAGGTAGTATAGCACCAGATTTTCCCAGTATAATTCAATTGTAAAAAGTCCTCCTAAGGTAGTCGTAAGATCAAATTCTGCTAGGTTAAAGTTTTTGGAATTATTTATTAAGAGTCCCCCCTTAAAACGTCCTAATTAGCCACCCAAGAAGGGGAAAAAAAAAACTTTTAGTGACATCCTAAGTTATCACTAAATACTTTTAGCAGTGACATTTAGTCATCTTAAAATTATAACTAGAACCTCAAATACTAAATGTTTTTAGTGCCTACAAAAAAGTCACCATTAAATAGTATTTAGTAAAGACAAAAATACTATTAAAGATATATAAAATTTAATTTACAAAAAGGTCACCACTAAAGGATAATTTAATGTGTCTGCTAAAAGATATATTTAGTGGCAATATAAGAATTGTCACCACTAAAAATAAGCATTTAGTGGCAACTGGCTTTACTAAATGTGTACTTATTGGCAATTGACTTCACTAAATTGGTACTTATTAGACCTTTTAGCAACAAAAAAATTACCACTAAAAGTGTATAATTTTCTTTCCAACATAGTAGGAGTTTCCATTCTCAAAAAAACATCTTGTGAATAACAATTTTCTAAACTACATATTAAATGTTCCATACATCTCAACATCCTATAGATATTGACCAATCTAACCTATAAAAACAACTGAGTTTAATTAGCTTTGCAAAAGAAAAATATCAAATGTTACTATAGATCACATGACTATTGGAAAGAAATAAGTTAAGTATTTATATGTTAAACAATAGTGCAGTGTCTTATAAAGTGCATTTATTGTAGCAAATTGTATCTAATCTCATAAATAAGATAAAGAGATCATGTTCTATTTATAACATTCTGTATACTATAGCAAATTTAGGGGTTGAAATTATAGTTATTTGTTGAAAATTTCAACAAATGAATCATTAGGAAATAGTTGTTTGCCATGAAAGTGTTGGCCAAGATCCACAATTGTGATGCAACCAAGGGCTGCACAAGTTAAGCAACAACTTTTATAAAATGGTGGCTACCAACTATCTAGTATATCAAATAACATTAATAATCTGGTTCAAAGTACTAGAAATCATGCGATTCATGATTCAAGATGCACAATTCGATGCAATTCCATATAGAAAAGATACAAATCATATAATGAATCGTGAAAGATCCAAGATCACATCATGAATCACCAAAATCATGCACGTCATATTGAAACCAGCAATCCAATGATTCAAAAAACAGCAATTGCATCAGGTCACAAAGTCAGGTCCTTCATGACCCAACATAACCTGTTTGGCTAAAAAAGGCGACACTTTTTCTTTTATCCTTTTTAGCTTATCGAAACAGTGTTGTTGACTCTTGCAAATAATTATCCTCCCTTTTAAAAGCACAGAAGCTCTAGAATCACCAAAATGAGAAAAGAAATTGTGATTCATGTAGTAACTTAGCAGCATACATTGGCTATGTTCCTACGTTCCAAACGACATTGGGTGTGTTGTTTGAATTAAAAACTCTAAATTAATTATTCCTACTCCTATATATATACAAACCTAGACATTTAAACCCTATTTAATATTCTAATTTACCTCTACAGCAAGCAATAGTAGATGATGTGGGTGGGTGGCTACTGGCTAGGAGAGAAGTCATAAAATTTCTTAATTTTTCCCTTAAGCAATTTCTTACTTTCTTCTCTTATAATTAAGTTATAAATCCAAAAAAAAAGGTGAAGAAAGATGTTGCTTGGGATCATTGCAAGTCTCTTGAGATTCGGTTACAGGTGAAATATAACTATTGTCCTAAAACAATGTAAGGAGGAGTATTTAAGATGAAACATCATCTAGTTGGGACACACAAAAAAGTTGCACCTTGTGAACAAGTACAAAAGGAGGTAAGAAATTTATTTAAAAAAATTTTAGATAATATGAACAAGGATGATGATGTTGATTGATTTGATAATAAAGGAAAGCAAGAACATGATTCACAAAATAAAGGGTCTATAAAAGCCTTTATAATAAAAGGAAAAAGGGGAAGTGGCTCTAGCTCTAAGACTATGAAACAAGAAACTAAATGCAATGGTAAAGGATAGATATTAGGTGGTTAGGGATATCTATAGATGCACATATGGTAATGCATTGACATTTACTTTAGTAAAGAATTCATTATTTATTAATATGGTGAAATCAATTAGTAAATATAGTAAAGGCTTAAAACCACCTACTTAAAATGAAGTAAGAGTCTTATTCTTGAAGAAAGAGATTAATCTTGTTAATGCCAATTTAGATAAATATAAAGTTAAATAGAAGAAAACTGATTGTACATTAATGTCAAATGGATCAACCGATAGAAAAGGTAGATCCCTTAACAATTTTTTTGTTAATAGCCCTAAAGAAATTATTTTTTTAAAATCTATTAATACTAATAGTTTCATTAAAGATGCTAAAAAATTGTTTAAATTATTGGATGAGATGATGATGGAAATCAAAGAGGAAAATGTGGTCCAAGTAGTGATAGGCAATGCTTCAACCCTTGTATCTGCAGAAATAAATTGATGGATAAAAGAAAACATCTCTTTTGGTCTCCTTGTGCTACCCACTATCTTGATTTGATTTTCAGAGACATCAGTGACATCACGTCATTCCATAATACCATTGAAAAAGCCAAAAAAAATTCAACTTTTATTTATAGCCACACTTGGATGCTTAATTTGTTCAAAAGTTATTCCAAAGGTAAAAAGCAAGCAATAACAAAATTTGTCATATCTTATTTAACAACAAATTTCATTTTGGATCAAAATATTGCACTCTGATATATGTTTGCATAAGAAAAATGGTTTAAAAGTGCATATACCTCTAGGAATGAAGCAAAAATTGTAGAAAACATAGTTCTAACTAATTCAAGGGTTTGGAAGTCTATCAAGTACTGCTTGAACTATGTGTCTCCTCTTGTGAAAATCCTTAGACTTTGTGGATGGTGATTCAAAGCTAGCAATGTGATATATTTATGAAGTTATGGATAAAGTAAAGGAACAAATTGTAAATAATTTTAATAATGTGGAAAGTAGGTATAAAAAAATATGAAAAATTATATACAAGTATTGGGATCATCAGCTCCATAGGCCTCTTCATGCAGCAACATATTTTCTAAACCCTAAGTAAGTTTTTCTTAGAAACAATTTTTATTTTTATGTGATATAATTGCTTTATGTGTATTTATTATCATATCTTAACTTATCCTAATAACTTTATAGGTTCCGTTATGATTCAAAATTTAACTCGGAAATTGAAGTGGAAGTTAGATTGTATAAAACATTGAACAAGATGTATCCTAATATTAAGACTTAAGTCAAAATTAATTCCCAAATTGAAAAATTTGACAAAGAAGAGGGACTCTTTGGATATAACTTAGTAGTTGCAACTAGATAAAAGAAGCAACTTGATAATTATTCATTTAGTAACGTAATTTATTACTTTATTTATGTTAAACATTATATATAGTAATTAATTAAGTCTTTTTTTTTTTCTTTTTGATAGCTCTATGATAGAATAGTTTTGGAGAAAAGTGCAAAGAGCTATAGACACTTGCCATCCATATCTTAAGCCTCACTTGTAGTGCTACGGGATGCAATAAGAATTGAAGTGTATTTGATCATATCCATTCTAAGAGAAGAAAGCACTTGGAGCAAAAAAGGTTGAATGGTATTTGTTAAATACAATCTCTAATTTGAGATTAAACAAAAGCAAAGGGAGGCAAAAGGAGATACATATGACCCTATTTGCTTATCAAATCTTGAATCTGATGATGAGTGGATTACTGAACAAAAGAAGCCTTGCTTGGAAGGAAACTCTTGGATGGATGTCTATGAGTGCTTCAAAATTGATGAAGGAGATACTAGTAAAAGAAGAAAGAGGGTTATTGCACTTACAATCTTAAACTTCCTTTTTGTAAATTTGTAAATTATTTTTTCTCATTTAGTCACTTACCTTACATAATATAATTACATATGTGATATGTCTATTTTTAGGTCCACAAAATATTAATGCCAACAAGAAAGATAAAGGAAAAGGCATTTAGATACAAAATAATATTGAACAAGACATTGGAGGTGATGATAACACAGAAAAAGAAAAAGAAA
Organism: Erythrophleum ivorense; assembly: GCA_026724425.1. Classification (NCBI taxonomy): domain Eukaryota; kingdom Viridiplantae; phylum Streptophyta; class Magnoliopsida; order Fabales; family Fabaceae; genus Erythrophleum; species Erythrophleum ivorense. The sequence continues at coordinate 358,719 of JAIUCV010000640.1, read as the reverse complement.
AGGATGAAGGAATCATTATGTTGGATGATGACAAAAATAATAATGATAGTAATAATATTAATCTTGATGGATGAGAGGATAATTAACTTTGAAATTGGTTATTTATGAGACTTATAATTAAATTTTTGTCAATTCTCATTTGAATTTAATATTATGAATATACCTTTTCTATGTATACAATTATACATACTTTATCTAATATATTTTAAATTATTTTTTAATATGCCTTTGAATCGTACGATTCAATATAATTTACAATTTACAAATCAAATATTAACCTTCTGATTCATGATTTAAATCGCGATTCAATTATTATGATTTGGTTGAATCAAAATTCTTAGCACGATTATAACTTATCATCCCCTAAACTATAAGTGGGCAAAGTTAATCATTTTAAACCACATGACGATTAACATTCAATTTCATCTCTAACAATAGTTGTTGACATAGCTAGGGACTTGGAAGTAAGAATAGAAAATAGTTTAACATATCATAATACCTCAAACCATGGTATTGTAAATATAATTAAAGCATGCACTAGAAGCAAAAGTACAAAGTCAGAACAATAGCTTATATAGCTTTGTATGATATCATGATTTCTATGCCTTGTCCTAAAAGTCGCAAACTAATGCATGAGCTTCATGAAGTAATTCACCCATGTAGTAGGACATAATTGCACCTACAGCAAGACATTATGCTTTCAGAAATTAACTTGACAAAGTCCTTAGGAAAAGAGGTCACAAATATTTGCTAAAGATATAATTAATATCTACTTAAGATATAATTACGAGTACATAAACTAGACAAATGGAAAGGCTAGAATTTAGAAGCAACAATATGAATAAGAAAGGATAATGATGCATATAAACTTCTCAATTCAAAAATCAAATACAAACCAACCAAAATCTAACAAATATATACTTTTGATTAATGAAATGTATGTACTTGATTAATGTAAAGAAGGGAAAAAATTAAAGGGAAAATATTAATAATAAAAGAAGTAATCAAGAGCCTTCACAAAAGGGAGGATTTATTATTACTGACACATAAAGGAAGAGCAAAAACAATTCAAATTATCAATAATTAACACTTAATCATGAAACAACCTAAATTTGAGAAAGAAATCTAGTACATTAATAGTTCAAATCAAACAATTGTTCAGAAATTGATGCAATTGTAGCCTTCATGAAATTACAAGCCATGTTATCTCCCCAACATAAAGTAACAAAATATCTTATTAAAAAGAAAGATGAATTTCAATTCTAATACACTAATAAGATACTTATTCAGTAAAGCAAACTCCCACTACAACATAATAATTGACAAGATATCCCCCACGTAATTCAAATATAAAATAATGAAATTTCAACCCAAAATTCTCCACAACTATTTCAGCTCATGAAAAGAAGATCTAATGTAAAATTTCATAACTATACCTTGGATTGAACCCAACCACATGAAAAAATGGTATTACATAAACCATGACAAGTGCACATAGCATTAATAGGAATTTGCCCAAGTTTTATGCTAAAATTATAGAACAATTAATAAAGAGAAAGTGTAGCTATATAGGTCCTAACACTACAACAAGAACCTCAGCAAAAATTTGATCAAAATCTTTTATGGTAAGTGTTACATCTAGGGGTTATTAGCATAGTTATAGTTAACTAAATACAAGATTATCTTAGTTGAATTACCTAATTAGGTGAAATTCAAAGAAATTTTAACTATTTGATACATACATAGTTGCCTACACTCAAACTTATTTTGGAAAGCTGAGTTAAGGAAGTCTTGTTAAACATCTATGCACTTAGATACACCTTTAAGATCACAAATTAAGGCCTAAGGGAAGCATATACACTAAGCCATCAAAAGGAAACAACCATCCAAAAACTTGCATTTCTTTTCACTCAATCACACAAGTAGGCCATGTGTTTTAGCTCAAAAGCACGGGTTGCTAGTGATGTGCAACACTATTAGGGAACCTTAGGAAAAAACATGGCCATGTGTTTTCATATGGAGGTCGTGTGACACACTAACTAGATCCCTTAACATCCTGAAAAATTGGACAACTTTGAGCTATGGTTGGACATTCAAACCTTCTCCAAAATTCACCAAATTTGGCATGCAACAACCTCCTTATGTGCCTTAATTACAAACCAAATTTTAGCTAAAAAAGTTTACCATTTAGCCCCCCAACTTACCTAATTTGCAAAATTGCCCATTTTTTCCCTACAATACAGAATGGCACTGGTTGTGCACAATTTGGACAACTAAACCAACCCAGAATAGCCTGAAATTTAGCATTCTAATTCTCATACATGTCATCTAGACATGATAAAAATTCCAAGGCTAAATGACGAGGTTTGGCCCCTGTTCTAGCACAATTCCTAACAATGCCCTATCTTGCGACAACATCTTTCACTCTAGATTTAGCTACCTAGTGGGCCACTTATGCATAATGCCATTCCATGAGGTTTCACATACCCATTCTGTAGTGGATTAACTTCATGTCACAAATGTCTCAAACCAAGATTTAATCTGTAGTGACCCTAATGTCTAATCACAATAATTAAACTTAAATACGCGAATATCAACCATAAATTAAGGTTTAAGGTCATCACAATTAATTACATTAAGAAAAAGAGGAAACAATTTGAACCTTGATACTATTAGGGTTATCACCAATTAATCACAACCATTCAAGCACATGAGTGAATCAAATTTCCTAAGTAAAGCCTCTAAATCTATTATTTATTAATTTCAAGTCTCAAGAACCCCATATGAGTGTTTCTGAATCATCTCTTAGCATTACCATAAGAAGACCCAAAGTTTTCTAGGTTGATAGATGAATTTAGGAACCTTAACTACAACTAAATGCTTTCGCACCACAGCCAATTGCCTTAGGTTCACTTCTTACATCTTCATAGTCGCAGCAAATTGGAGCCTTGCTGCAGCTAGCCTATGTGGCGCCACGGCTAAAGGACCTCCTAGAGCCTTCTTATCTCACCCTCGATATTGGCCACGACCAATTCCCTTTTATGCTACAACGAATTCCTCTTTAGAACACAACCAAACTTGTCCCTCAACTCTCACCACGATGAATTCCATTTCATGCTGCGACAAATTACTCTTTGTTACTCTCCTTAGGCTACTTCGCTACTTTTTGTCATGGCTCAACTCATTTTGGCCACAGTGAAATCCTTCTTATACCTAAAACTCCTAGAATTTTAGCCCATACACTCTAACTCTCCTTTTAGGAACACTCTGGGCTACTTTCCCTCAATTTGTGAGACTCTAATGGCATTTATCTACTTGATTTTCCTAGCCAATCTAACATTACCCATTTCAACATTTAAGTATTGATTCCTACTCATCAATCTATCATATATCAACAAGTACCATGTGATATTAATAAACAACCAGATTCATAAACAACTAACCAAATCATTCAAATAGGAATCCCAATAGGGTGCCGTGCATTACCAATCTAAATCATTATTTAAGTTAATACATGATTACATTTCAAAATAGTAAACCAAATCATTGGATCCATAAGGTTCCATATCAGATGTTGAAAATTCATATATCAAATTCTAAAATGTATAAGGCCTAGGTCCCTAATAGGTACGTCATAAGTTATTAGATACAAAACTCTTACACTTGGCAATATGATTACATGATGATGCTATATAAATGAATAACAAAATTAGCATTTATCCTAAGTTAGGTCAATCCAAGTGCAATTTCCCCATATATGGTTTCAACTCATAGATGCTCGCTCATCCACTTGCTTACCCTTATCCTTACCAGAAGATCCTTCACTTGAAATAGTTAGCCAATAAAATGGGGTAAGATTCAAATCTCAGTAACCAAAGGCAAGTTCCATCCATATATTCTAATTTAATTAACATATATGTATGAATTAAAATGAGTATTAAAATTATATAAGTCATATCAGCAAATGAAATGATTAGGCTACTATGATTACCATTCTATACTAGCAATCACATTTTTACATATTAAAGGCCAATAATATCGGGAGAGGCTTGTCCGTGGCACCTACTCCCCAATGACCACAACTAAGGTTCAGTGCATCTGGGGTCAAATCATAACCTGATACTAGATCAAAGCACATGCACGGGTGGCAGCCGCACCATAGCTCCACCATGGACTCACAAGGTCCAAACACAATACAACAAATAGCCAATCAATTCATTTAGCATTTCAAATCTTTCATGTGTAGCAAATATAAAATTAAAGTAGATATATGCATAGAATTAAATAATCTTTGGTTATCTCACTTATGGACAATTTTTTGAAGAACCAACAATAATGCTATGTCAACCTATGAACACAAAAATTAAACCATTACCATTCCCATTCATCAATTTTGACAGCAACCCAATAGTCAAAGAATTAATCCATCAACAATTACCTAAGGGACACTTATCCAACCACCAAAAGATTAAATTTTGGATTTTTCCTTTCCTAGACCAGAAACTTCAAAATATCACCCTACATTATGGTTATTTTCGCATAGAAATAGAGCCCATATCATAAGTCAGCTAATGGAATCTCTAACTAGTAAAGAAAGTATCAAAATGAGGAGTTTATACTTACCTAACAACAGCTCTAGCCTCAACCTTTGAAATTTCACCACGAAAACACTAAACAACAAGTTTCAGATTTTGGGCGTAGGTGAAATGCTATAAACAAAACATTAATTAGGTCAAATTGAAGAGAAAGAGAAGAGATTAAATTATATAACAATTAGCTTGGCTGATTTTAAGCCTAAAAGTGAGAAATGGTGGATTTCTTGCTAAAAACTCTGGCCTTCCTCTAAACTTTCGAAATTGTGTTGTGTGTTTTGTATTTCTACATAAGGGAAAGGAAAGGCTAAATATGTTTAGGGTTTTAGATGGGTTTAGACTGACCCAAAGACCCAAATCCAAGTGGGTTCAAACTTTGAGTTGAGTTGGGCTAAGTCTCATGAGTTGGGCTATAGAGTTGTAGTTGGGTTAGGTCAAATTTCAAGAGTTCATTTAATTTGGGTCTACATAAAGAGTGTTAGGCTAACTATAAGGGTTTATGTAAGTAGGGTCTTGGGCCTCTACCTCACTAAATCTAATTGGGACAATGCTAAGTGGTCTCTCTCTTAGGCCAAGTCTCACAATAAGAAGTTGGGTCTATACCTATAATCATTGGGTCTCTATTAGTCTCTAACCATGACCTACTTAATTTAATTTAGGCCTACATGATATTTCTAATCTAATTAAATCTCAAATCCATATTAATAATTTATTTCTCTTTAGATTCTCATTCACATGATTTGCCCAATTATTCCATAATAATTATTCTTAATTATATCTAACTCATGATTAACACCTTAATTAATTTTAGGGTGTTACATAATCAATTCATGCAACCATTTCTTACCATTCTCTAAGCTGCCCTATTTTGGGACAAAACATATTATCTTGGCATCTTAACATATTGTACATCTTGTAACATGGAAGTTTTCATCAACAAACATCACAATAGCTTTATTTACATATTACCAACATAGCATAGCAATGATAATAGCTTGAACTATACTCTCCATGCCATTTCTCAAAAGTTTCAACTGTACAGCATACATACATAATTCCAAATTTTCAAGATTCATAACTTAATTACATGACAAAGTCTAACTGAATTACTAAAAGAAGAGTTCTAAACAAAATTCTACATAAAATCATAATTCATATACAAATTATCCATATACACCAAAATATTACTAGCAATCTTTTCAATCAAACAGTTGGATTCTTCCCCTTTGCAATATCTAAGTTATCACTTAAAAATGTTAATCTACAAACAGGTGAGATAAATATCTCAGTAGTTAGTATATCATCCCTGACATATTTAACCAATTCATACATGCACTTAGAACAAGAATTGGTATCATGGGTTATGCAAGAATCAAGCTTTGTATTCCATTGATCTCAAGTAAAATTGCAATCTCATACTTGCAATTAACATCATTATCATAGTTATTGGCCAATAACACATTAGAAGAGCAACATTTGTCTCAAATCCCATTCATAAACATCATAAGCAGCCAAATACATACATAGCAAGCATATACATCAATATTCACCAATCCAATTCAAAGCAAATATATTACTGAAAGAATAACTAACTACTTGAATGCAGCAAACACTGGAATTCTCCTAACTAGCTTTAGAATCCTACAAGTCAGCAAGGCCTATCTTCTAAGTCAAGCAAATAATCATATATTAATATAATTTCACTTAAGCTATTAAATCCTAATTCTTATTCATGTCAATTACCTAAAACTAGATTATGCACGTAAACTTAATTTTTAAATTATAGAGTTTATCGCTTTCCCCAAAATCCTTCAAATTACAAGTCACAATATGAATTTCCTAATTTTTGCCAAGACAAAGGAAAATTCTCTAATTATACACAAATTTTCAATCCTAAAACAAGAACCAACTTGAGAAAATATCATACCATAATTACTTTCCTCTTCTTCTTCTCCTTCAATTGTAGCTTCCCAAATCCACAACTTCCCAAATGATTCTTCCTAAAACAATTATCAAATCAAAATGTGTTCAATTCAAGTGAAAGCTTGCAAGGAAAAGATAAATTTTCCTTTCACTCATCTTAGCTAAAAAATCCAAGAACACATGCATGCAAAGCTTCCAAACTCACCAACAATGGAGTTCTCCCACGTTCTCTCCCTCTCTCTTTCTATTGCATGGGCATGCAAAATTATGAAATGAGAAGGAGATCAAGTTCGTGGCATGAATTGAGTTAATGGAGTGCAAGGCCAATGTCTGAAATGGGAAGTGGGGATAGTTAGCTAAAGTGGGTTTTAGTTGCTTGACTTGATCAACTCATTTTAATGGAAGTATGTATTAACTTATCTATCTCATTAAGAACACATTAGGAAAATTATATTACGGTAAGTAGGATAATTTATAGATTTAGTTTAAATTAAACCTTAGGGATAAATTGCATCTAATTAAATTCCCTAAATTCATAATAGTTTTATCTCTCATATAAACTCTCTTAGATTAGGGACTAATTGGGTATATTAAAATTCAATATTAATTTACCTAGTTTCTAATTAATTAGGTACACTTCCTAATTAATTTATTTTTCATTAATCTTTAATTAGTGCATCTTAGTTAGCTAATTACTAAGTATTTAAGGTGTAACATGAAGAAGAAATTGGGGGCCCTGTTTAAATACCAGACCAAGACTCATAGGGAGAGCATCGGTGAAAGAATCTTAAATTTAAATTCCCATGCTAAAAATAAAGCATAGTGAGCAGAGTTTTGAACCAAATTTTATATTAGAAATAAAGCTCCACAATAAGCAAAACCAAAAGAAAAAATGGAACAAAAGACAAGCCACCTCAAATGGATTGAGGAGCTAAAGTTGCAAAAACAATTACCTACTAATTTGCAAAAGTGATGATTCAGAGCACTCCCATAACCAAAAGAATTCAAACACTAAAAATAGAGAAAAATCATAGTGGGAAGGGCAAATTTTAACTACTATAATAGGGAAGGAATTGTTGAAAATTAAGGAGGAAAAGATGTTTAAAAAATGACAAAAATATCAAACCCTAACCTAAAAAGTGCTATTGCCACCAACAGATGGTGAAGGAATGCTGCAAATTGAAGACTTTTCCTCTTTTCTTCTCTTAAGCATGCCCTAGATAGATTTTTTTGGAATGAAAAAAAAATAAAAAGGTAATGAAATTAGGATTTTTGACATCACTAGGGAGAAAAAAAACTTATGACTAATATACACAGCCACCAAAGCCATTTACTAAAAATGCTTATTTTTTTTAATATTAAGAGGGTCACGGCAAAAGAGATGCCACAACCCTCTTATAAATTATCTTTACAAGGGTTGCAACATCTCTTCTACTACAACCCCTACAAATATTTTAAAAAAATAATAATAAGGGTTGTGACAGAAGAGTAACAACCAGAAAAAAAAAAAAGCTGAAAATTTTTCAAAGGGCTGAAAATTTTCTAAGTCTGCTAGCTATAGCGAGAAATGGCCTAGCTATAGCGAATGTACCTGTTTGTTATAGCGAGAAATGGTCTAACTATATCAAGAGTGCCTTCTAGCTATAGCAAGAGTGCTTTCTAGCTATAGCGAGAGTGCCTTCTAGTTATAGCGAAAATGCTTATAGCTATAGCGAGTGTGGACATCCCATACAAAAATCAGGGAGCTGCTCATCGTAGCGTGCGCCGTAATGAAGGCAGGGGTCTGGGACTAATACATGCTCGCCGTAGCGAAGGTTATGCTTCGCTATAGCGAGGGTTATATAAAAAAGAGTGAAAAAAGAGAATTTGATTTCTTAAAGTGCCCCAATTCATTCCTTCTCCTTTTAACCGACTTAGGCTTCATCCAAGGCAGAGAAAAGGGCGAAGGAGAGAGAGAGACACCTAGAAAAGGAAAGAGAACAAGAAAAAGATAAGCATAACTTGGGATTTCCCTAGCTTTTCTTCTTAGAATCTTGTTCTTCTCTCCTTGCCCTCTCTTTCTATGGTTTTGGTGGTTGAATTAGCTATGTTTTGGGCTTGGTTCAGAAGAGGGAAAGTGAAAAACCACTCTTGAAGGAGGTTAGAACTCATGTACCTTTACTTATTTGCTTTCCTTTCTTGAGAGCTTGAGAGAGAAAGGATAGTTAATGAACTTCTAGAGAGAGAAAGAATCCTAGTTTCTTATATGCTTGGTAGGGTTTGTTATAAAGAAACCCCTATCTTTGTGAATAAGTGTTGAGTTATGAGAGAGTAATTCCATGCTCTTGTGTGTCTAGGCTAAAGAGAAGCACTCCCATCTAGTGGTGATTGTGAAATCAAGAAGGGAGAAGATAAATTGAAAGGGAATACTTGTGTTAGCCTATAAGGTAGCTCTCTCCCCCTTTCTCTCATGCATGAATGTGTGTTTAGCTTGTTCTAGAATGTGTGTATGTGTATTTTCAAGTTATAAAAAGTATGCTAGCATGCCTTTACATGTCATGATCCTTGATGCTATGTTATGTGTTAAATGAATCCATGATGTTTGTATGAGTTTGCTTGAGTGTGGAAAGGCCAAGAACTCTTCCCTTGGGTGAGGATGAGCCAAGAACCCTTGAGTTGGTTGAGACAAAGCAAAAGGTCTCCCAAAAGTAATATGAACTCCCAAGAGTATGGTTGAGTCCAAAGTACTCAAGAGTAGGTGAGGCAAGTCCAATACCCATGAGGAGAAGTGTGAGGCCAATCCAAACACTTGGTGAACCTTTGAATGTTTTGTTTGATTGATTCACATGCCAAGGTTGCTTTGAAAATGTCCATGACTTCCACTTTTCCATGCACACATTTGAAAAGCTTAGTTTACATATATTATGTATGATTGAATGAGAAATGAGCTATTGGGATTCTTTGAATCTCATCCCCTCCTCTCCACTTTCCTAACGTGCTAGGTGGACCAAGTGAACAAAGACATGGGAGCCACCAAACTTGAAGCTAAGGGAATCGGCAAAGGATTTGTGAAATAGCCATTTGTCACCATTTTGTTGTTAAGAGATGTAATTGAATGATGTACATTGGGTGTGCACTTATGAATACTTATAAATAGATGTACTTATTGTATATGTATGAGAATTAGAACTATAGTGCATGATGTAGCAAGTTTTCGGTATAAATAATAAGATCTTGGCATTATGTACATGGTGTATGTGTTGGTGTGGGAGAGTGAGTTTTGCAAATCTGGATTGTTAGAAATTTGAGTCATGTTTGATAGCCTATGTTGATGCTTTCCCACGTGCTCATAGAGCATTAGGAGTAGAAGAAGCCAATTTGAACCCTTGGAGCCCTCTTTTAACAAAGGAAATTGACACTTTGCCCCCTTATATCAAAGTCTGACCAAATGACCTCTTCTTGCATTGAAATTTGGTATGTGACTAGATCTTGCCTAGAATTTTTTGAAAAGACAAAGATCAGGTCATTTGGAGGTCTGTGTAATTTTCTATGATTTTTCAAAGTTGGTATCAGAATTTCGGATTTGCACCAGCACTGTTCATTTGGTTAGTTGTGTAATTGTGTCATCTGAGGGGCAAACATAGTCCAATGGCTACGAAATTTTATAGGTAGAAACTATACATTCACAGTGACTTGTAACAATGAGAAGAACCTCATTTGGGGGTCTAGAGAGGAAGATATGAATTTTCAAAGTTTCTGCCCAATATCAGTCATCTTGCCTAACCAAAAGTATTGTTCCATTGATTTTTGAGAGTTTGGCTTGATTAAATGATCTGAAGATATTTTTTCTCTCTATTTAACATCTAGATATTTCCATATTGGTATCATTTTCATGCATTGGATTTTTTTGGAATTAGTTGGACATTTTTGAAGTTCATATCAGTAAACTGTGACAGCATCAGGACCAGTCCGACCTCCAGACCAATTCATTTGTCAAATGTCCTGTGTGAGGGATGTTATGACTTTTACATATTTTTAGCATGAAGTAGACATCCCAATATTTCTAGAATGACCAAGATTACATGTTTTCTATTTTTCTAGATTTAGTTGTAATTTCTCAAACTTTGCCCAAAAATGAGGCCAAGTCTGGCCGAAAACGAATATACATGTTCCATATCTCTTTTTGATTTCCATGGGTTGAAAGTATTTTTTTTGGATTGAAATGAGTTGTAATTATGCAATTAAATATAAGGGTGCATAGCATGAGCTCACACGGTCTATGTGACACCGAAATGAATTTTTAACCATGACGCAACGCAAGAAAGTGTATGAATCCAATGGAAGTTTTCACTTTATTCTTACTATATCTCACATGAGCATGTAAGGGATGATGGGCATGAGTTAGAAATGATGGTGTTACAGAAGAGATGCTGCAACCCTTATTTAAATTCTTTTTTAATTTAAAAGGTCACTATAACAAAGGGTAATTCTTATAAAAATGATGAAATGAGCCGTATAAAGGTAAGTCCCCTAAAATGAGCTAGATAATATCCAAAAAATTTGGCTAGTGTCCTAGGCTCCTAAAAATGATAATCCTAGGCTCAGACAGAAAGAAAAACAAAGCTAGGATGGTGAAATAAAATTGTGACGAAAACTGACGAAACGTAATGGCATTTTCGTAAATATGTGTACTGTTTGGAAAACTCATAAGAAAGCTTTTTAAATAAAAAATTTGAGTTTCTCAGGGGTCTCAGAGGCTCTGAAAACCATGAGAAGCCCCGGGACTGGTAAAGCCCCTCTGGTATACTTTTTCTAATGGCAGTAAACCCGAACTTTCACAAATTCGTTTGGGAAGATTTTACCTTCGATTTGAGTGATTCCAAAAGCATTTTATTAAATTGGGAACCAAAATTTTATGATAGAAAAGACGGTTCTCAAAAAGGAGCTAAAACGAAGCCAAACCGAAAATGCCACTACGAAAGAATGAAATTAAAATTTTTGAAAAAGTGAGCTTCTTGAATGTTCTAAAATCTTCATGCCACTTCTTCATATTTCTTTGCCCAACTTTCTTCTAACCAAATTCAAAGAAGAGAAATGGCTCCTTAGGTGCCCCAAGAGAGGAAGAAGGAGGAAGAGAAGCCAAGAAAGGTGAGGAAATTCAAGAAAATTCATACTTCTCCTTCTTCCAATTTTGTTTCTCTCTCTTCCTCCTCTCTTTCTATGGTTTATTTGAGATGAATGGTTTTATTTTTGGTCCAGAACATAGGGGATTTTGAATTGCTTGAGAGGAAGCAAACCAAGGAAAAAAAGTCTTGAAACCAAGCTAGAATCCAAGGTAAGTTCATGGTTTAATTGCTTCTTCCTCTTGTTCCTTCTTGTGCACAATTTCGGCCAACCTAGGGAGGAGTAGGAGGGGCTGGATTTTGGGTAGAACCAAGGGAGAACCCTAGGAAAAAGAGTGTGAGGATTAAGATTATGCCAAGAAAACAAGGTAAAAACTAATAGAAATTGAAATAGGAAAGTGTAGGATCCTTTATGGTTTTGTGAAATCTGTTTTTGTGTATGAATTCCCTAGGCTAATTAAGTGTTTCATTGAACTCCTAAGACCTCCAGAAAGCCTCCTAAGTGGCCCTCCCTTCAAGAAAAAATTTGAAACTCCAAGAACCCAATTCTTGTTCATAGGTTCAGCCAAGGCAAGAGCATTAGGTTAGGGGATGTTTTAATTTTTTCTAACCTTGGGTTAGGACTTTATATGGTGGGAGAAGATAGGAGAAACCCTTAGAAAAAATTTAGGAGCCATAGATTAGGAGATGGGATAATGGTATCCATAATGATACCTTATGAAGCAACTTAGTTTTTCAATTATGCAAATGAATGTGTGAGGGCTCCACAAACCTTGAATGAGGTCAAGAGGCCTAGAAATGAAAAGAGAATGGAGCTAGAGTTCAAATAATAAAAGTTGCTTCAATAGGCCATTTATGGAACCATTATGCCACTTATAGAGCCAAGAGTGTGTTTAAGAATAAGTTTGGTATCTTGGCTTGCTTCAAGTGTATAATTGTGTGCTATTTGTGATGTTTAGGTCAAGAGAATCCTATTCCACCTAAGTGCTCTTGTGTAACCAAAAAGAGGAAGGAACAAGCAAAGTAGGGCTTGCATAAGATTCAAGGTAGCTCTCCACCTTATTCTCCTTGAATTCTTGTGTGTGTGTGTATGTCCTTATGTGCATGTATGTGTCTATGTGATTAGAGAACATGCCACTCGATGCTTTGAGATTGCATTGGTACCAATGTGATTTCTTGAATGGCTTTGCTCATAGAAATGGCTCACAAGGATGAGGTGATGCCAAAAGACCATTAATGTGGGTGAGGAGATGTCAAAAGTCTCAAGACAAGGGTGAAACTAGGCCAAAAGTCTCTTGAATGGGTGAGGCCAAGTCAAAAGTTCCTAGGCCAAGGGTGAGGCAAATTCAAAAGTATAACACCATATATTTCTAGCTTATTTCATAATATTCTCATGCATCACATAATCAATTTCATGGAGGAAGTGAGAAAAGTCCATTAAATAATGCATTTTCTTGTGCTGCGTCGTGTATAAAACTTTTATCCAGTGTCACATGGACTGTGAGCTCATACTATACATTCACATATTTAATTATATGAATACAACTCATTTGCATCATGAAATGTGGCCCACAACTCATGGAACTCAAAGGGAAGCTCAAAATACTCATATATATTTTCGGCTAGAATTTGGCTCTTTTCTGACCAAATTTTAGAAAATCATAACTAATTTAAAAAAAATTAAAATCATGCATTGTTGTCCATTCTGGAAATCTACAGATGTCTACTTCATGCTAAAAATATGTTCGGACCATAACATCCATCATAGAGGACGTTTGACATCCAAAAAATTCCAGAAGTCAAACTACCCACTTGTGCTGTCACAAATTTCTACAGCAAATTTCAAAAATGTCCAATTAATTTCACAAAAATATAATCCATGCAAATGAAACCAATCTAGAAATCTGTGGATGTTAACTAGAGGGAAAAAATAACTTTGGACCAATTCAGGCAGTCTAGATCTCGAAATTCAATGGAACAGTAATTGAAGTCAGGTAAAACCCCTAATACTAGACAGATTCTTTAAAAATTTATATCTTCCTCTCTAGACCACCAAATGTGATGCTTCTAGTTGTCACAAGTCACTGGAAATGTCTAATTTCTCTATATAAATTTTTGTGGCAATGGGATACCATTAGGCCGCTGTGTGACAGATTTCATTTTTAGATCAAATGAATAGTGCATCAAACCAAAACTAAAAAATTTTTCAACTTTAAAAATTCACTAAATATTCTCTAGACCTCCGAAAATTATGTTCTTTAACTTTTCAAAAATCTCTCAACAAGCTCTAATTGTATACAAAATCTCAGATCAAGAAAAGCTCATTTGGCCAAAAAGTGATATAGGGTTCCATTATGGTTAATTTTGGCTCCATATGAGGTATCAAAGTAACCAAATGGCTTTCTCTAGGGTTTGGCACCTCTTGGGCAAGTCTAAAAGAATAATTAAGACTTTTGTAAGATGCCCAAATGGTCCCAAACTCCATGCATCTTATTTTGGCTATTTCATCCACACATATGCATAATTCTATCAAACCACCAATGAAGCTAATTTGCCACCATATACCCATTTCACATTCTAATGACTATAAAACATATTCTCTCATTCATACATAGCATAATATCATAATTACATATTCTAAGAGGTCATAGACCATATACATCAAGGGGTTACAACATTTGACATCATTATGGTTTTAAAAAGTAAAGACTAAGCATGTTAGTGTCAAACTCTTCTCTTCAAGGTGGTTGACTTCTATTACTTTGTCTACTTAGTCCACTTAGCATGTGAGATCATTGGAAAGGAGGGGATGAGATTCAAAGAATCCCAATAGCTCATCTTCCATTCAATCATACATAATAGATGCAAATAAGTCTCATAAATGCATGTATAGTCATGTTGACATGTGCAAACATTCAAGAAGCATTTTCATCATTTGAGAATGTTATACATAGCATACAAAGGCTTACCAAGCAAGTGGATTGGCCTCACCTAATTTTTTGTAAATATTGGACTTGCCTCACCCATTTTTTAAGAGATTCTTGGACTCAACCATACTCTTGGAAGCCCATCTTGCTTTTGGGAGACTTTTTACTTTGTCTCAACCAATCTCATGTTTCTTGGCTCATCCTTACCATGGCTAAGGGTTCTTGGCCTCACCACACTCAAGCAAACCCAAGCACACATCAAAAACATCATATAAAAGCATATTATAACATCATGGCACCATGGAATTAAAGTCATGCTAGAACACTTTTCATGGCTTAAAAATACACATACATACATTCAAGACAAGTTAAGCATACATCCATGCATGAGAGAAGGTGGAGAGAGCTACCTTGCACACAATCACACACTTTTCCCCTTGAAGGAATGCTCCCTCTTTCGGCCACACACACACAAAAGTGTGGAGAAGTTTTCTCTTGGCCTAAATACAATTTATGGAAGCCAATTAGGTTTATGGAATTAATTATAAGGCCACACACTTGCTTGAACTCTAGTTTGATCTATAAATCTCATTATGGTTCCATAATTGCACCTAATGAAGTAACACCCCTCAAATAAATTCTAAGCTCCATTTTTCTTTTCAAATATGATTCTTGACTCATTTTAAGCATCTTGGAGTCATCACATAATTAAAACTAAGAGCCTAACTAAATGTTACTTCTTTAAGTCATAATATGGAACATAAAGCACTAACTCACTTTCTATGGTTTCTTAATTTCTTCCAAGACTTCCCCTTATATTCATTCATCATATATGACTCAAAAATGGGTTTAGAAAATTTTAAAACTCTCCTTAGCTACACAAATCCTTTAGGCCGAGGCTATGGAAGAAATGGGGCTTTTTGGAGTTTGCCTTATTTTCTTAAGGGAGGATGTATATGGGAAGCCTCTTAGGGAACTTAAGAGCTCATTTAAACTCTTAATTAGACTTATAAATTATCATACAAATCAAATTTTACAAGGTGCACTTGAAACCCTAGAATTTGCATCTAGAAATCTAATGATTTTTTGTTAATTCTCTTTGCATATTCTTAATCTCCACACCCTTTTTCCTTAGAATCACCCTTATTTCTGCCTAAAAATCAACTCCTCTTAAGTCTTCTCAAGTGGGGGGAAATGGTGGAGAAGGGGAGCAAAGGTTAGCAACCATGGAAGAAGAAAATACCTTATTTTTATGGCTTTTCTCACTTGAATCTTGTGTTCTTTGAGCTCCTCTCTTCAAATAAGAATTTTTCCTTCAATTTCTCCTTTAAAATAGATCCATATACTTCATTATAATCATAGGAAATAAAGGAGAATGAAGGAGAAGAGGTTTGGAAGAGAAAGAGCATGAAAAACTACTAAATTTCCATACCTTAACCTTTGATTTCTCCTCCTCTTTGCCTTCCTCTTATGTGCCACTCTCCCTAGGGTTTTCCTTTAGTTTTGGGCAGAACTTGGTCATGCAACATGAAGGGAGAAGAAGGGTGCATCATATATATAGGTGGGAGGAAGTTACACTTTTCAAAAATTCTCATTTTGCCCTTCGTTCTTGGCATTTTTGTTTCTCCTTCATTTTAGCTCCTTTTTTAGAACTGTCTTTTCTATTATGAAATTTAGATTCCCAATTTAGTAAAATTCCTTTGGAATTACTCAAATCGGAGCTAAAACCTCCCCGAACGAATCCCTCAAAGTTCAAGTACACCGACGTTAAAAAATGTCCACCAAAGGAACTTTAACTATCCCAAGGCTTTCCATAGTTTTTAAGGCCTCTGAAAACTTTGGAAAACTCAAAAATTTCATTTAAAAAGCCCTCTTTTGTGAATTCCAAAATTTTCTCAAAATTACGAAAATGCCATTACATTTCGTAAGCTTTTCGTAAAAAATTGTTTCTTCATTCTAGCTCTATTTTTCTTTCTGTCTAAGCTTGGGATTCTCATTTTTAGGAGTCTAGAATGCTTCCCAAATTTTTTGGAACCTTAACTACATCATTTTAGGGGACTTCCTTTTGTATCCGGTGAATTTCATTCGTTTACAGAAAAATTGTACATTACATTTCTTACGTTATCTCTCATTTTCAGAAAATCGGATGTTACAAAAAGTCCTAGAAATGGGGTAAGGCAAAACCAAAAGTTCCTAGAGCGTGCTTTTGAATTGATGTGTAATGGTGGCATGGAAATGGACTTCTAGTATGTCTTATGTTCATATCACTTTTATATTTGTACACTTGATATATGTATGCCTTGAATGTGTGTGTGAATAGGTGTGTGAGCTATTGAGATTCTAGGAATCTCACTCCCCCTCCCCTCTTTCATCTTGAAACGAATAGGTGGTCTTTAAGAACCAGGGGATGCAAGCCAAGCACCTTAAAGAGACCATGATTTGATTTTTATGTAGTTTTTCTTGTACCTAATGGTCAAAATGGGCACGTAAATATAATTTTGAGCCATGAATTATTGAACAATTGTAATATCATATGTAAATGATGTATAAACCTTAGATGGTGCTAAAGTAACGAAAATGTGGAATTTGACCATGGAATGGCTTGTGATATTTGAGTATTATTGGATGTGAGATGGTCAATTTGAGATGCATGAGGTTTGGGACTACTTGGGCAATTCCCACAAGTTATAATTGTGCTTTTAAACTTGCCCAAGAGGTGCCAAACCATTAAAGAAGCCATTTGGACAAAATTGACATCTTGTAAGAGGCAAAAATGACTATTTTGTGGAGTTATGTCACTTTTTATCCAAATGAGCTCTTCTTAGTTTGAAATTTGGCATGCATCTAGAGCTTGTTTATATATTTTTGAGAAGCTAAAGTGGGTATTATTTGGAGGTCTATGGAATTTTTGGCAAATTTTTGAAGTTGGCTGAAAAACCAGAATTTGTTATTAGTACTGTTCATTTGGTTTGAAATGAGTCTCTATCATTCATGGGTAAAAAGATGTCCAATTGCTATGAAATTTTACAAATAGAAACTAGATCTTCCCAGTGACCTGTGCCAACTAGAAGCACACATTTGGATGTCTAAAGAGGGACATATGAATTTTTGAAATTTCTAGTTTGGCCCAGGTGCATAATTAGACCCGTGTTACTATTTGATTAATTTTTGAAATCTAAATGAACCTGGAAAGGCTTGGGGTTATTTTTACCCTCTAGCTAACATCCATATCTTTCTAAATTGGTATCATTTGCATAAATTGGATTTTTGTAGAATTAATTAGACACTTTTAAAATTCATATCTGAAATCTATATCAATAACACTAGATAGCCAGACCTTTATACATTTTTCACTATCAAACGTGGTCCAAATGCTATGTTCATGGTTTGAATTTATTTTTAGTGTAAATTTAACACTCAAAGCTTTCCAAGAAGCTATGATGAAGTAGATTTTTATTTTTGTACATTTAGTTATGATTTTTCAAAGTTGCCCCTAAAATCTACCACTATGCTATTAGTGAAGAATGGGAGAAATTCGTGGTTTTCAAGCTTGGATCCGTGGATTATGTGTTGTTTGGGATTATTTGTGATTTTTATAAGTGGTAAATGACTATAGAATGAAGTTGGAAAGTCCACAGGGCCCATATAACACGAAGTGAAAAATTGAACCTCGACATAATGTGATAAAAACGTATTAATTCATAGTTTTCCTTGATGAGATCTTAAGATCATGTACATAGTTACCGTAAATGAAAGAATATGGTGATAGAAAATATATGATATGATAGTCAAAAGTCTAAAAGCTATAGCCTACTGGCTGCAGCTGCAACCAATAGGCTGCAGCCTTATTGGAACGTAGACCATGGCCCCCCTTCCCCATCCCCCTCCTTTCCCACATTATAAAGAGGTGTCACTCTCATTTTCATCCTGCTGGCTTCCTTCTTCCATTATTCCATTTGCTTGTTATATTTTCTTGCTTTATTCATTAATCTGCTGCAAAGATTTGCTATCTTTATTTATCTATTGTAAATCATCTAAGTTACAAATTTTCTTTACTTCCAATTTGGATAACTCTCATCATATATTTTAACAAAGGCAAGAACACATTTGAAATGTTCAAACTTTCATCTCCTTCCTCTGGTAAAACTCTCTAGTCTCTTCAACAATTAGTACCAAGTTGAAGCATAGTAAGATAGAAGAAAATTTTAAGGTATTTTTAGTAATTTTTTGTTTAATATTTGATATGGATAAAAAAAACTACATATTTATTTTTGTTTAATTTTCATTTAATATTTCCAATAGTGGTGAATATATTTAGTACTCTCATATATTTAGTTTATATTTTTTATATTTGATACTTTTTGTATATTCAGGGAAAAAATCATTTTGTCATCCAACAAAAGGAAAAGATATAATAAATTGTAGATCAACTTTGTTTACTGGTTAATAAACTTTTATAGGAAAAAAATAAATTTTGGAATAATGTATTATATTCATATTTATATAGTTGATTTTTTAGTTTATATTGTTTGTTTGTTGGCATTTAGTTTAAAAAGAATAATTTGAATATGTTGCTGCAATTATATAAAATTTGTTTTGTTACATATTAATTGTCTTTATACTGTTGATGTTAGGACATTTTATCTGTATTTCTATATGTTAGAAATTAAATCTTTTGTTAACTTTTTGACCATCAAACTTATTTTTAAAAAAAACATAAACATTTTGATCATTATATGTACTTTTTAAATATATATAATGTATAATATGTAATTGGAATAAGGAAAAAACTTGTAAAAATAATTAAATATAAGTTGAAATATATATATATAATATTTATTTGTGAATAAATGATTAAAAAACTAGTTAAGAAATAAATAAACATACACTTAAAAAAATATAAACGTATTAAAAAAAATATAGATGATATAGAACTTAACTGAGATATGAGTAAATATATTGTAATATATATATATATAAGAAGTAAATGAACATATATTTACGTATATATATTTATTTAGGTACTATATAATAATTCATTTATATACATTTATAATAATATTTATGAAATGTGTATTATATACATATATATATTATATAAAAGTAAATATAGTATTATGTGTGTGTGTGTGTGTGTGTGTGTAAATATAAGTAAATATGGTGGTTTTAAAAATATATTTTAAAAAATACATAGAATTAATGTAATTATAAATATAGTTTAATAAATATAATTATAAGAATTAATTATTTATGAATAAGACATTAATATAACTAACAACATATATAAAAATATAATATAATATATATATATATGGTATAGAATTATAAATCTATACATATAATGTAATAAAGTATAATGAGAACAACATATTGTAAAAATTTTGAAATAACTAAATACATATGTGATATGAAAAAAAATTAATATATAATTGTATAAAATTTTAATGTATACACTATATAAGATTGTTTCGATAAGATATAAAAATATGTATATATGAATTGACATATGACTATATATATACTGTACTCAAATTATATATATATAATTATATTGAATTATATAATTATATTAGTTATCCAATATTTATTTAACTATTATTTGTATGTAAAAAATAAATATTATTAATGGATTTTTTTCACTTACCATTACACCAATTATATGATAGGAATCATAATGAGTTTCAGAAAGGAAATCATATGCATATATGCAAATGAACAATTTTATGACAGTGAAGAAAGTGTAACATTTGTATATGATAGACCCAAAATATTAAGAGTTGATCTAAATATTACTCTTAATATGTTGAAAAAGGTGGTACGCAAAAAGTTACGATTGACCTCAAATCAATTTGTGTCTGAATTAGTATATAGGTATCCTCATTCCCGTAATGCTACAATAAATTTAGCATGCACTCTGGAGGATGATTCAGATGTCCAAATGATGTGAGAAGCTAACCAGAAATTTTCAAATCAATTAGGTGCATTAGATATATACACACATATATCAATTTTCGATGTAGATTTGAATGTGGCCCAGGCTAAAGTCTATGCACCGCTATCCCTCCCATATACCAACCAATTCCAAAGTACGAATGACCGTGCCCCATAATTTAACTCTTCCATGATAGATGTTGACCCTTTTACTTCTCAGCCTACCATCAACTTCACGTCCCAACCAAGATCGTCACAATAGTCTATTTTCAGTTCTAGTCCTTCGTCACTCGTAACTGAGACCAAGGATACAATAAATGACTTTAAGGAAAAGGATGAATATGATGCTCCACCAAATGTCAAAGAACATAGAGAAGATGATTCTAAGGGAGACAATGCTGATGATGAGGAGGTCACTCCATTGGCTCAATATGTGGATCGAGCATTTGCATTACTTTCACACACTAATCCTAATGATGGGAACTATGTTGAGATCCCTGAGATGGCTGAAGACATTGATTTGAACAATAATCAAGAGTTATATGTTGGCATACAATTTTAAGATAAACAGTCCATGCACCGTGCAATGAAAATAAACTATATTCACAAACACCACACCTTTATAGTGCATTATTCATCAGAGAAGTACAAAGAATATTGTTATCTAGAGTATGGAGAGTTAGAACAAGCCGTGATGACAAGGATTATAATTGGAAAATAACAAGATATAATGGCCTACACACATGTTTCTTCATCATTGTCTCAAAATTATCCAAAGCTTGACTCTAATCTGATCTCCTCATACATTATGTCAATGGTGGCTAAGAATTCATCGATCTCTATCAGGTAAATTATTGAGATGGTGCATAGCATATTTGGCTACATAGTGTCGTACAAAAAAGCATAGACGGTAAAGCATCAAACAATCGGTATTGCATTAGAAAACTAGGAATGCTCGTATACTTTCTTACTAAAATGGTAGGCCTTGGTTGACCACTTTATGCTAATGTTGCATTATGAGTTTGTTCATAAAGAGTGCTCATAGAGCAAGTCGGTTGTATAACCTTCAGTGACATGCTATTGAGTTTTTTAGACCTTTAAGCCATGTATTGATGCATTTGATTACCTAAAGTCAATGGTCTAAGTTGATGAAACCTTTTTGTATAGAAAGTACAAAGGCACTGTGCTCATTGTAATACCATAATTAACTATCTCATCACATAGCATTTGTAAGCTCACTTCCTTGGGTTTCATAGATTTCTCAAAGAAAGCTATTAAAATAAACAATTTAATTGCATTACGTCACTGATAAAATTTTCATTCAGTATTCCATGGGCCATATGGACTCATCCATTTTATTCTCACATTTAAATACACAAATACAACTTATAACAAGCTCAAGAAGTTGTCTAAAACTCGTGCAATTGAAAGGTACATATGAAAATATAGTGTGCAGCCTCAGGTTAGAATTCCAAGATTTATGCACTAACTTTGGAAAATCTTAATTAATTCTACAAAAATTGAAATCTAACAACCTATACCATTCTAGAAAGCTCTGAATGTCTACCATATGATAAAAATAATTTTAGGTCATAAAACATCAAGTGAAAGACATTTGACATTCAAAAAACACCCAAAGTCTCAGCTATCTGGGCTACTATCATAGGTTACTATCATAAATTTTAAAAATTCATAACTAATTCTAGAAAAAACTAAATCATGAAAATTTGGTCATTCTAAAAAGATACAGGTGTTAAATCTAAGGAAAAAATATCTCTAGACCACGTTAAGTTCATTTAGGAACTAAATTATGATGGAACAATACAGGAGGTCGAGTGGCACTACTAGTACTGACACTAAACTTTAAAAATTCATAACTTCTACTCAAACCTCCAAATGAGATGATCTCAGTGGCCATGGAAATATTATGAGCTATAGTTTGTTCTTGTAAAATTTTACAAGTATTGGACATTTTTTGGCCCTCAGATGACACATAACACAAAACTGACCATATGAATAGTATATGCACTAGAACAGCAAAAAAATTACAATTTTAAAAATTCATAATTAATTCTATAGAACTCCAATTTTTTGTACTTTAGCTTCCCAAAAAGCTCTCAATGAGCTCTACATGTCTTCCAAATTTCATAGGAATATTTGTCCATTTGGTTAGTTTGTGCTATAGGGTTCCAGTTTGGTCACTTTTATGGTTTTTACTAGCACCAAAGTGCCCAATTTTGCTTCCAAAACTTGTGCGATCACTTGAGCATGTGGGAATGCACCAAAATGACCTAGGAAACTTGTCTCAAAGGTGCATGAACCCAAAATTTAAGAATTCACATTCTCACCCTATGCCACATACATGCTACCCTTTGTCATCAAAAGTCCAAAAACCACAATAACATTCATTTGACACTAAGTTCCATACATACATCAAATATAGGGGCATATACACGTGTTCAAATGGTTATACAATATTTGCATCATAGAATTATATCATATGCCATATATCTAGCTATAAAGTGAACAAAACTATACACTTTGTTGTCAATTCTTCATCTCCCAACTTGATGGCTTCCATTACCTTACTCATTTACTCCACCTAGCATGTTAAGACATTGGAGGTGAGGGAATGAGATTCAAAGAATCCCAATAGCTCATCTCCCTTTCCATCATACATAAAGAATGCAAATCCAAGTCTAGAATGTATGCATGAACATCATAAAAATGTAATCATCTATGGAACATGCTTAGCATTCAAGAAGTGATAAAAATGCACATATAAGTTTGCCAAGCAAATGGTTTAGCCTCACCCATCCTTTCTAGGATTTTGGACTTGCCTCACCTACTTTCTTAAGAGATTTTAGACTAAACCTCACTCTTGGGAGACTTTTAACTTTATCTTAACCATTCTTAAGGGTTCTTGGCTCATCCTCACCATGGTTAGAGGGTTCTTGGCTTCACTACACTCAAGCAAACTAAATCAAATATACTAAGCATCATTTAAAGATATAATGTAACATCATGGTACCATGGCATAAAGACACATGCTACAAGACTTTTCATAGCTCAAAACACACATACACACATTCAAAGGCAAGATAGACATTCATTCCTGTATGAGAGAAAAGAGAGAGAGCTTACTTAGTTATACAAGCACACTTTTTCTTTAAATTTCCCTTCCTTCTTCTCGGCCTAACCAAAAGCTTAAGGAGCATTAACTTCTCTTAGCCTAAACACATTAAAAGAAAGATGAATTACTCATAGGAACAAGCCTTGGCATTATACACACTTTACATGATACTACTTTGGTCTATGGCTCCATTATGCTTCCATAAGGCACTTAATGAAGCAACTACAAGAATTCATGATCTTGGCTCCCTTCTCTCATTCAATATGTGATTCTTGACTCCATTTAGACTCCTTGGAGTCATCACACAATTATGTTAAGGAGCCTAACTAGGAGTTACTTTATTATGCTGCATTATGGAGCCTACACCTCCATCTCACTATCTATGGCATCTAAAATTTGTCCAAGGCTTCCTCTCATACTCTCCCATCATATATGATGCAAAACTAAGCTTGAATGAAATTAAAACTATCCCTAACCTATAGTTCTATCTTAGGCCAAAATGAGCTTCAAGAATGGGAACCAATGGGCTTTCTTTGTTTTCTTAATGGGAGATGTATATGGAGAGGTCTCTAAGGGCCTTAGGAACTCAAGAAAACACTCATATGGGCTAGAGAATTCATGGATCAAAACAGATTTCACAATGTCTCTATGAATCCCTAACATTTCTATCTTGCATTTTCATGCTTCTTTCTTTGATTTCTTTGCACCTACTTGCTTCTCACACTCCAAAACCTATGAATATCCCTTGCTAGGACTAGAATTCATCTACCTTTGATTGGGCTCCATATGGGATGAAATGCTTACAAGGAAAAGCATGGAAGACAACAACTTATCTTGATTTCCTAGCCTTTCTCAAGTGCTCTTCACGTGGTGGATTCCTTTCTTTCAAATTATGTTCTTCCTCCTCTAGACCAAACCCAAAACACCACCAAATCCATCAATGAACCACAGAAATGAAGAGGAGAATGAGAGGAATAAGTTTACTAAAAGGAAGAGCATAAAATTTCACACTTTTTTTACCTTTTTCTTGAATTTTTCCTCTTCATTTTCCCCCACTCTTGGATACCTCTCATAGTTGCACTCCCTTCTATTCTTGGGCAAAAACAAAATTGGTTCTTAAAGGGAGAGAAGAAGGGTGTGAAATAAGAAGGGGTTTCTTGATGCTTCTTTTTCAAAAATTCTAATTTTGCCCTTCGTTCTTAGCATTTTTGTTTCTAATTTGTTTTAACTCCTTTTTTAGAACTATCTTTTTCATCATAAAATTTAGGTCCTCAATCTTATAAAATACCTTTGGAATCACTCAATTTGGAGCTAAAACCCTCATAAATGAATAGGTCAAAGCTCGAGCTCACCACCATTGGAAAATGTCCACTGGAGGGGTTTTAACTATCCTGAGGCTTCCCATGATTTTCAAGGCCTCTAAGAACCCCAGAGAACTCAAATTTTTCATTTAAAAAGCCCTCCTATATGAATTCTAAAAATTACCTAAAATTACAAAAATGTCATGACGTTTCGTTGCATTTTTATTAAACTTCGTCTGGCTATTCTGGTTGCTGGTTTCAAGGCACCTCTGGCCTTGAATCACCATTATTTAAGGTTTATCATCACTCTATTTGGAGGACTTCCTTTTGTATCAGGTGAATTTCATGTGTTTACTAAAAAATCATACGTACTAAAAAATTGTACGTTACGTTTAAAGCATTTTCTCTTATTTTCAGAGAACCAAAATTACACTCATTGCAAGTTCACAAGATGGAGCTAACAAAGTTGTACCCTTGGCATTTGCAGTTATCGAGGGTGAAACACATGAGTCATAGGTATAGTTCCTGTCCTTACTTCGATGCATAGTAGTGTCGAATAAAATAAGGATTTGTTCAATCTCTAATAGACATCCAAAAATTTTGGCTGCTATCTCTGATCCAGATCTTATGTGGTAGCCACACGAATACTATGTATTTTTTTTTAGACATATTGCAAGTAATTTAAATACAATGTTTAGGAATAAGTGGCTAAAGAAAAGGTTCATCAATATCACTATGTTTTGCTGATCATATAGAATGACTTGATCTAATGTTGTGTCAAAATGTTCACTTATAGATAATTGTTGATACAGGTTACTTGCATGAGTATCATTAAGTGGACAAATATTAGCCCAATTATGTCAACTCTATGTGAAGGCTACAAATTGGATTAGGGATATTCCAAAAAGCAAATGATCTCATGCGTATAATGTTAAGAGCTGACATTGGGGGCATATGACTACAAACTTGGTTGAATATATCAATAGTGTATTAAAGGGGGTTAGGTTCTTGCCTATTAGTGGACTAGTAAAGGCGACTATGTATAGGCTTAATAGATATTAGGTGGAGCTTACACAGATAATAACTACACAGTTTAAGGCTGAGGCTATTTTTCTAGAAGACATGATGAAAAAGCTATCATCATTAATATAAAGGGCATCCACTTTCACTATAAACAGGTTTGATAGGCGAGTATCAGAATTTGAGGTTAAAGAGTAGTATGATCCGATGAGCAAGAAATATGGTCGGTGTTGTAAGGTGAACTTGTCCTGTCACATTTGTGACTACAATGAGTTTCAAATTCAAAAGCATGCATGCTAACATGTATTTGCTACATGTGCTATGGTCTCCATTGATCCACTACAGTGTGTGAACTAACTTATTCGACTGGGCACCATAATAAATGCATACAAGATAAAGTTTCAGCTAATTGGAGAGAAACTATATTGACCATAAATAGTAGGTCCATGGCTAGTGCCTGACCTACTATGATTCGCCAAAAATGTAACTGAAGTCCTCCAAAATTCAGACTGAGATGAATTGGCATAAAGGGCCAAGAGAACAACAATGATGTGGCTTATGTAGACAAACTAGATACAACTGAGCAACCTGTCCATCTTGGTGACTGAGAGGATATTGATGTATTTGATTTTATCATGTGTTTCACTTTATTAACATAATTTCATTGTGTCTTTGTAATTGATGCCTTGGTTGACTTTTTTTCACTTTTTGTAACATGGAATGTTTCTTGTCCTATCAATAGTGTATTGTTAGTTTCTTCGCATGCAAACTCTTTAACAATAATCGCAATTTCTTTTGTCTACATTTACAGTTCTCTTATATAAAAATTGCTTTCAACATATATGAATTTGAATGTGATAGTTTTAAATCTAATGTTAAGACTATAACAGTACAATGGCTGGTTGTTCAAGCATTGTGAATCCAGGCCCTAAAAATAACTCACTTTTATACTTGGAGACTCATCATGCACAAGTCGTGTGACAAGGACAAGTGAGCTAACACAACTAAATTTATTTTATTTAATTGATTATAAATTATTGTGTACTAATATTCTAAATGCATGTCATAGGTTGATTGCATTCTACGTAAACATCAGGTAGCACAAGAGGATCATATATTCGAGCCCCCACCTGCCATTGTTCCTTATCTAATCAGGATGGATTTTTATAGGGTATCCTAACTTGGACACTTCAACTTTAATATAGCACTAGTTTTGGCCCTTATGGAGAGATGGCGACTAGAGATACATACTTTTCACTTGACTAGAGAGGAGGCAACCATCACCCTATAAGATATTGCTATTCAGCTTAAGCTATCTTGCACAGGATAGGTCATATCTAGACAGACAGATTACACTTGGAGGATTGTGTACTAGTAGTTACTTAGTGTGACTTCACTTCCAAAGATAATGGATGAATAGAGGATCAGTGTTCCATGGATCATCCAAATACTTGCTGCCTTATTGGATGATGCTGATGACAAGAGTATACAACAAATTACCCAAGCATATATCATGAGATTAATTAGGAGATACCTAATGCTAGATCAGACTAGGCACATGATCATGTTGATCTATTTGCCGTTATTTGTCGATTTTGATAAAGTTGGCCATTATAGTTAGGGATCAGCAATTTTGACACACTTATATAGAGAAATATATTGTGCAACAAACTACGATGAGGTTAATATCGGTGGATGTTTGACATGGTTGCACTTATGGGTATAGGATTGCTTTCTACAACTCGCTCCACTGCCATCCCTTCAGCTAGGCTCTCAACTGGATATAAACCTCTTAAGGTCGCTGTTGGATTTTAGATGGAGTTGTGTCCTGTGACAACCCTACCTTTTAAGCATGGTAATTATAGTTAAATATGTGATTAATAATTAATGATCAAGGTTTGGAGTCGTTACAGTCTATTATGTTATGAAAATATAGGGAAATTTGAACCTTGATGTTAAGTCATCACTAAACAACCACAAACAAAACAAAAAATGCATAAGAGAAATCATACTACCATAAGGGGTTTACGATTCATTCATTCATCAGTCTCAACACACAAAAACTCCCACAAGTATTCTTATATTATTTTCTAGCATCACCATTGAAGAAACTAGGGTTTCTAGGCTAAAGGAAGGAGTTTGGGGTTTTGCGCCGTGGTCCAAACCATTCGCGTGCGCGGCTAAGTTGCTTTTTGGAATTACTGGGCAAATTTCTCAAATTCATCGCGACGGGTTGGACCATCACTGCGGCCAGACTATGCGACGCCGCGGCGGAAATGCCTCTTGGAGCCACTATTCTAAGTCCCCCGACTCTCGCCTTGTAATAACCAGAAAAAAAAAAAAGAAGAAAAGAAGAAGAAGAAGAAAAGAAAAGAAAAAGAAAAAAAAAAGAAGAAAAGCTGAAAATTTTTGAATGGCTGAAAATTTTCTAAGTCTGCTAGCTACAGTCTAGCTATAGCGAATGTACCTGTTCGCTATAGCGAGAGTGCCTTCTAGTTATAGCGAAAATACTTTTAGCTATAGCAAGTGCGGGTACCCCATACAAAAACCAGGGCGTTGCTCGCCATAGCGCGCACCGTAGCAAAGGCAGGGGTCTGGGACTGATACGAGCTCGCCGTAGCAAAGGTTATGCCTCGCTATAGCCAGGGTTAGTCTGAAAAAGCGTGAAGAAAAAGAATTTGACTTTTTAAAGCCTCCAAACTCCTCCTTTCTATTTGTAACCGACTTAAGCTCCCTCTAAGACAAAGAAAAGGGCAGAGGAGAGAGAGAGAAACCTAGAGGAGGAAGGAAGAACAAGAAAAAGGTAAGATTTGCATGGCTTTTCTCTTAGAATATTATTCTTCTCTCCTTGCCCTCTCTTCCTATGATTTTGATTATTGAAGTAGTTAGGTTTTGAGCTTGGTTCAGAAGAGGGAAAGTGGAAAACCCCTCTTGAAGAAGACCAAAACCCACATACCTTTACTTCTTCTCTTTGCTTTCTTTTTGAGAGCTTGAGAGAGGAAGAATAGTTGGTGAACTTTTAGAGAGAGAAATAATCCCTAGTTTCTCATATGCTTGGTAGGGTTTACTATAGAGAAACCCCTAGCTTTGTGAATAAGTGTGGAGCTATGAGAAAGTAATTCTATGCTCTTGTGTGTCTAGGCTCAAGAGAAGCACTCCCATCTAGTGGTGATTGTGAAATCAACAAGGGAGGAGACAAATTGAAAGGGAAAGCTTGTGATTAGCCAATAAGGTAGCTCTCTCCACCTTCTCTCATGCATAGATGTGTTCTTACATTGTTTTGCATGTGTGTATGTATGTTTTTAAACCATGAAAAGTATGCTAGCATAATGATGCCTTATGTGTTTCAATGATGATTTATGTGATTGCTTTGCTTTTCTTAAGTATGGAAAAGCCAACAACCCTCTAGCCATGGTGAGGATGAGCCAAGAACCCTAAAGTTAGTTAAGACAAAGTAAAGAGTCTCCCAAAAGTGAGGTTGACTCCCAAGAGTAAGGGTTGAGTCTAAGAACCTCTTAAAGAATGGGTGAGGCAAGTCCAAAATCCACAAGTGAAGGGGTGAGGCTAATCCATTTGCTTGGCAAGCTCTTGTATGTTATGTATGGCCTACTCAAATGTTGAAAATGCTTTTCTTATGATTTCACATGCTAATATGCCCATGCATACCTTTGTGAGACTTGTTTGCATGCTTTATGTATGATTGAATGAGAGATGAGCTATTGAGATTCTTTGAATCTCACTCCCCCTCTCCACCATCCTAACATGCTAGGTGGACCAAGTGAGGCAAGAGATGGGAGCCACTGAGTTTGAAGCTAGGGGATTTGGTGAAGAAATTGTAAAAGAGCCATTTTGTCACTATTTTGTAGTTAAGTCAAGGGATGTAATCTAATGATGTACATGATGTAGCACATATGAATACTTGTAAATGAATGTATTTATCATATATGTATGAGAATTAGAACCATCTTGAATGAGGTAGCAAGTTTCGGTATGAATAGTAAGATCATAGCATTGCCCACATGGGTGTATGTGTTGGTGTGAGAGAGTGAGTTTTGTAAATCTGAGTTGTTAGACATTGAGCCATGTTTGATAGCCCATGTTGATGCTTTCTCATGTGCTCATAGAGCCTTAGATGTAGAAGAAGCTAAATTGAACCCTTGGAGCCCTCTTTAGAAAGAGAAAATGGTCACTTTGCCTCATGATGTCCAAGTCTGACCAAACGACCTCTTCTTGCCTTGAAATTTGGCATGTGACTAGATATTATCTAGAACTTTTTGGGAAGCTAAAGATCAGATCATTTGGAGGTCTGTGGAATTTTCTATGATTTTTCAAAATTGGTATCAGAAATTCGAATTTGCACAGGCACTGTTCATTTGGTCAAATATGAAATTGTGTCATCCGAGGGGCAAACGTGGTCCAATGGCTATGAAATTTTATAGACAGAAACTGGATAGTAACATAGCAACTAGAAGCACCTCATTTGGAGGTCTAGAGAGGATGATATGCATTTCGAAGTTCCTGCCCAGTATCAGTCATCTTGCCTGACCCGAGGTACTGTTCCATCGATTTCTAAGAGTTTGGCTTGATGAACTGATTTGGAGATATTTTTTCTCTCTGGTTAACATCCACATCTTTCCATAGTGGCATCATTTGCATGCACTGGATTTTTTTGGAATTAGTTAGACATTTTTGAAATTCATATCAGTAAACTGTGACAATATCAGGACCACTCTGACCTCTAGATGATTTTGCATGTCAAACGCTTTGTGTGCGTGATTTTAAGACTTCTAAATATTTTTATATGAAGTAGACATCCCAAGCTTTCCAGAATGACTGAGATCACATGTTTTCAATTTTTCTATAATTAGTTGTGAATTTCCAAACTTTGCCAAGAAATGAGGCCAAGGCTGCCGAAAATGAATCTACATCTCTCATATCCCTTTTTGACTTCCATGGGTTTAAAGCATGCTTTTGGATTGAAATGAGTTGTAATGGTGCAATTAAATATGAGGATGAATAGAATGAGCTCACACGGTCCATGTAACATTAAAGTGAATTTTTAAGCATGCATGATACTATGTGAGAAAGTGTATGAACCTAATGAGGAAGATCCCACTTTATTCTTCCCATATCTCATATGAGCATGTAAGGCATGATGGGTATGAGTTAGAAATGATGGTGTTACACGCCTCATCACAATACACTTGCATCGTGGCGAGATTTGCTACTGGACGCCCCTCAATTTGTTCCCTCGACTAGCGCCGCAGCGAGACTTCATTATGTTACTCTCCTGGGCGATTTTTTTCACTTTGCGCCGCGGTGAGATTAATCAAGCCATGGCGTTCCTCGCCATTGTTACTCTCCAGGCAAATTTTATTCGCTTACGCCACGGCGGGATTACTCATGCCACGGCGCCCCTTGCTTCTGTCCCTCATTTAGCCGTGGTAAAGCCTTCTTGGCCGTGGCGTGACTCCCTCTTGTAACTACATCTCCCAAATTTCGTCCCCTACACTCCAATTCTCATCTTAGGACTACTCTAGAATCACTCCCACTCATTTTATATGACTCTAATGGTATTTATCTACACTATATACCCAACTATTCTACCATTACCAATTCAAAACTTAAATGTAAATTTTCACTCCTCCAATTATCCTATACCAGCAAGTCCATAGAGTAATAGCAACAAGAATTCATACACTATTGGAAATTAAAATTTGATATACATTCTGTCAGAGGTTTCATACATCAACGGTTCATATTACATCTAATACATCACATAATTATATTTCTAACAGTATACCATACCATAAATTCAGCAAAATACATACGTCAAATATTGTAGGTTCATACATCCAATATCAAGCTAAAATGAGGTCTAACTCCTCAATGAATACATTCTTGATAATCAAAATATAAGAGCCTACACTTGGCAACATGAATACATGATGATGCTATATAATAAGGAATACAAAATTTAGCATCTATACTAAATAAGCCAGTCTATGTGCAGCCTTCTCCCCACATGATGAAGCTCATAGATTTTCATCCACTTGCTTCCTCTTATCCTTACCCGAAGAACCTTCACCTGAAATATTAATCCCATCAAAATGGGGTGTGATGTGAATCTCAGTAACCAAGGCAATTCCATCATATAATCTAGTTTAATTAGCATACATGCATAATTTCACATAAGCATCAGAAGAACACCAGTCATATCAGTAAATGAAACAATTAGACTATCATGATCACTATCCTATACTAACAATCATATTTTCATATGTTAAAGGCTATTAACACCAGGAGAGGCCCGTCCACGGCATCTACTCCCCATTGAGCACAACCAGGGCTTAGTGCATATGGGGTTTATTCATAACCCGGTGCCCGATCGAAGCACATGCACAGGTGGCAGTCGCACCACAGCTCCCCTATGGACTCACAAGGTCCAATCACAATACAATAGATAGCCAACCAATTCATTCAACATTTCAAATCACTCATGTATAGCAAATATAAAATTAAAACAGATATATACATGGAATTAATGTAAACCCGGTTACCTCACTTGTAGGCAATTGTAACAGCCACCAATGGTACAAAAATCTCTCTAAAACCATAACATTAAAAAATTACTACTTTAATTCATCATTGACAATTGCAACAAGTGTCCAAAGAATTTAAAATGCTAATAACTACCTAGGGAATACTTACCCAGCCACCACAAATCCCAAATTCGGATTGAAGTATCCTCTACTAAAATCCTTAATATTTTACCTAAAATCCTAAGCAAATCGTACAAAATTAATACCTATATTATAAATCAGCTATGAGGGTCTCAAACTAGCAAGAAAAACATCTAAATGAAAGATTTATACTCACCTAATGTCAGCCTTAACCTCAACCTACGAATTTTACCAAGAAAACCCCAAACAACCACATTTCAGATTTTCGGTATGGTGAAAATGCTCTAAATGAAGAAATAATCATATCAAAATAGATAGAAAGATGAGAGGATTAAGTTATATAACTATTACCTTAGTTGAATCTTGCTCTAAATGTGAGAAAATGTGAATTTATGCTAAGAACCCTAGCCTCCCCTTTGGACCTCCGATTTTCTCCTTTGTGTTTCAGAAAAATGGGATAGTGGCTGAAGCATTTAGGGTTTTAGTTGGGTTTAAGTTGGGTCAAATATGGGTTATGGGTTGCTCCAAGGTCCAACTCCTAATGGGCTCAGATTTTTGCTTTGTTGAGCTAGTTTTTAAGTTGTTGGGTTGCAGAATTCTGTTGGGCCAGACCTAGTTTTAGAATCTCTATTATTTTGGGTCTGCACAAGGTTTATTGGGCCTTCCTAAGAGCCTATACAAGGTGGATCTTAGGTCTCTATCACATTGGATCAAGTTGGGTCTGCACCTAGCTTATTGAACCTCCATTAGCCTCTTATTTACTTAATTTAATTTGGCCCTAGATGAAGTTTCTATCCCAATTAAATCTCAAACTCATATTAATAATTTATCTCTCTAAAATCTCCATTCACTTAACTTGCCCAATTATCCCATATTAATTATTCCTAATTAACCTAATCCATGATTAACACCTTAATTAATTATGAGGTGTTACACGTCCCCTAACATATTCATCTGACCACTGAAGCCTTGTGAATATACAGGATATTATTGAATCAAATGAAGGATGATGAGTTTATTTAGCTACCATATGACCCTCTAAGTGTCTACTAATTAATTCTTAACTATTACTTAGCATCTTTAGATATATGATGCATATCTGTTCCTATTATTTGCTTTTGGATCGTCGAGTTCCACCATGTAGACCATGTCTTCTGCTAGTTCAGTCAACAGCAACATATCCCCTTAACAATATTCAATGTGGGGTCTTTGTATACCCTTCAATTGAAAGGGAAAACATAGAAAGATTGGAGTCATAAGCATTGTATATTTATTAATAGATGGAATGCATGGTTGCAGGTTATTGCTCAAGCGGATATAGAGATGTTTCCCTTGGATAGTTCCTCCAATTACATGCGTTAGTATTGGTAACATACAAGATGATAGATCTATCTTGAGAATGGCTCTTAGAATTTCGTGGTAAGGTTTTTTATACATACATTTATTTTAATTCTACCTATTCCATACTTCTATACTTCATCTATATATATAATTGTTGTTTTTTTTTCATAGCCCGATATATTGGAAAACTTATATAGGCTTACTATTATGGACCCTCCAATGCTTGATTATGCAGGGTTCAGGGAGAGGGCAAGCAGAGACATTAGGACAATGCTGCATGCCCTTGGTGAATATCAGGAAATCATAGTCTCCCAACCTACTCCATCTGCATCTTATCTACAAAGGCCACCAAAGCCAAAGGCTCACTGGAGAAAGTGTGGTCATAGTTTTATATCCATTAGAGAGTTATTAGTAGATATTACATGTAGTAATGGATGTTAAACAGATGCCCCATCATTGTATTACACGCCAGTGCCACTCCGTGGAGACACAAAAGTTTCAAGTCTTTCTTCTTTTGCATCGTTGCTAACTTTATGGGCGCTGGTTCTTCATTTGCAGCATCTGTGCCATTTACACATTTCAGAGGCCTTGGTCCTTCTTTTTGCACCGAATAGATTTTTTCCAAATTTCGAGGATGTTGGTCCTTCTTCTTTTGCTCCTTCTGTATCATTTACAAATTTTGCCGGTGCTAGTCCATTAGTTCCTTAATTATACTTTTCCACTTCGCCACCCCAAATCATGCAAGCTAATGTTGTACCTTTTATCGCACTATTTTCAGATCTATTTACATTTAGCACAAAGTATACTGATACATCTTCATAACAGTGGAGATCATTTTTCCAACAGGGGTTTTTCACCCCTAATCAACCAATTTCACATGTTCAATCCCCTCAGCCAACTTATAACATTAATAATGAATTGTCAAATGAAGATGAAAATGAAGAAGGCAAAGAAGAAAAAGAAGAAAAAAAACAACTACTACAGCGTTGTCTACAACGATTGAGAAAAAGGCCTCAATGTGGGACAGGAGGAAATGTTAGTTGAAATGGTAAGCTTATTTTTTATTTTCACATTTATGCCTTTCCATTTCTTTTTCTATAATTGTACATTTTAACTTAAATTTATTTTTATATATTTCTTACATTTTGTAATTTTTTTAATATTATTATTCTTTTATTAATTTTTTGACAAAAAATATTAATATTACACAAATTAATACTACTTTGACAAAAAAAATAAACATTACAAAAAAAATTATAAAACCTCATTACAAACAAATTATTTCACATTACACAAATGAATTAAAATCTCAAAATAAATAAAAACTAATACATAATATATGAGTTACAACAAATATAACATAGATTTATTAATATATATATATATATATATTTTATATATATACATCTCAAGGCGATGATCCATATTAAAAAAATAAAAAATATATATATCCATAAGTCATTGTATTAAAAAATAAAAAATAAATAAAGATTATAACCTTCTAGCAATAATCTTCATGATTCATATTAAAAAAAATTTTTAAAATTACTTCAATGGGTCACGCCCTCTAAAAGGTTGTGACCTATGTTAAAAAAAATAAACAAAATTTAATTACATGGGAGGCCATGATCTATATTTAAAAAAAATGAAAGAAAATTCAATGGGTCACAATAGAACATTTGACGCGCCCTTGTTAAAAACAAAAAATTTAAGTATATAGAGAAAAGTTTTTGGCAATTATGTATATCAATTATAAGTTTTTTTTTTCTTTTTTGCATATTGACATTAAAAAGCCCATGAAAATGGATTGAAAAAAGAGAGTGAGGATGAAATTGGAATGAAAGAAAAAAGGAGAATATAAAATGGATTCCAAATTGAAATATAAAATGTAAAATGACATTTTGGCCCAAAAATAAAGATAATATGACATTTTAAAATTAAAAAAAAAAGTAAAAAACTTTATCTTATTAGTTGTTTTAAATCTTAGATGTAAAATTTAAAATTTAAATTTAATAATAAAAATAAAAAATAATAATATTCTATTTTTTAAAAATAAATAACAAATTTAAATCATATTAACTTATTAAATTAAAAAAATCTTAAAATAAAATAACTAAACTAGTTGGCCAACTGAATTTTAGTTTTTTATTAAAATAATAATTTTTTAAAAAGATATAATTATATTAAATCTATATTATGTAATTTAATATTTATAATTATTATTTAGATATTAAAATATTTTTAATAATTTTTAATAAAAAAAGATTTAGTAGCCGACAAATCTTCAAAATGTCATCATAACTTTTGATCCAATTGAAGTTTTGGCCCATGCTATACTTTTTTAAAAAGTTCATTTAGAGTTTTGAGTTGGAGTTTACTAGGTTGGAGTCATTTCAAACCCAAAATCCCTCATTTTTGTATATTTCAAAGTTATTTTAGTTACTTTTCTATTTTCACATATTTCTTTTATATTTTATGACTTGTTTTAATTCACTTTTATTCCAATATTGTTTAGAAATTATTTCCTTATTTATTAAAATTGACTAAGGCTTATTAGCCTTCATATAAATATTCTATATATTGATTTGCAGAAATTTAGTCAATAGATAAATTATTTGGTACACTTTGTTTTTTGTCTGCATTTTTCCTTCACATATTTTCGTTGCATCATAATAGAATAAATATGATAAAACATTGAATATATATATATATATATAAGGATAGTTTAGTATCTCTTCGGAAAAAAATTTTTATTTCTTCAAAAAAATTAAAATAAAATTATTAATTCATTTTATTGACAATTAACAAATAAAATAATTCACTTCTAAAATAATTATAAATAAAAATTTATAATTAATATTATTAATATACAATAAAAGAATAAATAATATATATATAGATATATATATATATATATAGTGGTAATCTAGTATGCTTTGAAAAATAATTTTTGGCTTCTCAAACAAAAAATAATAATAGGTTTTGTAGCCACCAATTGTCACTACTAAAAATTTTGGTACCAAAAATTTTTAATATCCAAAAAAAAAGATTTTAAGAACTTTTATGACAACCTTAACTAAGTCACTACAAACACTCCTTTTTGTGGCAACTTATTGTCACCACAAAAAGTTCTTTTGTAGTAACTTCCAAGAGTTTTCATTAAAAGTTTTGGTATTAAGATTTTTTAATTCTCTAATTCAAAACACTTTTTTAAAGCTTTTGTGGCTAATTGTTTTAAATTATTACTAAAAGATATTTTGTGACTAACATTTTTGTTGCCACAAAAGGCATTTACTATTGATTTTTGTCTGTTGAAAGTTTTGGTAAAATGAAAATACCACTAAAAATGCACTTTTAGTAGCAACTTTTTTTGGTCGCTCAAAAAGCCATCGCTTAAGTCATGTTTTGTTATAATGCATTTAGTAATCCCTTAATACCTATAATTATGATATATGTTCAATTCCTTATAGTCATGTCATCTCTTGATCCCTAATCTCCCCATAGTTTAGTTTTAGCAATTACTAGTGAATCTTAGAATGAAATCTAACCTAAGAGTCCTCCTAAGGTATAGTCTTAAGTTACACATGCATTCGAGATTATAACTATAACTTAAAAGCATTAAGAGTAGAATATACACTCATTACACGAATAGAAATTGATAGATAAAACTCAACATAAATCAAATCAAGAGTACATGAGATCATAAACAACTACTACATGATAGATGAAAATAAAATAGAAAGGGGAAGAAGAAGAGAGTTGATGAAGATTTCACTCAAACAAATTTGAATGAATTGACTAAGAGTGAGCAACAAGGTTCAAGAGTTTCCTTGCCAAGAAACTCCTTCGTAGCTCTAGTAGCATCCTCCCTCTTGTCCTTCATACTCTAACGCATTAACAAAAGCATCTATTTATGAAGTGTCAAAATTGGGTTACAAGACTAGGGTATCCTTCTTCTAATAGGAAAAATATAGTGTGTGAGAGTAGCAACACCTAGCATTCCTTCTCCTTAGGCGCCACTTTGTTCCTAATCTTCCTAATCTAGCACACTACTTGTCTTGCAAGGCTTTCATTATTCCTATAACATAGTTTCCTATTTTTACAAAAAAAAAAACAAAGACTCTTTTATTATTAGTAGAACTAGGTCTTCTTTTGCTTCTTCGCCAAAGAGTTAAACTTTTCCTATCCAAGCTAAGTTAGGCTTCACTCTTATTGGGCTTAGACTTCCTCTAGGCACCATATCTAAGTGGATTCGGATTTTATTGAACTTTCTTCTCCTTGGGCTATGTTTGTGTGCCTAATTGCATGGGTTCTCAAGCAAGCTTCAATATTTCAAGGGAGATTTAGGCTTTCAATTTGGACTCTTCCCTTTAGCACAACATATGAAGGAGGGATTCTTTGAAGTGCAGTCAACATGAAAATTGGATTTTTTTTTTTTAATTTTAGGCCTCAAATCATAAGTTTAAAGATAAAAATTAAAATTGAAATGTTAAAAATTATAACCTTGAAAAAAAATTACATTTTACAAATTTTAACTATTCAGCACAGTTAAAATTTTTAAAGTGCAATTCTTTTTCATAATTACAATATTTAACCTTCTAATTCTAATTTTTATCTTTAAACTTGCAATTTAGTATATAAGACTAAATTAATAAAAAAAAACCCCAATTTTGGATTGACTACACCTCTCTGATCATTAGGCGGCTGGAGTGGATCCATGCCACATCATATGAGGTTCCCAATCTTAAGTATTTTGAAGCTTCTTAGCTCCTTTAATTCATCAACAATTAGGGTCCAAATTAGGATTTTTTTACAATTAAAGTACGTGAATTCTATAATTTAACTCCAAAGGCAAATTAATCTCAAAGCCAACCCAAATATCGTACGAGTTGTACGTATCGGACCAAGAATGCCCCAATTCTAAAGAAGTTAGCATTTGCCAATCCAACATACTTTAAGTGGATTAAACAGAGCAATTAGTGGGTTAGACCCATCTGACAGGTTGATAAGGAGCTGTAAATTCAGTGCTCCTATTGCCCCAGAAAAGGTCCTGATTCAATTGAAACTAGCAACAATTTTCAATAAATAAATAAAATGTCACAAATTTATATTAAAATTATGCAAACTGACAAATTTCTGGAACCAATAGTTATATTCTTGAACATTATTTGTGTAAATTTGGTATTTAAATATTTCATCACAATGTAAATTAATTGTATTTCTCTTTTAATCGTTGCTTCACACACACATATTAAGGAGACAAATTAAAACCACGCTTATGATCGCAATATTAAAAAAAAATCACTTTGAGTATATTCATTATTTTATTTTAATTTTATCTTGAGTGAATTGATAATTTTTTTGTCTTCGAAATATACACCTTTTTGCTACTCTAGTTTTTTTTTTTTTTCATTTAGTCTTTCAAAATACATTTTGTCTTCATTAAAGTCTTCTCATTAAGTAAGTTCAACCAAAAGTTTATACAAATGGTTGCGTGACCTAATGAGAAGTTGACAAAAACTATTAACTATTTATTTGTGACTGAAACGTGAACAAATTAAACAGAAGCACTAAAGTGTCTTGAGAGCATAACTGTTCGATTTCTTCGTATTGGTTGGTCTATTTTACTTTGATGCATCTTGCTGCATAAGACGTAGGGTCATTCATTATCTATATTTGGTTCCGTGATTATTTGGTACGAAAATGGAGAGGGGAGGGGAGGGTCCAGGCAAGTTGTAGTCAAATCTTTTTGGAAGCAACGAGGAAAGCCATTAGTTCTACATTACATTTTAAGAACTATACTACTATCTAAATCTCGCTATCAGTTGCTTATGAAGCAGAATAAAACGAATCCTGTCTTACAGATTCTGGGTAGATTCTATTATATTCGTTCTGGAATCTCTTGAAAGGGAGGCAATTATTCAGCAATGCCAACAAGAGGTACAACTTGTTTCGTGCTCTAACTACATATAATGTAGTTTTGCAGTTTCTCTTCTGTTTTTGTTTTGTTCTAGTTGTATGTTTTATCTATTGTATCCCAAAAAAAAAGTAATTCCTATATCAACAGTGATTTGTTATTTTTATTGGTATATAAAGCCATATATATCCATGGTTGGTGAGTGCCAAGATCCCGAAATCTTTTTAGATTGCATTATCGTGAAAAGATTACGCAGAGAGAAAAATAAGAAACTTGAGGCATTAAAGTTTGTAATGGACACCGCCCACAACTAATAAGTCCTTTATACTGGTAAGCTACTAACCCCACACGTGGCCCAATAATATGGTTCCATCTGTGATGATGAGATTGTTGAAGTCAAGTC
Source organism: Erythrophleum ivorense (assembly GCA_026724425.1). Lineage (NCBI taxonomy): Eukaryota > Viridiplantae > Streptophyta > Magnoliopsida > Fabales > Fabaceae > Erythrophleum > Erythrophleum ivorense. Next base: position 318,446 of record JAIUCV010000640.1, on the reverse strand, counting down.
AACGGGTTTAAACTTTCTTCTGCTTCTCACTTCTCACTTACTTTACATAAATTTATGAGAAATTGCATATACTTGCTCTCATCTTTGCTTTAAAAACTGTAGATCTAACTTTAAAAAATAGTTAGATGGATTATAATACAAATATAAAAAGCTACGAGACGAGATCACATAGCTTTTTACAGTTGATTTTAATTAGAATTTAACGTTTTTATTTTAATCTAAAATTTAAGAAGATATTTTGTTCTATTGTAAAATTTATGTATTAATTTCTTAATCAAATCGTAGTTTAGGAGAAAGGTGGAATTGTTCCCATAATTTACAAGGAATGATATATTATGTGAGAACTCAAGGATTTGGAAAGATAACTACAATATAAGAAATTGAAACTTTGCATGGATAGTCGGAGGCAATATTAGAAGATAGTTATGGAAGGCACGAGCAGCCATAGAAAAAGTGAGTATCCCAAAGGCACAGCCTCTGGCCTCAATAGAAAGTAGTACTATTGCCAGCAAGCAACCATGTGCTATACATGACTTGGTCATCTTCTCATGAGCCTATTTAAGACCCTCCCTCTCACTAACCTTCCACTATCAAAAACCTAACAATTCTCATTATACATCCATACCATCAACATGTCTACCCTTTTTCTCCCCTTCAAACCTTTGCTTCTCCTCCTTCTTCTTTTGACTCCTCGTCCTCCGACTGGGAGATTTCCGGCGTCTGCGGCTGCAAGACCCTTGGAAACAACAAATGGCTCTGCAAAAAGCATAAACTTGAAGCCTAAGAAAGGAGGGTCTGGAAGCTTCCAAGCGTGTTTGCCAAAAGGGTTTCGTCGCACTTCAGCTCCTAGCAGATATGTTAATTATCAACCTCTTGGATCAGTTTGTTCCACTGGCAAGGTTGTGAATAATGTTCCCTGAGCTGGAATATATGAATATATATTAGCAAGCAAAGAATAATATAATGCTTTGCTTGATATATATATATATATATATATAATGATCATATATGCTTAATATATATATATGTGTGTGTGTGTGTGTGTGTGGTGCAGTGTTTTAAATTGATTACAGTATATAACAATTTTTTACGTATTTTATCACATTCCCTCATAATCTTGCACGACCAAAATTTAAAATTTATGTATGTGTGTATACGTATATGTGCGTACGTATAATAGGTTGCTTTCTTATATATTAATGGAAAAAGAAAATGTAATGTTACATTAAACAAGGAGCTTTTGTTATGTGTACTTTGTGACGCACTAAGAAGCAGCCTTAATATTTTTTAGTATCGTCCGTTCTATGCTCTTGTTTGTCTGACCTTGATTCATTGCTTGTTTAGTTACTGTTGAAGTTTAATTGGTTCTTTCAATTACAAGTTAATGACCTTAGTTTATTGAGGGAGGGATAAAAAAATAAAAAGGGTTCTTTATTTATTATTAATTTACATGGCCAGGAAAACTTGGGAAATGTCCAAGTTTGAAAAAGCAATTCACAAGAGAAAATATCCAAAGTCGTATGTGAACATAAATTAAAGAGATCAAAGTATACACAAGATAGATAATAGGGGGAAAAAAATGTGGTTAGACGTCCACCGAAGTGGGTAGCCTTAACCAGATGTGTAGTAACAGGAAAACCCGAAGGCCGTTTCCGTCCTTGGCAGGAGAGATGCCAACCATCTCTTCTTTCATCGAACGCAAAGCTACGGCCCCTCTAAGCTCAATATATATACTACGCTATTGTAATATTTAGTCGATGTGGGACAATGCTTTGGAATTTAGATTTAGATATACGTGCCTTCGTTATCAGGCAGAAAGGGAACACTGAACACCACAAATCCACAAGGACCACAACATATCTCTGAAACAAATCAAATCGTCGGTCAAGGGAAATGAAATGAAAAAAACAAATCAATACTACTTCAACTACATACCTTTGAGATGTCAAAGCCCAATTCTGTTCCATAGACAGTGCCCACGGGCCTTGTGTCCTAATGGGTCTCTAACCAATAAAACCAGAAATGTGATTCAAATTCCAATCCCTTTTTATCTTCTGTTTGAAAAGAAGGCAGGAGAGGCAATAGCCAATGGTTACTGAGTCGCATTGGTAACCAAAATTGAAGGTCCTAGATTCAAATAATATTAAAGGACTGATTGGTTTTTTTTTTAATAATTTCCATTATATTATTATAATTATCACTTTATTATTTTTATTATTTTTTAAAATAAGAACATAGGAATCATTTTCATTTTCAAAATTATTTTTTAATTTTATTTTTATTTCATTCCCTTTATCAAACCGACGGTAGAGAATAAGATAGTAAATATAGGTCGTTTTTGTTTCAACACAAGTATTGGGCCCATACCACGTAACCCATGAGAAAAAATTCACAAATAACAAATTCCAACATCGTTAAAACCTACGACCCCAAAAACATATATCCTTGAAACCCAATAGAGCAGGAGCCATATGTCCCGGTCCAGCCTCAGCAAAGCCTATCACTCTTTGAAAGAAAAACAAAAATTTCCAAAAGACGATTAGAATTATTATGAATAAATTAATAATTTAATCCCTAAAAAAATTATTATTTTATTTAGTCTTTCAAGTATGAAGTCTCTTAATTTAATTTTTTATTATTTTTTCAAGCAAAATCGTTATTAGCATTAAGCATAATCTTAGTCACGTACTAGGTGACAGCAAATAATAGGATTTTATATGGTCATTAATTGATGTTTTAGATTTATCGAAATGTTATTTTTTTCAAATGACTTTGCTTTGGTAGATCAAGTGAATTTTGAAATATCAGATAAAATGATGTCATTTCAGCAAGAATGACGATCGTATAAGTCAATATCATCAATTAACGGCCATGTGGATTCCCATTTAAACCATATCAGTTAATATATTAAGTGATTATGATTTTATTTAATGCAAAAAACTGTTTTGACTGTGAAAATATTTATAAAAATAAGTAAATTGAAAAACATTATATTTAGATCACAAAAGGAAAAGTCATCTCTTAAAAATAAAATTCCTTTTCTCAATCATGATTAATAAGACCAGAACAAAAGCAGGAAGGGCAATATAGACATAGCCCAAACTACTCAGTCATCACAAACTAACCAGAATTTAAACATAAAAATTAAAAATTAAAAAAAAGGAAGATTACAGCGTCTGAACCCACCATTGCTTGAAGAAAACCATGAATCAATCGACTTAATTATGGATTGAGTTTCCAAATCTTATTTTATATAAATTTGATCAACTTCTGTATGTCATTCTATATTTTATTTTATAGAGGTTTCGGATACGTCCCAACTAACACAGTTAACATCCCAACCTATGAAAAAAGAAAACAGCCCATAAATCTTAATATCTAGAACACATGTTAAGATTTTAATATAGCCCATACAATCTTTTGTTTGCTCCGTAAGTTTTTTAGTTGATAACAGGGGTTCAATGTATCTGTGATATACTGATCACCAATGAAATCAACATTTGTGATTATATTTATCTTCATTTTTGCATTGCTAGCGGGGGAAAACGATTAATTAAGGCTAATTCTATAGAAAATCCGATTTTTATCATTTAAGAAAAGAAAACTCATTTCCATCTATATTAATTTTTAGCTCAGTTGGAGAAGGATATTCAGGAGAGAAAAAAAGTGACTCCACTCATATACGAACTAAAGGAAGGAGATAGACAAAAAAGATAACTAATTCCGCTTAGATCTATACCGAGGTGATTAACACCATATATACAAAGGAACAAGTCCTTAAACAAGTATATAAAGAAGTCTACAAAAAGTTTTTGTGGATTCTAAAAGTATATATTTAGGGGAAATGTAACTCATGAGGCATTCAAACATACATTTGATTCTTTGAACCTTCACCCAAACATGCTTTATTGTTTTCCTTGCTAAAGAATTCTCTGTGGCTTGTGAGTTGTGCATAAAGATCGTGATCAGAAACACTTTTTGCCTTCTTTTATCAACTTTGCTGATGATATATAAGTTTAGTGATTTTTTTTTTGCCATAAATTTCAAATTTAAGAATGAAACATTGATTTTCGTAATTTTGTTTAAATTTTAGAAAGTAACATAAAAAAAAATTAGAAAGCTGTTTTTAAAATTAATTTTTTAAAATGGTAAGAGTTATTTATGATAACTTGTATGTCAATTGAGACTAAACTTTTTTCTTTAGCGATTTTAAAAGTATATCCTTCATATATTAGTCTAGTGTATTTAGAATAATAAATCATTTAAAGTATCATCCTTTATGTTTAAAAGACTTAGATTTAAATGTCAACTGAAGTCAATTTTTTGTTAAAGTATATTACTCGGACAAGTGTGTAACAATTGATTAATTCATGTATACTTATTACAATTAGGATTTAAAGTACCCTTAAATTGGTGTGGTTAATTAAAAGATCGAATTATAAACTGCATTCTCCCTCTTAATTTAATATGTTTTCCTTCTGTTTGGAGTCACCGACCAAATGATGGTCAAAGTTGAGGTCAGACAGTAGTTTATTTGTCAAATGTGTCGGGAAGTTTTCACATCTGATCTACTGCATTTATTGGCATGCAGAGCCACCGCATGCAAGTTTCAGCAGTTTCGAAACCCATTTTAGAAATAGTGCCAATTTTCAACTTTAGTTTATTCATATCCCAGCGATTATGAGAGGTTTAACTCTATTACTATTCTTTTTTTTTTTTTATAATCTAATTCATAAATTATTCAAATAAGAATTTTAAAGTACATTTAATTGTTTACAATTGTGCTGAAAGTTATATTGAGGATGAAATTCTTGAATGAATCTAATCTAAAAGAAAAATTAAAAAAATTACTAGTATAAATATTTTAGAGTAAAAAAATGTTTGATATATTTAAATGTCTAACTTAATTTTTTATTGGATTTACCTATAAAAGATTCATTAGGATTGTGATTATTGAAAAGAAGATATATTGGCTTTGATGTCCTTAAACAATTTCAAACAAAAAATATGATCGATCACCAATCACTACAAGAAAAATGAAAGATTTATCACAGAAATTTTTTGCGGAAAAGAATCCATAAGAATTTCTCACAAGAATACTCACGGAAGGTGATTTCTCATGGATTTTTCTCACAGAAAAAAATTCTCCGAGAAAAAAGAGAGAGAATATAGAGAGAAATACCGCGAGAATGATGGCACGTAAAGGCGAGAAGATTTTCTCATAGTAATTTTTCGTGAGAAAATAAAACAAAAAATGTGTAAAACCATATTTCATGGAATTTCTTATAAATTTTTTCTATGATAAATTTTTTCATGGAAAAAGTCCATGAGAAACATAGAATTTTCTCATGGCAAATTCCTGTGAGAAATTCTCACGACAAATTTTCATGAGAAATTCTCACAGTAATTTGCTGTGAGAAATTCAAATTTTCTCACAAAAAATTTTTGTGAGAAGATCTTTGTTGCCAATTGGAGAGATGAGGTTGGTGCGGCTGGATTCACTTATTTCTCATGGTAATTTCTGTGAGAAATTATTGCGAGAAAGCACTTTTAAATGCCCTTCCTTTCCTTTTCATTTTGTAGAACAACGTGAAGCAAACCAAACGAAGGCTAAGCGATCCTATAGTTGAGTTTTCCACAAATCTAGACTTCCATCATGCGTGAAGATATTGGAGGAAGGTTAAAGTACATCTCCTACTATTGTTTCACCTGAAGGCTGAATGAAAGTGCATATTGTAGCTTTCCTATTTTGTTTGTTTTTTGTTTTTATTAAATTTGAAGGAAATAGCCACTTATATGTATATTTAAGGTGATGAATAAGAATGGTGAGGATGGAAATATACTGAATGGCGTGGGCATGGAAACATATGCATGAAAATTTTTTTTCTGGTGATATAATGTTAGATAATTTAAACATTAGTCAATTTTTCAGTTTTATTTTTTATTTTAAAAAATAAGGTTGGAATGAGGAAAAATATATGCATGAAATTTTAGTCTTTTTGGGTGATATAAAGTTAGATGATTTAAACTTTAATTAATTTTTTAGTTTTATTTTTTATTTAAAAAAAAGGTAGGAATAAGGAAAAACATACACATGCAAATTTTTTTTATGATATAAAGTTAGATGATTTAAGCTTTAATTAATTTTTTAATTTTATTTTTTATTTTAAAAAATAAGATAAAGAATACTTCTTAATTTTTATTAGAGAACTTTATTTTATAGGAGTTAAAATGTTTTTCATTTTATATTTTACCTTTTAAATAAAATAAATAATCAATTACAATGAACAAAAAAATAATATTTAAATTATCTAAATCTATGTATGAGTTATTCAAGTTTGATATAAGAATCAGCATGCTTTCAATATAAACATACACCACATGTGAGTCTTATTTTTGTGTCCCCACTATTCCTATCTTCAAACTAATACCACTCAACTGTCTATCTACAATAAACAACAAAATCACTTTGAAATTTCAACTTATATTACACCTATACATATATATATAGGTATATATATAATGGTTGCATTTTTTTTAGAATTGTAAAGAGAAAAATATGTTTCATTCAAATATGAAAACTTTGATACTTTTTTATTAGTAGAAAACATTGTACATATCAAGATTTAATTTATGTGTATTCTTAGAAAAAAAATTTAACACAAGCGTTAACTAATTAAGTTATTAAAAATTTATTTCATCACTTAATAATACTTCTACACAAGATGATGATGATGATGATAATAATAATAATAATAATAATAATAATTTAATTGTAAATATTTTTTAAACCCCAATAATATGATTATGCTTAATATAACATTAGGTCTTATTAGCAAACTCATGACTGGATTGTGTTTCTAGTTACTTAAAAAAATAAATTAAATAATGATAATTACTTTTTAAAAATTAAATTAATAAAATATGTATCTTCTTCTGTTGAATGAAGTTTTATTTATTTTAAAAAAATAAATCAAACAATGATATTTTAATTTATAAAATATGTCCTGGCCAGCCTCATGGAAGAACTACTGGTAACACTTGTTATTTTGGTCAGCCTCATGGAAGAACTATCCTGGCCAGCCTTATGGAAGAACTACTGGTAACACTTGTTATTTTACTGATAATGAGACTAATGCTATAATGTTGTATGTTCTTCTTAATTGTCCAGAGGTTAAACTTTTTCTAAAGTAAGATTTTCTCATAATTTGATTGCATATATATTTATCTTTTCAAATATAATATTTTAACTATATGTAATAATAATCTTTTTGTGGTATATTGCATTTTGTATATTGAGATATTACTTTCTAAGAACCCTCCCTTATCTAATGAGGCAATTGACAAGTATATTTCATCTGAATTTCATGAATGGTTTAAAACTCATGTAAGTTTATGTGAATTTTATGAATGGTTGGCTATAAAGTTATGAAATTAAGCTTCTTATATTACGAGTCCATAATGTTTGTTCTTTGATTAGGTTTTAAATCCTACAAATGGAATACAAGATGCTTTATTAGTTTCTTTGGCTTGGGGTTCTTTGAGACTAGTACATACATAGGATCAATGGTTTGTTAATGGTTACAAGTTTTACACAGCCTCTTAGGCAAAAGAAAGAAAAGACAAATAATAGTGGAGTATGTATAAAAGGAAATAGTCATGGTGAAGTTGAATTTTCATATCATGGTGTGTTGAAGGAGATTATACAATTAGAGTTTAATGGCTTACCAACTAAGCGATTGACAGTCTTCAACTGTGATTGGTATGATCCTACTAATCAAGGGACTCATGTTTGTCCTAAATATGGTATTATAGAATTCAAGGCTAAAGGAACATACAAGGGTAATGACCTTTTTATCCTTGCCCAACAAGTTGATCAAGTATACTTTATACCATATTTGAAATCGATATCCAACAAAAATGGTTAGCTTGTTGTGATTAGAACAAAAGCAAAGAATAAGATTGAAGCCCCTGGTGATGATAATGTAGATGCACCATTTCAGGATGAGAGCAACGGTTCACCTTTGTTAGTTGATGTTGACACTAATAAGCAAGAGCTAAGAGATAACATAGGTCAGAGTGAAGAAGTGGATGGTGTAGATGTTGGTTCTTTTATTGAGGAAGCAAGTGAAATTGAAGAAGAAAGCAATGAAGTCTTAGAAGAGAAATTATTAGATACTGACTCATCCGATACTCGAAAAGATCCTCTTACTGATTATTATTTAGCAAGTGATTGACAGTGTTTGGTACTAACTTGTTGTTATTACTTATCATTTATTTAACTTAGATGACTTATTTTCTAATGCTGATGATGATAATGTTTTTCAATTTTTGCTTCTAGATGTCAGATAAAGGACGTAACAAGGGTGGAGGATCTGCTGCACCCAGAAAGGGAAAAGGGAAAAGGGAAGTTTGTTCAACAATTTGAGCTAATTCACATACCATTAGCTGCTACACAGTCATCACCTCTGCACTTATCTCCACATGCTGGAACCCTTCATGGATCAGCATCTGCATCATCTTCTTTTCTGTCTCCACACATTCAAACACCACCTGACTTATCAACTTTCATTGGTTCAGAGATGCCTTCCACACATATTCTGAATATAGATGCAGCTGGCTCATCTTCTCATCCTATTAGATATGAGTCAAGGGCAAAGTTGAGTGATGGACAACTAGTTATTAGACCCCATGGGGTTGATGAGTAAGAATTCTTTAAATACAATTTTGTTTTATTTTGTAGTTGTTCCATTATTTTTACTTTTACTGCATCACTTTGTTTATTTTGCAGGTTTTATTCATATATTCCACCAGTCACCATATTGTCTCAGATTATCCATAATAAGTTTGAGCATGGTTGGCCAACATTTACTAAAGTACCTGATTTTGTGAAGAACTTATGGTTTACAGAGTTTAAAGTGAGTTAATTCTATAACTTTTTAGGTGTTACAATAACTATAGTTAATGTGTTATTGTTATTATTTATAATATTAGTTTTGCTTGTTTCTAATACAAAAAATGTATGCTTGGGATCCGTCTATTGAGCAGCGAATTTACAAGATATAGAGGAAGAAGTGTAGCACTATCATACGTGCATCGTTTAGAGACATCCGCACTGGAAAACTAAAGGGGATTGGTTATCTACAACAGCCCAAGCTGAGCTAGATGAGTATTGGCAAAGTGATGAGTTCAAAGCCAAGTCTATACACAATAAGGTAAATAGGGCTGTAGATACTAGAGGATGTTTACATAGAGGTGGGCGTGTTTGTGACAACCTTAACTTCTAAATATGGTAATTATGGTAAACTACACAATTAATAATTAATGATCAAGGTTTGAAGTCGTTACAATTTATTACATTATGAAAATATAGGAAAATTTCAACCTTGATATTAGGGTTATCACTAAATAACCACAAACGTGAGAATGCATAAAAGAAATTATACTATCATGAGGGGTTTGTGATTCATCCATCCATGAGTTTCAACACACAAAAACCTCCCACAAGTGTTCCTATATTATTTCCTAGCATTACCATTGAAGAAACTGGAGTTTCTAGGCTAAAGGTAGGAGTTTAGGGACCTGCACCGCCACTTAAAACCCTCCCACTGCGGTTAAGTTACTCTCAGGAATCATTATAGTGAGTTGGACCTTCGCCGCGGCTAGCCTACGTGGTGCTACGGCAGAAATGCCTCCTGGGACTACTGTTCCAATTCCCATGATTTTTGCCTCGACGAAAAACTCCTGCGCCACGGTGAGGCTCGCTATTGGACACTCCTTACCTAGTTTCCTCAACTAGCGCCGCAGCGGTACATGTTGTGCCGTGGTTAGGTTTCTCTCTGTCACCCTCCTGGGAGATTTTTTTTGCTTTGAGCCGTGGCAAGATTTCTCAAGTCACGGTGTTCCTCACCGCTGTCACTTTTCAGGCCGCAGCGAGGCCTTCCTAACCGCGGCGTGACTCTTTCCTGTAACTATCTCTCCCAAATTTCATCCCATGCACTCCAAATCTCTTCTAAGGAACACTCTATGACCACTTCTCCTCATTTTATATGACTCCAATGGTATTTATCTACCCTATTTACCCAACTATTCTACCATTACCAATTCAAAACGTAAATGTTAATTTCCACTCCTCCAACTACCTTATATCAGCAAATCCATAGAGTAATAACAATAAGAATTCATGAACTATCAACAATTAACATTCGATATATATTCCGTTAGAGATTTCATACATCAATAGTTTATATCAACATCTAGTACATCACATAATTATACTTCTAATAGTATATCATACTATAAATTCAGTGAAATTCATACATCAGGTATTATAGGTTCATACATCTAATACTAACTAAGATAAGGCCTAACTCCTCAATAGATACATCCTAAGTAATCAAAATATAAGAGCCTATACTTGGCAACATGATTACATGATGATTCTATACAAAAGGAATATAAAATTTAGCATCTATTCTAAATAAACCAGTCTAAGTGTAGCCTTCTCCCCACATGGTTGGAGCTCATGGATTTTCATCCACTTGCTTCCCCTTATCCTTATCCGAAGAGCTTTCACCTGAAAGTATGATACTATGAAACAGGGTGAGATATGAATCTCAGTAACCAAGGAAATTTTCATTCATAATATCCAATTTAATTAACATATATGCATGAATCAAAACCAACATCAGAATCATATCAGTTATATCAACAAAGGAAATGGTTAAGCTACTATGATTACCATCCCATACTAACAATCATATTTTCACATATTAAAGGCCAATAACATCGGAAGAGGCCCGTCCACGGCACCCACTCTCCAATGAGCACAACCAGGGCTCAGTGCATCTAGGATTTGATCATAACCCGGTGTCCGATCGAAGCACATGCACAGGTGGCAGCTGCACCACAGCTCCACCATGGACTCACAAGGTCCAACCACAATACAATAGATAGCCAACCAATTCATTTAGCATTTCAAATCATTCGTGTACAGCAAATATGAAATTAAAGTAGATATATGCATGGAATTAATATAGTCTCGATTACCTTACTTGTAGATAAATTTACAAAGGCCATCAGTGGTACAAAAATCTCCCTAGCCACTACTAATTTTCAAAATTCGGAATGGAGGTGTCCTCTATGAGAAAATTCAATATATCACCCTAAATCCTAAGCAAATTTGTGAAAAATTAATATTCATACTATAATCCAATCATTGGGGTCTCAAACTAGCAGAAATACCTCAAAAAGAAGAGTTTATACTTACCTAATGTCAGCCCTATTCTCAACCTACGAAATTTCACCATGGAAACATCAAATGGCAAGTTTCAGATTTTGGGTGTGGGTGAAAGTGCCCCAATTGGAATATTAATCAGGTCAAATTAAAGAGAAAGATGAGAGGATTAAGTTATATAACTATTATCTTGGCTGAATCTTGCTTTAGAGTGGGAAATGGTGGATTTCTTGCCCCAAACCCTAACCTCCCTTCAAACCTCCAAAAATAAGTTGTGTGTTTTGTGTTTCTGCATAAGGGAGGAAAAAGGCTTAATATGTTTAGGGTTTTGGATGGGTTTGAGCTGACCCAATGGTCCAATTGCAAGTGGGTTCTGATTTAAGCCTTATTAGGCCAGCTTTAAGGTATTGGATTGCAGAATTTAATTAGATCAGACTAAGTTTAAAGGACTTAATTGATTTGGGTCTACACAAGGGTTATTAGGCCATTTATACAAGCTTGTGCAAGTTGGGTCTTGGGTCTCTAATTCATTAAATCAGATTGGGCCCTCCATTAGTTCCTAACTTTAGCTTACTTAATTTAATTTGGGCCTAGATGGGGTTTCTAACTTAATTAAATCTCAAACTCATATTAATAATTTATCTCTCTAAAGTTTTCATTCACTTAACTCGCCCAATTATCCTATATTAATTATTCTTAATTAACCCAAATCTATGATTAACACTTTAATAAATTTTGGAGTGTTACAGTGTTCCATTTTCAAAGCATAAGAGAAGGATGGTAAGCAATTCTTATGTATTTTACCTATGTATTGTAAGAAATAAAGTTGGGTAGAGAAGTTTAGATCCCAGAAGTATTCAAAAGGATCCAACATAATGAGAAAAAGGGAGATTAGGTTGGTAAAAAAACTTCTGACACTTACATAAGTCACTTAGCTAGTTTGTAAATAAAATTGTTAGTGTAATTTGTTTATGTACGTAATATTTATTTGTTCTTTATTGTTACAAAGCCAGTACAAGTAGATGAAGTAAACTCAAGAATCAAGGTCAGATGACACTGATTCTTCCATATGGCTCAAAGTTGTTGGTAGAAAGAATAAAAGAGGTCGTGCATATGCGTTTAGGTCAGAGGCTGGTCTTCTTACTTATGATGGCACACAACACTTTGGATATAGCCCCAGTGAGCTCTCACAAATGAGAGCGCACTTAGAAGCTTTATTTGAGAAGAAATTAAAAGAGAAACTATCAAAATAAGCCCAAATTTATGAGGCAAGTCTTGCCAAGATGTATAAGGCCCACGAAGACAAGATGGAAGCTTTCATCAAACAAATTATAGGTCACATGAGTATAGGAACTAAAAGAGGTGACACTTCCCATGTCGATAGTGATAATGGCGATGGTGATGGTGGTGGTGGTGATGAGGATGATGGTGATGATGGGGATGAGGATGAGGATGATGAACAATGATTCTAGTATTCTTATTCATATGACATTATGGAATTATAATTTGTAACTTTGTAATGTTGAATACATATTTCTCTTAATTTTAATGTATTTTTGGATATTTTCAACACAAGATTGCAAACTTGTAGCCTTATTATTGTTATGGTCTTATTATTGGTTGGTTGAACTTAGATATTATGATTTCTGACAATTTGAATAACTTCTACTTGTTCAAATATAGGTAAATGTATAAAAGCAATGCTTATGGCAAAAATTTTCAGTTTTCTCGCAGAATTTTTTCATGAGAAACTTGGAAATACAAATTTTTTCCATGCTTCTCATGGAAAAATACCGTGAGATAGACCCTGTGGTTATTATTTCTCGCGAAATTTTTTCGCGAAAGAGATTTCTTGCCAATTTTTTACCATGAGAAATTTCGCAAGAATTTCTCACATATTTTTTTCTTGCAGATTTCTTTGTGAGAAAGTCTACCACAAAACCACATCAAATTACGACTTTCGCACCACTTTTTCTCTCTGATTTTTCTCATAGAAATATATTTGTGAGAAATGTTTCTCATGAAAATTTTTCACGAAAATTTAAGTTTCTTATAGCTGATTTTTTCACGCCACTTTTTGTGTGAGAATTTCTGTGAGAATACCTTTTCTCATGGAAATTCTTGCTTTTTCTCACGGAAAAATTCCACAAGAAATTGCATATTTTCTTGTAGTGAATGCTCTAAAGTTAGAGATATATATAATTCGCACCAAATTCTATGAAAACTTTCGACAACAATCTACTCTCTCCCAATGTGTATGAAATTCCCTCCAGCGACAATGTACTTACTCTTTAGAGCTTGAACATGCATTGAAATCTCCAGACACGAATAACTAATTTGTACTTTTTTATTTGCAAAATAACATAACGAATGATGAGTACCTAAATAAGAGTGTTTTATAAATATGCATAAAATTCTAATATTTCCACACACACACACATATAAAACATCATACATAATAAAATTCTAGAAAGAGAGAGAGAGAGAAAGAGAGATTATGATAACAAGATTATACAAGAAGAAGATTTAAGTGGTGGTATATAGATAAGCTCATGAGGAGTTTGGTCTAATTGTATGTGGATATTAGAGCTGTGTAAGTGTCTTAAGTGTTAGCAACCTTATGTGGCTTGTAATGCCTTATGGTACTTGTCTTATTAGCCTTGGGGAGTCCTCTATTTATAAGCCTCTTTGAAAGTGTACTACTTATGGTGATCATGTCAAGTAGCCTTGTAGAGTCGTAGAAGCCATTTATTTGTGATAACTTGTGTTGAGTTATATAGATTTGCATTGTTTTAAGCAACTTATTATGTCAATTCACTATTTGTGACTTAGTAGATTGTAACTACTAAATTCTTTAGGCCTTGGTGGAGTAGATTGGGTCATTATAGTCTTATGAGATTCTTATGCCTTATAAGGCCCTTATAACCCAAAAGTCTACTGGTAAAGTGATGAGCTAAGTGAGCTTAAAAAGAAGTGCTTTCCCTGAGTTTTAACCTTGGAATTTTATTTGAAGCTTAGGTCTCGAGTGGTGAATTGCTATGTTGCTTGAGAATTCATTGTTTTGTTGGCTTGTATTTGCTAATTGATAAAGAATCTGTCATGTTCTGAGCTTGATATTTTGTTTAAATTTGTTTTACTTTGTAAAATTACTATTAAGATTTTTTAAGTTGGGTTGTTGGCATTGATAGCTTTGAGTTGATAAATTCAAATGGTTGTGTTCTTCATGGTGTTTTTTTATTCTTTTACTTCTCTTTCTCTCTCTTTCTCCCCCTACTAGTCTTTTTTTAGTGTTATTTAAGGTTGCCAAGATATGCTAGTTCAATTGTCCCTATGTATTATGCAAATAATGGGTGGGTCACATGCTATGACATTGGTGGCATGTGTGTAGATATGTGAATGTTGTTCTTGTGGCTTGATTTGCACACTTCTATTTACTTAGGTTTTTTCCAATGTCTAGCTTCCTTTTAGTGCTTTTGTTTTTAGCAATTATTCCTTTTTTCACTTTTCATCTTTTACCTTTTACCTCTTCTTATTTGCTATGCACACTCCTTTTTTTTTTGAAATTTTTTCCTATTCTCCTACTATTGCTAAGTTGAGTGGGAAGAGTCAAGGGAGGGCTGCTACCCCCCACTTGCCATATGAGATCTATTAGAAGTATACTCATAAAAAAAGATCAAATGCAACAGCTAAACAAATAACATCTTCCTAGTAATATTATTCTAAAGCTTCCTTCTAAAAGTCACAAGATTTTTTTATATTAGTGAAGATGGTTCCATTATTGGGATTTTTTGAAGTTTTCTACAAGTGGTCTTATGTTTCGCTTGAATCCTCATTTTTATCATATTGTAGTTGTCCTAAGGAGGGAATTGGGTCAATTGATTTTGTATGGGATTAGGGTGGTTATGTCATTTATTGCATCGTGTAATCTAGTTGGGATAGAATTGTTTTTTGTGTTATTCACTTACTTTTTAGTTATAAATAATTATTCGATTGGAGGTTTGTTTTCTATAACAAGTTGGCCTCGCTATCCCTTATTCTTAAGGGACTACCAAGCATCAAGTTTGTGGCTATCATGCTTTCTTTTTGTCAAGGATAATGTTGATGTTCCTTTTCCTTTTTCTCAAGGGTATGCTAATAATGTTTTAAAGTTAGTGTAGAGTTAGGTCCTTAGAGGCATACTACTTAGAGTAATGAGTTCAAAATTGGTGCTATCGTGTACTAGAGTGATTACGTTAGAATAATTGTCAATAAATTTTTCTTTTAAGTTGTTTCTCTTTGTTTGTTTATTTTCTATTGGGAATATTTATCGTGCTATGATATTTTGTTGGTTTTATGCAAACTACCTAGGGGGAGCCAAATGAATGGCCTCAATAATCTAACTTGAGTAAAAAGATGAACCCATGTGTTGTGGATATAGAGGTCAATCCACAAAGTCTACTTACTCGATGACAGTTGATGCTAGGTTAATGTAAGTTGCAATAGGTGATTTTGTTATCTAAAGCAATGCTAAAGAGCCATCTTCTGCAACTTTACAAGGTTGGCAAACACACATTGGCAAAGCACCTATGATCAAAGTCTGTGATGATGATTCGACATTAGCTTTACTTGACAACATCATGGGTGATTTGCTGAGCTTACACATAAAGCAAGAAGTGATAGAGGTAGTACTTGAAATCAAAGTTTGAAAGGGACGGATGAGTTAGATAAAATGCTTAAAAGACATGTTGCGCTTCCAACTATATAAGAGGATGCATGAAGAAAGGAACATATTATATAAAGAATTATGGAATTTGAGGAAGCAAAAGGAGATTGCAATCAAACTAGGTTTGAAAGGTAATAGGGTAAGCCCAAATGTCTCTAAGATTATCAACATGGTTAAAATAAAGGTAAAGATTAAAGCTAAGACAAAGGCCAAAGTGGAGGCCAAGCTTAAGACAAGTTTTGGAAGAAGGAGACATAAAGTGTATCTCAAGGGTTATGGCAATGCAGCTGACCTTCTGCTAAAGCATGCACAGACTTAAGGATTCCCTTTAGTGTAGGGACTATTTTATCTTATGCTTCTTTATACGCAAAAAGAACATATGGATGATAATTTTGTTTCTGCTTCGTTTGCACTTGAGAAATGGAGGGATTGAATGATTTATTTTATTAAGGTGGCAAATTTAATGGCTATGGCCTAAGGTAGAGTAATAATGAGCCATTAAGGCCTCTTTAGCAACCAAGATATAATGGGCCCTTTAGGGTTTATGGTTTAGTATTATGTGTGAACACGTGGCAATATCTTATTGAATATGTCAAAACAATAGTTTGAATAAATGTGGTTTTCCATAGTTACCCTTACATTTTTAAAGGTCTTTTAAAATTTCAAGTTTGTATTCTCTTTTATGCCCCGACACACCTATTATTATTAGCTAAATCGAGGCATCAAATCGTATTGGTATTTAAAACTTGTAGTGGAAGTAATATTAGGAAAGGTATAGTTTCTAATCTTTTACCTTTTAGTGGTCTTTCTTTCCTTTCTTGTTGTTCCTCCTTAGTGGATGCAGGACATTGACACATCATTTACTTCATCTCCTTTTGGTGAGTTGAATGAAAGATTATAGGAGATTTATCATTGTGTTCCTAAGGCTATTGTTCCTATCATGATTATTCCTTGCATATTAAAAGACATAAAAAGTATAAGGACTTCTAAATCTGTTTCAGCTATGGATGGTAGTGGTGGGAGTTTAAGCACACTAAAGGTTTGTAGATATCCAGTGGAAAACACTATTGAGTTAGCAAGGGTGCTTCATCTCCCTAATGGTTTTAGGGTGCCTATTCGAAATGGGAAATGTGATTGTCATCCTTTGCCTATTAGTTTTACATTTTGTGCTTATACTCATTACACTACATTCGGACTTTGATTTCCTATAACAAATCTAGTGTTAACCATTCTTTGTTATTATAGTATTCATTCTTCTATTCTTTTCCTTTTGGCTTTTAGGAAAAATTTATGTTTTTGTTGTGTTTGTGTTTTGGCAAGTGTTAAGCCATCTCCTTAGTTGTTTAGTTTTGCCTTTAATGTTTGTTTATCAAAGAGAAGTGAAGAGAAAAGGAATAAATTAGACTAGTGTCTCCCTTCGTTGAACCAAAGACCCTTAGTGTGCAAGACTAAGGTGACGACCATCTATATCATGGCACTAACTTGTTTTAGTCGTACTTAATTTATTTTTATTACATTCCGACACATTTTAGTTAATTTGGGTTATTACAATTGATTTGTGTGGATATTGCATTCTTTTGTTTATTGTAAATTGACCATATTTTGTAATCTAGTATAGTCATTTAGACCTATAAGTAGGATTTAACTTTTCCTATGTAGTTATATTAAGTTTGAATTGTGTTGTGGATCTTGAGAGTAAAGCTCTCATGTAGAAAAATTGCGTAAAACGCTTGGCTATTGTATCAATTTGGAAATAGTCCATATTTTAGAGGAGTATATGTGAAAATTGTTATAAGAGCCTCCCGTATTTATACAAATGAGAAATTTGACCGACAATGCTATTTACATATTTTTGTTATGAAAAATTATAGGTATAGGGCTACCTTGTATTTTTGTATTGATTACATCCTAGTTTGGGGTATGACACTTATTTTTAAAATATTTTGGTTTCACGTGATATCTATGTACATTTCCTAATAGAGGAGAGTATCACGTAATCAACCTATATTTTGGAGAAAGAGAAATTAATTTACCCTTATTTAATTCATAGAATATATATCTTTATAGATATGTTTAGGAAAACTATATGTAATCTCCTTGACTTTAGCTTAATTATTGCTTGGGTACAAGAACCTTAAATGTAACACTATCTTTTAAATTATTATTGAAAATGAAAACGTTACATATAAATTAAAACTAATGCTCAAAAACTACATATTTTGAGAGATATGGGGAAGCCTTATAGGAAAAGTATGGAAATATAAGATATCAAGTGATAAATTACATGATTTTTGGGCATTAATTAAAGTGTTAAAATTTAAAATTTGTATATCAAAATTACAATTAAGCTACAATTCACATATATTGAGTATCTCCAATAATTTTAGGAAAAATTACATTTAAAGACCTATATATTGAAAAATTTGCAATGAAGGATCTTAAAAATTAAAATTACTCATGACAATCATAATTACCATTAAATTTTAAAGAATTTATTATTGAACTTAGAGTATCTATTATTGGATATAAAAAAGTATTAAACTTTTTACAACCAGTGGTAAATTCTATAAATCCAATAATAATTTGCTTAAAATTTGATAATAATTATGATTCTTAAAAATAATTTTAATTTTTAAAATCTTTTGTTATAAATTTTTTAAGACATGGATCGGTTTTAATTTTTCCTAATTTTAAAACCCAATCGGTGCATGCAAGTGACTAAGTAAAATGGCAGAAATGATGGGGTGATAAGTGTAATTTCACAACGAGAAAGTCCAAAGTCCTCGTTTCCCTCGTACCTCATCAAACTTATAAATCCCCGTAGATAAACATCCCCCTCACCACTACCACCAAACTTGTAGGAATCTCTACCTTTCTACCTTACTCTCAATTCCCAAGTCCTTCTTCTCCATCCTCCATTATTGTCCTGCAACTACAAGTACTCTTCAGAAAGAAATTGATCTCGAAATAATTTTACAGAGATCGATGAAGCAAGAAGAAAGCAGCTTCTGTAACAGCCATGTGTGCGACTGTGACCCCTTCAGATCCTTCGGCAGGAGATGCAGTCGACTTGTGAAGGAGCTAAGGGCAAGGTTCTATATCCTCCGTCGCTGCGTCGCAATGCTCGTTTGCAGTGACCCTTAGAAAGGAAAACAAATTACCAAGGGAAGGAATATGAATTCCCATTGTATCTTTCTTTCTTTGTTCCTTTCCATGCTTCTATGTATATTTGAGTGGGGATAGATTTTGAAGGAAAGAGTATATTGTAGCTCAGCTTGGAATCAAAAGTGTCTTTGTCATTATATGTTAATAATGAAGTAAATCAGGATTTTGTTGTGCTTCTTGTATACTCCTTTTAGGTATAATTCTTTTTCCCGCTTTGATTTTAGATTTTAACAACTTTATGCAGAGAAACATAAGGAAGGAAAATGAATTCCCGTTATACCTTTGTTTGTTTGTTTGTCAGCGGGGATAGACTTTGAAGGAAAGAGGAGTTGTAGCTCAGTCTGTGATAAAAAATCTGTTATATTTTGATAATTAAAGTAAATCAGGGTTTTGTTCTGCTTCTTCTATACTCTGTTTTAGTAGTTTTTTTTTTAAAAGATTATAACAGATCAGTTTATCAAATCCATCAATATGGGTAGGAACAATTTGTTCATGTTATATTTTCCTGTTCTTTCTTAAATTTTTTTGGGTCTGTGCAATGTGTGTGGATGCTGCTTTCTACTAGTTCTGCAGGAACCTTTATTTTCTCTGGATACTTTTATCCTATTTAGTTTACAATGGTAGGCTAAATAGTTTTTTATTTTGGTATTTTTCTTTTATTTTTTCCCATTTAGTTTGCATCACTTTTCTGGGAAAATTTTGCATATTTGTGAGGTTATTCTCCATTAAAATATGATAGAAAGGTTAAAGGAGGTTAAATTTTTTACAGCTAGTTTTTTAAAAATTTTATATAAAATAATTTTTTTATTATATATAGATTTCAAAATAATTAAGCAATCCAGAATTTTGATCTTTTAAGGGATTCAACTGTCCATAAGAATATTCAATGAATAATGAGTTCGAATTCCAAAGAGAAAAAAGATAGAACTTGATGGAGGTAGGACCTCAAATTTCCTGAAATGGTTCAGTAATCATTTGTCAGATCTGAAGTCTGATTTGCCAATGAAAATATGCAGATGCTTTTTATTAAAATTTTCGGGCCTGCAGAGATGTAATAACAATAATAAGAAGAAGAAGAAGAAAATTAAGTTTGATCATAAAATTAATAATTTATCAAATTAATAACACAATATAACATTTATCCATTCTATCACTTGATAAATTTTGTTATAAATAAAGAAAAATTACAATTAAAGACTATAAACTAAAATATTTACTTTAAAGATTTTTATATTTTAAATTATTTTAAAGGATTTAAAAACTTATAATTTTAAGTGTGACGGCATAAATATCTTTTTTTATATATTTTTCTTTACAAGATAGCATATAATGACATAGTTTTAAATGAAAACAAGATGATGTGCTGTGCAAAATACAAAGGAAAAGGTTTGTTCACAAAGAACTGAAGTATCTTATTGAGATTAAGAATTGTGGATTCTCTTTTGCGCAAAGAAAAAAAAATCTTGTTAAAAAAATAATGACTAACTAAATAGGGCCCACTAAAACCCATTTGTGTAAACTCTATTTTCATTCAGTCATTATCTTTTCACAGTCCTTCTTTTCTTTACCAGAGAAAAATTAGAAACCAAAAAGAATAATAAGAATAGGATGTTTGTTGCTCTATCCATCAATATTATTGAGAATATTTTTGTCCTAACACTTTAAATATTAGATTCTTAAATCTTTTAAAATAATTTTAAAATAAAAATATTTTGAAATAAATAATTTTGTTTCAAGATCTCAATAGTAATTTTCCGTACAAATAACAGGCAAGTTAAATTAGCAATACCATGTCAATAATTAGTATTAAAAGAAAAAATAACTAAATTGGTAAAAAAATACCTATAATAAATTACTTGCAATCATTCCTTTTGCTTTTGTAAGTGTAGGCAGTCTTTCTCCCCCTTTTTCTTTTTCAATTTCTTTCAAGTTAATGCGTAGAGCGGGGACTATATGCTCGGCGTTATCATCTTAAACAGGTGTATGAATTACAGGAGCCAGTTAAGGTCTTATTTGAATATTAGGAACAAGTTGCTCCAATCAATATTTTTTTTTAAAAACCTAAATATATATATATTAGCATATCACTAAATTCAAGGTTATTTCGTTTAATTTACTCTTTAGATCAATTAATGCTCTTAAATCCCGATCAGTTTTAAGTTTATTTAAACTTATTTGGCATAGATGGATAATGATTGACGAAGACATCTGGGTGTTCCCACGAGGTTACATATGGTGGTAAAATATCTTTATTATTATTTTCACGAAAATTATTTATTTCATATATCAATATCTTATATTTTTAGTTAATTTCAATTTTCCAGCAAAAAATATTAAAATATTTAAGATTTGCTTATATAGAAAGATAATTAATTAAAAGCTATAAAAATATGATAAAATTAGAATTTTATTAAAATTGATAAAATTAATAAAATAAAGCATGTTAAATTTTCATTTTTTTAATTAAGAGAGACACGGTATTTAAAATAGAGAAATCTTAAAGTGCATTTGGTTTATGAAAATATTTTTAATATTTATTCTTTCTTTTTGTGCTTTGAAATATAATTTAATTTGAAAATAATCATTTATTTGAATTTTTTTGTAAAATTTAAAAAATGGATAAATTATAAAATAAAAAATTTGTTCATCTTTATTTTTGAATCAAATTGATTAGAATGACTATAATTTAAAACTTTTGGTTTGATCAATGTTATAGGTGTTATTAGGTCATCAGAGTTTGAACCAGCTCAATTTGATCTAGTCTAATTTAAGAAGAAAGAAGTGAAGGAAGCCGCATAGAGGCTTTATAGTTAAGGTTTAGGGCTTTTGAGATCACGAAAATCAAAGGAAGGAGAAGATTGTTTTGGAAGCAAGATTCTAGCACCAAGATAAGATTCTCTTTAAAATGATATGTTTTAAAATGGAGGATCACTTTTAAATTGTCAAGTAATTTTATCAATGTTTTAAGAATCAAACCAATCATTCAACTAGAATAATAAGTCATTCATGGTTTAATAATATAATTGTAATTAAACTAAAGTTGAATCTTTCATAAATATTTAAAAATATAAAAATTAGATAAATTATCTACATATAATAACAAATTTATATGAAATAAATTTGGTAAAGTTCAATAAATATTATAAATCTTTATTGCAAAATGTAAAAATTGATTTTTAATTGGTTTAGTGTCAAATCACACTCTTTTTTTTTATAGGTTTAGTGGGCTTTTGGCCCAACTAGTCTTTAGGATCAACTACACCGAAGTCATAGCCAGTTTACCATGTTTTCAATTTAACTGGTTGGTTTAGTCTAATTTTTTCAACCATGAATTTAATTAAATGTTTGATTTCTTTTATTTAAATTCGAAACTTTTAAATATTATTTATAAATTTTACTTTTAAATCACAATATGTATTTCATAGCTAAAAGTTCATCTTTTCACAAATACATCTTAGTACTATTTATTTGCAAAATACATCTTTTAGAAAACAATTTATCCTTCACATGCTTCATAAAAGAGCATCTTTCATATACATATTTATTAAAAATTTCTACAAACCATGTTTCATACAACCTTATCTATTAAAAAAGGCTCAAACTTTCAAAATATACATCTTATACAACCTTGCAAGGATTCATACAAGATTATAGCAAAAGAAGAGCTACTGCCTAGGAAAGCTAATAGAAACTAATCTAAAGAGCTTGAATGATTTGAACCCATGAGCTTAGACAAATGAATTGCGTAACCTAATAGCCTCTTAGCCTCTGTTTGGTGACTCCATTGCAAATAATGAGTAGTAGGTAAAGAACCACCACCTTTGATTACTCCCCATTGCTAAGAAACAACTTCGATAGGGACAAATAGAGTAATTGCTACTGATGATAGTACTAGTCATGAAGATGTAGTTCCTTTCGAGAAACATGTTGCCTTAGATTAGTTAGATGGTACGTACCCCTCTTAATGACAAGCATCCAAATTATGACAAATTGAGAAATACCCACATGTAAGAAAAAGGGCAATTCTATAAAGAATCAAATTAAGAAGGTAACTCTATAAAAAAAAAAGTAAATTGAAAAATACTCTATCTATGATTGTAAAAGACCAAAATGAAATTTTACTCTTTTATGATTATTAATTTGTGTCAAGACCATGAGAAAATAATAATTTGAGTTTTGGTAAAATTGAGATTGGGAAAAGGGAAAATTATAGTTTATGATTCTAAGTTAAAAATATTTATATTAAAGGATCTTAAAATTTGAAATTATTCTAAAACATCTTAGGACTAAAAATTTAAATTGTAAAAAAAATTACAATTTAGAATCTCAAGTTAAAATTTTTGGTTTTAGAGTCCTTCAAAATAATTTTACAATTTAATGTCTTTCAATAATAAAGGTTTTGAGTACTTACATATACAAAGGAAGCATATCTTCAATTTTATTGTCCCACATAGTTTGGATCGTGATTACCATAGGAACAACAATTTTTTTTTTTCACAATGAGTGCACCCCAAATCTTTAGAGAAAAATAGTCACCCTCTCATTCTGTGTATTTTTCTTAATCTCTACTATATTCAGATACATTGTTATCTGTGTATATATTCTCTTCCTCTCTCTTAGGAAGAAATCAAATAATCTCTTCCTCTTTCTCAAGATGAAATCAGATAACTAACTAATAGGATAAAATATTTTTGATGATTCATATAAATAACTTATCTTTAAACAAATAAAATATGATTGCCCATATTGAATTTCAAAAATTTAAGATCTAAATTATTTCTTAGCTAATAACTAATTATTTTAACATTTTAAGATAATAATTAATTATCCTAATAATTAATTATCTTAATAATTTCAAATAATAATTGTCATAACAATTTAATTAATCTAATTAGTTAAATTAACAAGTTGGTTTGGCTTATATATTATTAGGTTAGTCTACCATAGGCACCCTAAAATCCAACATTTCTCACTCACCTATGATGGGATTTTTTTATAGAGTTTTCCTCAAAAGGAAATTTATACATTTCTCCAATCAAATTTTATACTTAGTTCCTTGTCATGATGGCTTAGGCACTATGTTTAGGAACTCTTATGCTAACAATCTTTTTCAGGACCAACATAAGAATTTACAACCTTTTTGCTTATTTGATATGTTATGAATGTGTCTCAAATGTCCTAAATTTGTCTATATACACTTTACATCTGGCATCTCTAATCTCTTATGAGTTTTATTGATTTAGAGCTTAACCGTTACGCTTATGATGCTCATTAAAATAGCTTCAAAATGGACTAGTCTCATATACAAGTATAGTGTGTGTATAATATCATTAATATCAGAATTAGTTGATTTCCTAGCATTATTCCTTTAGGTCGCATTATTATAACCTTTAGATTCATAGTAAAATACCATGCACTAATCCATCACCTTATGATCCTATCAAAGTCATAAAGGTATAAGTGAAAAAAGCGTTGTTCCTTTCTAGAACTCACATAGAAATAAAGCAAGGATTTATTCACTTGCTTCCAAAATTGCAATCATAAAGCACATGCATTATGAAATGCATTCTATAATGTATCTCTTATTGCATAAAAATGTATGTCAATTTTCTTTATTTTACACCATACAGATCTTCATCTAAGTACACCTCGTACTTTACTTGAGTCCTCCCACTCTACTCCTCTCTCATGGCACCTAAAGGAAGTCACTAATCTTGCTATAGATATTATGGATAGTGGGTATTTATAATTCAATCCTTATATGATATTATTTCTTTGGATCTCATCCTAGTCCCTTACCAAGGCAACATTATTAATCTAGTTGTGTTCTTATTAGCAGCTTAACACCCTTTAGTAGCTGTTCTTAGTGCTTAAGAAACACGAATGTCTCATATTGGCTCACTCTTCATAAAGTGCTCAAGGCGGTTACTCTTGTGAGAAAGCCAATCTTATCAACCTATATGGCATTTCTACAATACTATGTATGTGTTTATTATACTGCATGGAATCAACTAATAAATCAAAACCTCTATTTTCATTTATTTTAGAAAAAAATATGACCATACGTTATGTTAAAAAGCATTCAAATGAAGGAAAAATACGAAACTTCACAATCTACTCAATAATGTAATTTCCTTGTATGTTATGATATCTCTAAGTTAAACCTTATGCTAATGTGTTCAATTTTGCTATGATACTTAGAGTCCTTAGTGTAAGCTATAGTTACTTAGCTATCATAATAAAATTGAATTAATTGGCTCACCAAATGATCCCTAAACATTTTGGGAATTCTTTTAGCCATATTGCCTATTTACACTACTACAAAACATGCAGTTAGTTTAACTTCCATAGCTAACAGAATTGAGCATGTCTATTTCCTGCTATTTAGAGAAATAATACCATAGTTTAGCAAGCATACACAATCAAAGGTGGATTTGCCTTTGGCCAAATCACCACTCTGATTGGTATATGAATAACCTATCAACAGCAAGTCACTCTCCCCATAACATAATTTATAATGAACAATGCCCCTTAAGTATCTCAAGTTCTTCTTAATTGCTTGCCAATATTTCAATCCCTGATTGAATTGGAAAAATGGCTTACAAGACCCATATCAAATGTTAGGTCATTTGTTTATCATTCCTTGCGTTAAAATTTTTAATTGTACTAAAGTATGGGACTCTTTTCATGACATTCTCTTAGATTGAGTCTTAGGAAACTTCTAAGCCTCAATTATGGCTTTTGGCCATTGGTTATCTATAAGTTTGTAGTCTTTCATTCTAAACTACTTAAGAATCTTCTTAATATTTGACTCTTGTGACAAAGCGCTTAGATTTTTAGAACCATTCCTTTGGATTTAAACTCCAAGGATGTCTCTTGCTTAAACCATGTCCTTCATTTCAAAAAAATAAATAAATAAAAAGACAACCATCTCTTAAATAACATTGATAAAAGTGAGATCACTTCTGAGTAAAATCATCCATGTAAAAAGGATAATATTATTAAATTTGTTTCAAACTATTTGACATACATATAGTGGTTTTCATTGATTATCTAAAAATCATAAAATGTGATTGTTTGATGAGATCTCAAATATCATTGTGTCTAGATGAAGCTTAAGTTCACAAATAGACTTTTGGAGTCTACATACTTTTCACTCCTTACCTTTTGAACAAAATCCTTAAATTGTTCCATATAGATTTCTTCACTTATCCATTAAGAAATGTGGCCTTTATATCTATTTGATGTAAGTCCAAATACATGCTTGTGACTATAGCTAAAATAAGTGTAATCGAACTAAATCTCACTTATGGCTAGAAAAGTATCTTCGTAATTGATACCTTCTAGTTGTATGTACCCTTTAGGCATTAAATGAGCCCTATTCTTTTCAATGGAACCATTCACCTATTTCTTAATTTTAAGAACTCATTAATTCCCAATTACCTTTTAGCCTAGTAAACGATAAACCAAGTTTTGGACATGGTTTGTTCTCATAGACTTTATCTCATCTTTCATTGATTTCATCCACTTTTCCTTAGCAGGGTATGAGAAAGCCTTTTAAGCTAAATTTTTCTCTTCTTCATCATATGGAGTTACTATTAATGATGTCTCGTTAATCTCAAACTTATATTAGGGAACATTTCCTTGATTACTCCTACACAACTGTGTCTTTTAGGGATTATTCTCTAAAAAGAACTATCCTTCCACTTGGATCCATAAGTAGAGGTACAACTACTTGTTCCTTACTTTTACCTACTAGTCTAACATGCCACAAAATGACATAGTTCTATCAACATCCCTTTTGCTAAGAAATTTTATCTTTAATGTGGCATCCCATGATTGAAGTTATATTACACTTCTATCTTAATTTTTCCAAATGAAGACAAAACCCATTGAGTATCTAGAAAATCTAATAAATGCATCTTTAGCCCTTTGTGCCCAACTTGCCATACTTATAAGAAGAATAGTGCATATAAGTTGCTAACCCCTAAGGCAACAATATAGTTAAAATATTTTTTTTACCTACCTATAATTCATAAAGTATAGAGGTAATATATTTGGAGAACACTCAGTTGAGTATAAAGGATGCAATCTTTAACGGTCTTCCTAATCTAATATGGGAAGATTTACTTGTGCCATCAAGGATCTTAATCATTCTAACCAAAGTCTTATTTCTTTGCTCTACAACTCCATTTCATTATGAAGTATTAGGAATTAACAACTCTCTTATGATTCCTTTTTCATCACATTAATCTTTGAATTGATCTATTAAATACTCACATCTATGGTTAACTTTTAATGTTTTTTATTTACTTGATTTTTAACCAAGTTAATAAATTGACTGAAGCATCCTAAGCTTTGAGCTTATAAGAGATCAAGTAAATATAATTGTACTGAGTTGATAAAATACAAGGCTTCATGCTTGCCCTTATATTCATGGGCCACATGTTTCAAGACGGATTAATTGCAATGGAATTTATCATAGCATTTTGTTTGGTGAATAAGTAGAAATTCACAGTAAATTCTAGTTTAAGAAGAGAAAACTATTGAAACTATGTTTTGCTAGATTTCTTAAACATATAAAATAATGTAAAAGTAGGGATTGCCTATCACATAACTCTAGTTTGCATGTGCTAATCCCTTCACCTTAATAGGCACATTGTTTCTTACATGGCATATTGTTTCTTACATAAAATTATCTGCTTTTAGAAGGTAGCTAGCAGTACTTAAATGATCCTCTCTCTATTAAATTTAGTTTAACCTTTTAAATAGGCTTGCTAGATTCCATCTTATGCCTGGGCTTCATGGTCTAGGGTTTCTTACCAATGCCTTTATGCCTAGGCTTGGAAGTCCAACAATTTTGGCCATATAGGTATATTTAAACATTGTAGTAGCCTCACGATACTTATCCTCAAGACAAGATAATGTCCTTAAAAGGACTTGATGTTTTCATGTTCTCTTGGGTAAGGCTTTAATGATAGCTTGCTCTTGTTGTGCATTTGGGAGGTCATGACTAGCTATTTTTTAGTTCTCTCATCATGTTTGGCATCTTTCTTAGATGCTACCTCATCATTTGATTAGGTCACAATTTATAGGTGTCAAACTTATTGGTCAACTTCCCAAATTTCATAGCAAAAGTGCCCCCAAGCTTATCTTCCAATGTGATCCACATGGCTTGAATTGTATGATATGCATCAAATTAACATATGAGATTGTTAATCTACTAGTCAACATCGTAGTACATGTTATGTTTTTCACCTTTTGAGGTTTGAAAAAGCCTCAAGGTCTCTCTTGTGCTATTGCGTGTTTCCATGCTCTGGCTTAACCATGATATGGTTGAAAGTTTCATAAAACATCTTGTTCCTTAAGGATGTACTGAATCGTATCTCGCCAAACTATATAATTATCATTGTTCAGTTCACTATCCTTGCTCAAGTTAACAATGGTGGTCTAAGAAGCTATTTCTTCTCTAAACTTATCTATACATATTGACATAGCACTATCATATACATAATATTTATGTCTACTGCATAATATAATTAGACTAATAGTGGTATATGATTAGGTTCATAATTAAAACTCTATATTTGTTTTATTTTCATCACATGTCACGTAACTATAATATCATCTTCTAACTTAATTATGCATAAACATTTAATTTTTTTATTTTGGTTTTTGGAATGAGCCATTTATCTACTAGTTCAAGAAATCCCATTTGAATAAGCATTACTTAATATGCATATTTCACATGTATCATATTTTTCAAAAATAAATTGTCCACATATTTTCATGTACTAATGAACAAGTTCACTAAAAATTAGTGTGTAGGGAATTTTTTATATTCTATTTAACAATTCACTTCCTAAGAACAATTCATTATTTGAAATCTTTCAAATAGTTTAGACTCGATCTATAGAATCTATAATTTTAGTTGGCAGCACCTAGTTAATCTCACGGTTGATCTACCTAGGGAAACCTAGTATATGAATCCTTTTTTCTCAAGTACATTATAGCCAAAATGCCTTGCACTTTTAATGTTCAAAAATTGGGATAGTAAGATAGTTTGCCTCCCATTCACTCTATTGTGGCATTGTTCCCTGAGCTTTATCTTGCCTACATATCATAAGAAGACTAAACCCTCTCTAGGCTCTTAAGTTTTCTTTCACAAGTTCCCAGTATTTGTCACTAGGGAATGAATTATAATTTTGACTCAAGAGGTTTTTTATATAAAGTCTTGCCCACTTTTTATTCCAGGACAATGTTTTTTCTAATTATTATTTAAGTGGCCCTTTCATATTCTTTTCCCATTCTGTATCAAATCTTGTATTTGGTTTAGCTCATTAGTATTAAAAAAAAACACCTTCTTTTATGTAAAGCCTATGTTTTATTATTGTTGGAATTCTTTTATATATCCTTTCAATTGATATCTTTTCTAAACATTTTAGAAAAAAGTATTTGTTTAAGGCATATTAGACAAATGTAGTTGAATGTTTTTCTAACATTAGAAACTTTCAAATAGGTGGGTAATCTATTTGCTTTAGGAATTGTTATTCTTCCTATTCCACTAATAATACAATCTATTATCATTTAGACTACCTAACAAGTTCCTATTAAAATTTAAATTTAAGCTTTTAAGCACTTGAGACTTAATTGCAACTAGATAATTAGTAAAGTGTAATTAAAGGTTTGCAATTTATCTTCCTAGAGACCTATTTACTTATTAAAATATTATTTTTCCTCTTTAAACAATATTATCATAATTCAATTAATTTAATTTTAAATATAAATTCCCAATTAGTCTCCTATATGTCTTATGTCTATTTTAATATTATTAAATATTAACCCAACATATACCCATATTATATATCTATAGGTAGATCTTAATTTTAGGAAAATTTTAAGAGTAAACCACTTCAAACGAAGGCTCCACACAGCTCAAGAAGCATTTTGCCTCAAAATTCCCCCAAAATAAGAAGTTTAGCCAAAAAAAAAAAAAGACATGCACATTATCTCTAGCATGTGCACTCTTCATGCCATCTCTAGGGATGGCTATGGAGGCAGTGACACTATCTTTGGCTTATTCATGTTGTGTTGATTCTATTGGTGCCTTGAATGTCATTAAAGCATGACACACACCCAAAATACAAGGGAGTAAGGCTTGTGTCTCATTCATCTTCAACCATAAGCTAAATGTTTTTAAAAATTTTGGGTTCTTTTTTT
Organism: Erythrophleum ivorense; assembly: GCA_026724425.1. Taxonomy (NCBI): domain Eukaryota; kingdom Viridiplantae; phylum Streptophyta; class Magnoliopsida; order Fabales; family Fabaceae; genus Erythrophleum; species Erythrophleum ivorense. Next base: position 288,123 of record JAIUCV010000640.1, on the reverse strand, counting down.
CATGGCCAAATAGCCAACTTTAGCTCATATCTCATTCATTCTCATCCAAATCATGTAGATTATATGTTGTTGAAAAGTTTTCTTGAATGAGCTTTCCAACTATACATGGCTTGCACATAGTTGCAACATATGAAAAGAATGATTGACCTCAAAGGATGGTTAGTTTATCATGCTTTTCACAACCCAAAAAAATCTTATTTTTTCTCTAATAGTTTATCCAATTTACACCAAATTTTAATCATGAGATACACTTCCTATAAGCAACATGTGATGTGAAAAATAGGGCCTAAGATGGTTTCAACATTATTTCACGATTAATGATGAATGTTGATCTAAAACTTGAAACTTGAGAAGGTTTAGAAATCTAGATGTGATGTAGGGAAAAAAAATTCAAGCTTCACAACAAATCAGAGAGGAAGCATATTCAAACTAGGCTTTGATGCTAATAAAGGTTTTTAGTACTTGCGTACATAGTGGAAGCAGATCTTCAATTTTATTGTCCTATGTGAATTGGATCGTGATTACCATAAGAACTACGGTCTCTTTTCAATAACAAGCATACCTAAATTCCTAAAGAAAAATAATTACACTCTCACTTTGTGTTTTTCTTAACTTATGTTATATTTAGATACATTTTTATCTAAGTGTATATTTTCTTTCTCTCTCTTAGAAAAAGATCAAATAATCAATTAATATGATAGAATATTTTTTATATAAATAATCTATGTTCAAATTGATAGGATATGATAGACATATTAAATTTCAAAAAATTTAAGATCTAAATTAATTATTAAATAATAACTAATTATCTTCATATTTTAAAGTAATAATAAATTATTTTAAAAAAATTTAAATAATAATTATATTAATAATTTAATTAATATAATTATTAAATTTAAGAACTAGATTGGATTATATATTAAGTTAACTTATTATAAATTATTTAAAACTTTAATATTAATTTTTAATATTGGAAAAAGTAAGAGACGATGTAAGCCGACAGCGAGAATAATTGGGGGTTAGCGTAAGGAATGTGGCAGTGACTTTTACTTCACCCACTCGTGTGGCATTTTCTGACCTTCTCGAACTTCGCAACTCGATGGGACCACCATTATCATCCTTTGCAAAGTCACATTCATATTCAAGAAATATTCTTTTCTACGCGGTTGAGAATTCCCATAAATAGAAAAAATTGTCATCCTTATTCCATTTTATCATTTTCTTATTTAATTTTTTTTTACATGATCAAACCTATATTCAAATTTAAAATTTTTCGTTAACTATTTATACAGTTTTTATTTAAAATCATTTAAGTATATTAATACAAATAAATGAACTTTTTACCCAAAAAACAAATTAATTACCTTTAAATTATAAACAATTAAATATAAATAAATATGTTAAAAAAAATAAATAAATTTTTAATACTGCTTGATCTTTCTTAAAATTAAATCTATGTAAGAATTCTTTCACTTATTTAAAAGTTATACTAGAAGTTTCACTAGTTTGTTTTTGTAATTTGCAAACGTCTTCAATTTTTGTGTTGGTATATACAAAAGATATATCAATAAAAGGAAAATTATATTACTAAAAGATCGCTCTTTTATGATGTATGTATTTAATATGTAAGTATATTAGGGATGATGGCCATAGTTTATTGGCAAATACTTCTGTATCCAATATAGTCTTCATTTATGGCCCGGGATGCCTTTTGAAAGGTTTGTTCACCATTTCATATTATTTTGTTTGGTTGAAAATTATTATAGAATGCACTCCCTATGATAGCTATACTTGATGCTTATCATATACCTGTGGGATAAAGTTGTCCTTTCTATTTGTTGAGCGAAGAGCTAGTGAACCATGTTTTTTTGACTTGTTCTTTTGCTGGAGTAATTTAGTTTGGCTCGGCTTCTCATTATTGTTACAGATAGATCAAATTTGTCCATCGGATATTTCTGATTAATTGAACACATGGTTATTTCAAACACATGCAGTTTCGAATCAAGTTTAGGAGTACACTGCTTTCATTTTTATGGTTTTATATATAATATGGTTGTGTACGAATTGTAAGATATTTCTTGAGGCGGATATTGGTCCAAATTCCGCCTTGTGTATGATAAGCAAGTTATTATAGCAATGTCGTAATGCTGTGCAAGTGGTACAGAATATGAATCGTTTACCTAAGTCTGCGTCACCTAGTCCCGTTGGATTTCTTTTTAGTTTTGATAATTGGCAGGTACTATTTTGGTTTGCTAATAGTAATACTAAACAAAAGAAGCATCAGGTTTTGATTACTGTTTGGTTTGGTCATAGCCTCTTTCAAAAATGGTCTTTATGGAAGCATTTAGACATACTATGTTATTAGCAGCTGATTGTGGATCCTTAGAAGTTTTCTTTGCAGCTGTTTGTTTTTACACAGTAATACCATGAACTTTTAATCTCGTCTTTCTTGCCAGCTTCCTTACAATATTTTTGCAAAGAAAATTTTCTATTGTTGAAGAGATTTGTTTCTTACCAAGCTCTAGGTATTCCTGATGATTTGCAGCGTGGTCTTCATCAGCAATGCAAAAGTGAAATTGGGTTATATAGTTTAAGATCCTATAACACTGTTTTATAGTTGCCTTTTTTTTTCTATAATAAAAAAATATGTAAGTATTATTATTTGTAATTTTTTAGAAAATTATTTCCAAAATATTTTACTTAAAATATTAAAATCCTTAGACACTATTTATAGTACTAAATGCCTAGAATAATATATAAGTATGCTTTTAAAAAAAAAACATTTTATGTTTAAAATATGTAATAAATAAGCTTTGGGCAAATTATTCTTTCCTTAAAAGATGCTCAAATTATACCGTCTTTCCTTTTATTATAAAAATATATACTTATCACCTTGAAACTACGTTGGGATCAAAATATCTAAAAAAATAACATTAATTTCTTTTATTAATATTTTATTACACTAATACACTTATTACGAAATGTTTTTAATATTTTATTTCAATTTTATTTAATTTTTATTGAGAATCATAAATTTAATTAAGTTTAAAAATTCATTAAATTTTTGCTAATATTTATTTTTATTAATATATTTTTAATACAAATAAATATAGGAAGATTTTGGTCAAAATAAATATAATTATATATTATCTTTTATAATGAGATATGTAAGTGTAAAGTTTCTCTTGGTTTCAAAAGAGAAGATTGTATATTTTTAAAATGAAAGAGAAGTCCTATAATTTCTGGAATAGTAATTTACCCATAATTTTTATAATCATTTTTCTTTTTAAAAGTTATTCACTTATCATAAGTTAGTTTTCTTCTTCTTCTTTTTTTTGGGGTTTTGGTTACAAGTAATGCACAAAGTTTCGGGACTGAAGAAAGGGATAATGGTTGAGATTAAATTTATAATATTAAACCGACTTCTATTTTAAATATTGATGTTAGTGTCATGCTAGCTATAGGCTTATTAATTTATTTTGTCATTCTGGGTGAAGCTTTTCTTTAAATGGTTGTGTTTTGGGAGAATTCATAAATTTGTACTTTTTTGTAAGCCCGACTGATTAGTATAATTATATTAATAAAAATTATATATATATTAGTCACCAAAGAATAAAAATTAATGCGATTGATTTGTATTTCAATTAAAAAAATAAGAAAAAAAATTATATTTTAGTCCGTAATTTAATTACAAAATTGATACATAAATTTTAAAATATAACAAAATATCTTTTAAACATTGGATTAAAAGAAAATATTAAATTCTAGTCAATTTTAAAATCAAAAATAAAATTTTTTAAAAATATTATCACTGATAAAATTTTTTAAAATTTATGTACTTATTTTATAGTGAGGCCTTAAGATAAAATATGGTATCTCTTAGAAATATTGTAGTAAATGATTAAGGGAGATTTCAATTCCATTGATGTGGACATACGGGACAAGAATCATATCTTGACACGTGCAAGTGTTGATGATCCGAACCTTTCAGAGTCACATCTGCGTCTTAAGAGGTCAATTTTGTAGCCATTGACTGCCAAGGCCCAAAGCAGCGCACGTGTTCATCTTACGTCTTTTTCCTTCCAATCTCACGACCTTAATCACAATAATTAACTTTAATCACAATAATTAAGCAATAATTGTGGTTTGTTTACAGTGAATAAGGGATTAATCTATCTAATTAATACAGTTTATCCTTGACTAAACTTATGGGACTCAAATTCAAGATCTCTTAAGTCAAATTTTGTCGATTAAATCCATCTTCTGTGGACATAAATAAATGAATAAATTTTATTTTCTAACTTTTTATTAGATGTGTTGGAGATCACTTTTTTATTTGATTTGTACCTTGCACACAATGAAAATGATTTTATTAGCTTAAAGTCCAAAAGATATGTGAAGATAAGCAGAGATTAGATTACAGCGACTCTTGTCTGTCAATTTCAAAGGATGATATATGGAAAAATCGGTGCTCAGCAAGCTAGGCCTAGTCGTGAACTTAAAGAACAATTCATAAGATTGGATTAGACGAGTCTCAATTACTTTAACAAGCTATTTGAGGATATCATCTCACCAGGGCCTTGGATAGATGTCAATTTAAAAAAAATTAAAAAAATGTAGAAGTTGATTTAACTTCAAGTGATTAGATCCTTCAATGCTAGAGATTATTTTAGTATCATTTAATTAAAGATGTATTTCAGATGACTTTATAAAAACTCTTGTGCTGTAGGTATTGTAAAAAAGTAGTTTAAATATCGTAAAATTAATGTTTTAATAAAAATATAATAGAGTTGCTTTTAAAAATAGATTTGATTGATAAAGCATTTGATAATAATTTTCAAAGCATCAGCCAATTATATACTTCAGTAATTATAATTTTCAATAATTTGTTATCAATTATATAATTTGATAACAGTATATTGGTGTATGATTAAGCATAAATCGTTTGTCTATGAGTCCTCAAATAAATGCATTATTATAACTTCAATCATTCAAAAAATTATATACTTTCTATAACAATTTCTAGTATTGATATAATTTTATAATATAAAAATTATATTGAAATAATATTGTAAATATCTTGTATATGACACCAGTGCAAGACTAATAAGAGATTCCTGGTAATTTCTTTTTTCTTTTTGTTAACTTTTGGTACTGCTATACACTTATAAAAATTCAATGAATACTAATTTAATCTTTCAAAGAACAAAAAACTAATTTAATGACATAATACTTCATTTTAAAAGTGCAGTTATTAAATCTAAACCTATTCACTAGGTAATTCATATTATTTACAAGTCTAGATATTTTGTTGGAGATAGTTTGAAGAAATATGCCTATAAGCAATGAGCACTAGTGTAAGTTACTAGTCCAGTGGTTCAATACAAAGAAGAAAAGATTGGAATTAGAAAACTAATGTTGATGGATGGAAAGGAATAGTTGACTGATGCGTTTTTGAAAGATATCAATTGACTATTTTGAGCCCATCAATTGCCTAAATGGTAACTAAAAGTAACCGTGGAGTGACTTGGGAGGCATAATTTGACTATTTAATTAACAACCTAAAGCAACTAGAAAGTCTAGAAAAATGGTTAGAAATAGAATTGTCATAAGCTTAAAAGTTATGATAGTTAAAGCGACTATTAGTTTTTTGATGATATTGTTTCACTAATAATAGCCAAATGACTATTGGATTTATTCAAAAACTCTTTGAAAATATCAGAGGATATGATGGAAATTCAAAATTAAGTTTCAAATCAAGTTTCTAATAAAAAGACATGGCTACCTAGATGTTGTCTATAAAAGAGATTTTTTCAAATATTTGAATAAGATAATAGAGAACAAATAGATATAGAAAACTCTTTCTCCTACTCCTAATCTTCTAATTCTTTGAACCCTTTACGGGTATTCTTGAGAAGAAGACTTTATAATTGCTGTGTGCAATCTTCAAGGGTGTTTTGGATTACTCCTAGAAGTGATTTTCCCAAACATATAGCAACTAATAGGATAAATATCACTAAAATTTGGTTGAATTAACAATTTTAGTTTCTAAATTTGCAAGCATATATTGACTAGTAAATTAATGCTTACAAAGTTATACAAATGGTAATAGGAATAAAATGATTGAGAAATTTTTTCTTCCTATTTAATTTTAGGAATGACTATTAGACACAGAATTGTTGATGGTTATTGAAACATACAGTTTAAATTGATTAATCTTTCTTCTTGCCTTTGATTTTCTTGAGATATGCTTATACACAAATAATTATAATTATTATGTTGAGTATTTCTTTCAAGAAAGTTTCAAGGTTTACTTTATGGAAGCATTTGCTTATCAAAGATGGAGAATGTCTTTCATAAATAGCCTTGGTGAAGATGAAGCAAGATAGTGTACTTTTTAAAGGGCCTCCTAAAGCAAGGTCATATTCTTTCCTATCTTTATCTTTTAAAGGTTGTTACTCATATAATTATATTTGAGTGTTAGTTTATTTGTTTTGGTAATTGAGAAATATATAAGTTTAAATATGGACTTAAATGATAGTATATGTGTGTTTGTTTAAATTGATGACTATTATGTGAAATTCTAATGTTAATTAGAATAATTAAAAATTATCTTGTAAAATTCAAAGTTCAATTAAACTAGAAAATGGCATCTTGTAAAATTAAAATTAGAATGGATGATGATTATTTTGAGAAATTCTAATTTTAATTAAAATTTTTATATATGAATTGACAAGATAGTAAATGAATGTTGGGATTATATACTTATGATTTTGGTTAAGCTTATGAATTGTGAGTTTTACAATTACAAATTAGTTATAAACATGATTATATTTAGTGAAGAAAACTATTTTAAATAGTAAACTAGATAGATTGTTCTTGTCTAAGTTGTTTCATGGTTAATTAAGCATAAGAAATGGTAGTAGATAAGATGTGATCACTGATTTTTCTATGCCTAGCATTGTGCATGGCTATTTCTTAAGACAAATGGATTAGCGTGAATAAACTAGGAAATATTTGTGGGAGAATTATAAAGAAGGACTCAAAAATAAAGAAATTTATTTTAAAAAACTTGTTTCTACTGGGTTCAATTTTTTTTTGGGTTAAAATCAATGGTAATTAACTCTAAAATAATAGTAATAAATCTTTTAGAATAAATATTTTTAACTTTAGGTCTTTAAACATAATTTTTTTAATATCTATTATCACAAATGGAGTCAGAAATTTGTGAGATAGACATTTTACTAGACTTGAAAATAGAGTGTATGTTTATCCTTTAAGTTATTAAAGGTTATTAATTTTAATAACTTGTTTTTAAGAGATAAAAGACCCCCCATGGGAAGTCACACATATATCATTAATGACATTGGAATTCTTGTAGTGTGTATATGTATGAGTTGTAAGTAAATATGCTTCATAATTTACAAATTATAAGACAAAGGACAAATACTAGTTATTAAAAGTGAAGGATTGTTCAACTTTAAAACCGTTTTGTTTGTAGAAAATAAATTAATACCTATTTTCTTTCTCTTTTCACCAAAAAATAGAAAACACCAACCAAGTAATCTGTATTTTTACTCTAGTTCAAACTATATAGGTTTTGATCCCTTCACTGAGCACATAGGCCTTAGGTCATATTTCTAGGTTATGTCCATCTTTATAAATATTTTATTTTCACTATTTTTGGTAAATATCTTATTTTATCCATTTTTGTATTAAGAGGAATATTAACTAGGGATTGAAATATTAAACACTTTTATGTAGTACTAGATGGATAAAATTTGATTAGTTAAATAGCTAATTTGTATAAAATTAATTAATCTACATCTTGCCAGTGTTTATCAACAGTCAAAGAAAAAATGTACTCTTAAAAAGAAAGACATGTTTAACTAATTCCACCATGGAACATGAGTTAGTAATATATAATATGGTGGACAAAGAAGAAAATGATTGAAGAAAAAGAAAAGAGTTATGGCCATAACCAAATCCAATCATTTTTTTGTACTTTGTTTAGGAAGAAATATGTCTAGTGTATTGTAGATTTCAACAAATATCTAGACTTAGTAACTTGAAATATATAATAGTTTGTGATAGTATATTCATAATTTAACATCTAAGACCAAGAAATAACTTGGTAGATGTGCTTTCAAAGGGACTTACAAAAGAAATTGTGAGAGAATTTTGAAAGGAATGGGATTGAAACCTATAATATAGAGTTATTGATAATGAAAACTCAATTTCTTCCTAGACCAAATCTAATCAAGAGGTTCAATGGGTAACAAATTACTAATGAGTGGTTGGGGCACTACGAAATTATTAGTTAATTCAAACATAGTGCATAGATAAAGTTTGGAAGCTTAGTGTTATAATTTTAATGAGGTTAAAGTAAACTTATAAGGTTTCAAGGAACTTCACTTATACAAATATCAAAGAGTGAAACTTCTCTTTACAAAAATCGAAATTAATTTATGAAATGTTCATGAAATCTTAAAGGTAGCATGTGGCTAAATATTTGTTAGATTTTTATAAGTTTCGTTGAAGGTATTTAGAATCATGTGTGTGGTAATTCTAGTTTTAACTAAAAAAATTATGGTTCAAGGAATAATGCTACCAATAATTTATTAAAACTTTAAATTATTTATACTAATGGAAGGTCTAAATCAAAAGATGTCTTTCTTATGTATGATTTTATAAGAAGAGGGAACTCTTTGTATCTTTGAACTAAGTGGGGCATTGTTAGAGATAGGTTTTAAAAAATATGTCTATAAGCAATCAGTTAGCTAGTATATAGTTACTAGTCGATTAGCTCAACACAGAGAAGATAGGATTGGAAATAGGAACCAATAGTTAACTAAAGTAAGGAACAATTGACTAATGCATTTTTGGAAGATATTGGTTGACTATTCTTGGTCCATTAGTTGATGATAGGTTATTGAAAACAGTCGTGGGGCATTTTGGAAGGTATTAGTTAAATGTTTAAAGAAACCAGTCGATTGATGATAACTTGAAGTAACTAGGAAGTCTAAAAAAAGGAATCAATTAATTGGTCAAAAACAAAATTGTCAAAAACTTAAAAATTATGATAATTAAAGTAACTAGTGGCTTTTGGATCATGTTGTTTTACTAATAACAATAAATTATTGTTAGAATGATTCAAAAACTCTTTGAAAACACCAAGAAACATTATGGGAATTCAAAATTGAGTTTCAAACCAAGTTTTTAATGAAAGGCATGACTATTCAGATTTTGCCAATAAAAGATACTCTAAATATTTGAATAAGATAATAAAGAACAAATAGATACAAAAAACTATCTCTTCTACTTTTAATCTCCTAATTCTTTGAACTCTTTTACAAATGTTCTTGAGAAGGAAATTTCATAATTGCCAAGGATAGTGCTTTAGATTACTTTTAGAAGTGATTTGCCTGCATCTTGTAGTAACTAGTGGAGGCAAATATATTTTAAGAACACTGTGTTTAACATACATTTCATAGCTTTCTATTATTATTTTCTTGTTCTATCATTACATAATTTTTTAACATTTCTTTTATAATTTTATGACTCCATTGCAACCTCATTTTCTAACATATTTAATTAGAACTACCGTTTGATTCCAACATATCAATTGTGTTTATTGCGCTTGAGTTCAATTCCTATGTATTTCTTCAACCAAAAAAAAAAAAAAAGACAAAAGACAAAAAAAGCTGACCTCCATTAGGGAGGGAGGCTCTAGTCTTATACGTGGAGCTTTAACACATGAATTTTAACTATACAAGGAGCAGGTTCTTTACACCTTTTTTATAAACATATGTCAGATTTATGTACTCTCCTTATAGTCAATTATTTCTTTTTGTAATAATTTTTTTTATTGATTTTTTTAAAAATTGATTTTTCATATATAGTAAAGATTAGAGTAAATTAATAAATAATCTTTAAAAGATTATTCTCATTTTAATTTAGTACTTTAAATATAAAGTTCTTCAATTTAGTCCCTAATAGATCACTAACCTCATATTTTAATCTTCAAAAGATAAAACTTTTTAATTTAGTCCTTTAAACGTTTTTCTATTAAAATAGTCTTTTTATTAGGAAAAAAAAGCTATTAATTAATGTTATTGACTTTTCCAAGTCTTTTTAACTCTCAAAATGACACTACTTTTATACTAGTGCTAGGTTTTAAGAGATTAAATTAAGAAGTTTTATTTGTAGAAAACCAAATTGAAGGAAAAGTGAGTTTTTAAAGACTAAATTATATATCAACTTAATCTAAAGATTAGTATCATATATAAATATTACAAAAATGTTTGAATAACATACTTAATATATCTATATATATATAATTTATTCTTTTAAAACATTTTTTGAGCCTAGTTTTGAAATGTAATGACCCCTGAGGCCATGGCAAATCTGTATGGGAATATAAGGATATGCAACAAATAAATTAAGCCGTAAAAGACCAAAACTTTGTTATAAGCCTAACCGATTATGTTTGATACCATGCATATCTATGAGAACACAAGGACCCATTTGCTTCATCTCCAAATGTAAGAGGGTTGCCCCCCATTTATCCTCTCCACACATTAATATATAGGGCACCAATCTAGGTTCTCTATGCACCTAATTAACCTACTAGATGAATTTAGATGATCTCGCCAAATCAATATCACTGTCAACTAAAGTAGAATAACAGTATATATCTTATCTTTTGTTTCTTTCTTTCTTTCCCTTTTTTTTCTTTTTTTAAAACAAACACTCTAGATTTTTTTTAAACAAATAGAGAATTATAAAATAAATGAACTGGATTGTATGATTGTGTTATATACATACATATATATATATATATATATTATCATACTAACAATTCTATTTTAAAACCTTTTACCTGGAAACATACCGTTGAATCAATTTCCAATATATATATATATATATATAGCTGTTTATCTATTGTTTTGTTTTATTGCATAATTGAAATGAGAATCCAGGATTGTGCGGAGAAGATGTTTCTGTTAGCTGCCGACTATGACCGCATTGCTTAATTTTGTTGAAAATGTCAATTATCAATAGCCTGCAGCAACATGTAAAGCAAATTCAATACCTTGAATCATTCCCAGAGATGGTCGACGTCGTTCAAGTAGGAAAAAGCTGGAGTCCTCAATCATGTGATGAGTTCCTGAAAAACGACGAATAGCATCCAAATACGACACATCATCATTGTGTAGATTATGTAAATGGGTGTACATCGTACAAGATATTAAACGAGTAATTAATTACTCTACTAAAGTTCTCTTTCTATTTTTCTTCACTTTTTTTGGCACATGAATTTCATTAGGGTTGAAATATTATTTAATCTAATTTTTAATGCTTATAGTTTTTTATTTGAATTAATAACTATATTTTCTAAAAAAATAATTGAAACTTGTCGTACTCTTTTTCTTTTCTCTTCTTTTTCTTTAATTTAGGAAATATTTCTAGTTGATATTTCTCTCTGGACAAACATTTATTTACAATTTAGGTAATTATTCAAACTTTTTTTTTAACCCTTATTGCTTGGAGTTTGATAAAACCTACTGCTGCATTTGGATACATTAATGTAGAGTAAATGAAAGTTGAAGAATTCACATCCAAAGGATTTCGCAACTTAAATCATTCTTTCCTTCTATCTTTTTTTGTTTTTTTTGGTTTCCCTCCTCAATACCTTTTTGATTAATCAACCTCTCGTTTAAATCAAAAGACTTGTGAAGTTGTGATGCAGATATATATTCTTTCACAGAAATCTAAAAAACATAAAAATTGTACCTAATTTACGTATATATACACTGTCATTTTCATTTTCTTTTCTTTCCATAATTCACTCTTATCATAAGATATTGAAGTTCACTTAATTTCCTCATCTTATCTCTTAAGTCATTCAAATACATTATATTCCAGCCATTCACCCGAAATGAAGTTTAGATTGGTCCTACAATATTTAATTTCATGTGCACCATGGGAACCATATGGTCAACAAGAAAATAGTAGAAGTGAATAAGCCATTTGACATGATAGACAAGTGCCTACTATATACTCTTTAGGTTATTTGCAAATACTTTTTTCAGTTTTGAAGTTTAAAAATTATTCTCTTAAACCTTCATTCTTTAGTATTTGAGAATTTTGGGGTTTAAAGGTGGCATTTCATCCCTGTATAAGGTTCTTTAAAACTAATAAAAGCGTATTATATATGTTACAAGAAATAAGGGGATAACATGGCATAACCTTTAATAAAATAAAAATTAGAAAAAAAAAAGGTTTCAAACATTCAAAGGTGAAATTTTAGGAAATAGATCTTTGAGTTTTAAAGTTGAAGATATTTACAAATAATCGAAAGTTAAAAGAGACATATTTATGTTTTTTCTTAATATAATTTAACAGACAATTGAAGGGAATCGATGTTTAGAGATTCATATATATGTCGTTATTAGGTTATATATGCTTTACTTTATAAAAATATGAACGATATAGGTTTTATCTCCAATAATGATCTATTATACATCTTATTGCACTCTGAACTGTAGATGATTTTCTTCCCGCATTTAATGATAGTCTTCCTATTGTTATGGGATCTAATCAAATGAGCCAAATTAAATGATAACGAAAATGCATGCCCCAGGAAAGCAGTCCAAGTGTTAGGTGAAATGAAAGATCACAAAATAAGCAAAACCACTCACTATTGATGGCAGCAAACAAATTGTTCATTGAATCTGAGCCACTAATGTACAAGCATATCCTGCAACATAGCAGGAAAGGAAAATTAAAATCCAAGACAATTGTCAAACATCTTAAATTATATTCTTGAATCTTTCAGGTATAGATCTATATTGAAAAGTATCTGTTGAGTGATATTAATCTCACTAGTTAAGTGGAAAGAAATTTGTCAATCTGATCGGCAGTCGCATCACGCTAATTTTTAATTTTTAAGACTAAAGTTAGCTTAATATTTCGGGTTCTATTTTAATCTATTAAAAAAACAAGAATTTACAAGCATATGTGTACTAATTCAATTGTTGGATATAACCCCAAAGTATTATTATTACATGTATAAACTCATGCATTTTGCAAGTTATAATTAAACATATCTTAAAATATTTAGATAACATACTTAATTATAAGAATTTATTTTTTAACCACTTTAAAGAAAATTATTTTAATTTCAAATGTATTGGATTTAAAAATTTTAAAAAATACAAGTACCTGAGGATCAAAGATGATCAAAGAAACATCACTGACATTAATATAGTCTCTCTCTCTCTCTCTCTCACTCACTTATTAATAACATTTACGAAACTAAAAATTAATGGATGAGCAGTTCTCATAATTTTAGGTGGTAGGACATATTAATAGAATAGTTTTTTTGGGGGAATATTTTTGTATTCAATACAAATATCTTTAATACTTTAGATGAAATTAACAACATGTAATAAATAAATACATTCTAAAAATGAAAAGACAGATTTGAAAGGTGTTTGATGTATCAGAATCTCGAAATTTTAATTATTTTAATATTTGGAATGAGATATAACTCCATTAAAAAAGGGAAATGAACAATATTGAAGATACTCATATTTAATATGACAAATGATGATTTTAAATTTTTTTAAAATAATACCATATTTGGTTGTATATATTAACTTTTTAAATTTTCTAATATGTCTATTTAGATTGGAGTGTTAAAAAGAAAAATTATACCACAGATCCTAACATGTGAAGTATAAAGAATATTTAAGTATTATATATAACATATATAAAGTATTTTTAATTGGATGTAATATGGGGATAATATGGTAAATACAATCGTGTAGCATTAAATAAATTCAATTATTCAGAATACTAATTAAAAAATTTATATAAAACGTCGGTATTCCCCAGTAATTTCCACGCTCATTTTTTTTTCTTTTTCATTGGTATTGGGAGTCTTAACTTACTAAAGCTTGAAAATGAGTCTGACAAGATTGAAATGTCACCAACATCACACGAAGACTCTCTTTGGAATGAACATACGAAATGGATTTTGTTTTAATTTTTTTTATGTAATATTTATTATATTTTTATAATTTTTAATTCATAATATTTATTTTTTATTTTTATAAAATAAAAATATAAGTGTCATTTTTATTTATAAAATTATTTTTTATTTTTACTTTCATTTCTATCCTAATAATTCTATGTATCAAATAACTCAGACATACCAGATACCTAAGCTTGATTTATGTTAAGCGAAAGATACAAATTAATTTAGATCCTTTTGGGTTTATCAATTAAATGTATGATATATACTTAAAAAAATAAATTGAAAAGTATTGAAGTCAAGTAATGTCATACGTTAGAAGTTGAAGAAAGAGATTTTTAACATTAAAAGTTTTTTTTTAAATTTTTTTCTCTAATTATATCCTATAAAATATTAAAAAAAATCTATTTACGATATATATATATATATATATATATGTATATAGAGATATTCTTAAAGCTTAATTGCTGGAAGTGGACCCATTCTTTCTGAACATCAGGTGGCACTGTCTTCTTAGAGGTTGGTTAGTCCAATCATCACACCATAAATCATCCAAAAAACTATCTTTCTCTCTCTTTTTTAATTATATATATTTATTATCAAATTTTTTAATAAAATTATAATAAAATAAATAAATGTTGTCCTAATTCAACACTGCAATAAAATTTAAAATTTTTTACATATCAAGCGTTATTAAAACTTTGATCAAACATTTATACGGCTGCACTTACATCCAATTCTATATATTTTTCTCAACCCTCCTTTCTATTTTGAGTAGCTGGCCTCGGGCCCACTTGGTCGCTGGCTATTATAACCATATCTCACTAGAAGGACTCGGTTTTCCTTTCGAAAGTGCCACAGTTGAGAAATCAACTACAATTATACAATTGACGTCCATCTGCAAAGATCAAATAATTACATAAATAACTATTCAATTTATTCTAAAATTTATATTCAAAATTAATAAGTATTTTGTGTGCTATTTGATTCTCAAAAAATTGATTAAAACCATATTTTGGTCCTTACAATATCTTTAATATTACATATTAATGCTAAAATAGATATTTTTAAATAAATTCATATGTCTCAAAAATTTTTAAATAAATATAAGTTGAGCCGCTAGCCTGCTACCTTCCTGCCATTAAGTATGACGTGGCATGCTGAATTTTTTCTCTATTTTTATAATCTTAATTGACATCCAATGCATCATCGTCTTCTCGTTTTTTCCTCTCTTCCTTCTCCTTTTATTGGTAACCAAAGGGCGAGTCTCCTGTTATTGAATGGACTGAAACCCTACCATTTTTAAGCCATACGTAATGCGTTTGCTTTGCTGCACTTTCAATTAAATTCTTTGTCGAGATGGTAGAAAACTCTGATGCTTGATAATTTTCCTTTTTCCTCCATTCATAGTGTTTTCGGTGCATTGATTTGACTAAGTCTCGTAAAAAGAATTAAAACCATAATCATCAATACCAATGTAACGGAAGTTGCAGAAGTTTAAATTTGGAAAAGCCGACGGGGTTCCATAGGTTTTAATTTCACATGAAGGAAACTTGAGAAAGATCACGCGTTAGAATACTACAACACAATCTTTGTAGAATACCTACAGCCCCGACTACTTTCCAATTGCTTAGCTTTTTATATATATATATAAAATTTTTTATTGTCCTTCAGTCGAAGGTATATAAAAATCAAATATACGATGAAAATGTGACTTGTTTTAGAAGCTCAAAAATTGATATTAAACATGTCTAAGGTTGAATCATCTCTAGTTAGCATATAGGTTAAATTAGTACTTTAGCCCATTAACTTTATTTAATGTTTTAAATTAGTCTCTTAATTTTAAAATATTTTAAAATAATCTCTTAATTTTATTTAACATTTCAAATTAATCCCTTAACTTTAAAGTATTTTAAAATATTTCCTTAATTTTATTTAATATTTTAAATTAGTCTCTTAATTTTAAAATGTTTCAAATTAGTCTTTTAACTTTTAAAATTTTATTTATTTAATGTTTCAAATTGATCATTTAATTTTAAAAGTTAAAAAACCAATTTAAAACATTTCAAAGAACCTTTCAATTTGAAAAATTTATTTTAATGTGAAAATTTTTAAAATAAGTAATTTAAAAATATATAAATTATTTTTATAAATAAAATTATTGAAAAGCTCATGTAAAAGTACTTTTTTAATTTAATCACTTCAACAAAAAAAACACTTATTATAAAATTTTAAAAACTAGAAAATACTTTAACAAATTTACTAAAATAAAATAATTTAAAAAATAATATTTAATTTAATATGAAAATATAGTATTAGAGATGGATTTTCATATCAACATAAATATTATTTTCTAAAGCATTTTATTTTAGTGAACTTTTTAAGCATTTTTTAGTTTTAAAAAATTTACAATAAGTCTTTTTTATTCAAGTGATTAAATTAAGGATTTTTGTTTATAATAAGTGAACTTTTTAAGGAGCTATTTTGAAATACTTCAAAGATAAGGAACTGATTTGAAACATTAAATAAAATTAGGGGATTATTTTGAAACATTTTACAGTTAAGGGACTAATTTGAAATATTAAATAAAGTTAAGGAACCAAAATATTAATTTAACCTAACATATATGTTGAAACTACATTTAGTTCAAGATTAATAAATAAAAAAACATAATAATATATATGGAATAATAATCTTTGATCTAGTTAAATTTGATTTTGATGTTGGTAGTTATAATAAAGTAGATTCTGATAATAATATTAATGATGTTAAAGAGCCTTCAAATTTAGAAGCTTACAAATTTTTTTATTAAATGTGTATAAACAATAGTGATAGTTATTTTTTTTAAAATACTTTTAGCAGTGGCAAAAGTTGCCACTAAATACTTTTGGTGGCAACATTTTGTTATTGTTAGTTTGTAGTTGGAACCTTCATAGTAAAATGTTAGCAATGACAAAAGTTGCTGCTAGATACTTTTTAAGGCAGCATTTTGTCATCACTAGTTTGTAACTAGAACCTTCGTAGCCAAATATCTTTGGTGATGGCAATAATGTCACCATTAAAGCTATCTGTTACTACTAAAACTCCATTAATTTGGCTTTGATATAATGTTGCCACTAGAAGGGGACTTTTAGCAGTGAACCACTAAAGGTAATCTCTAGGGGCAACCTTAAGTGTTGCTAAGAAAAGGAATTTTAGTGGCGATAATAGTCACTGCTAAAGCTCTGTTAATTTGGCAGTTATAAAATGTTGCCAATAAAAAGGAGACTTTTAGCTGCGATCTTGTATCACCAAATAAAAAAGAAAATCATTTTTTCCTTTTATAGTGACAACCTTCTATAAAAGCCAAATTAATAATGCTTTAGTGGCTATTAAATAGTTTTAGTGGTGATTTTATTTGTTGTTGGTAAATATTATTTTTAGGTAACTTTTTTTGTCGTCACTAAAAACTTTTTCCTATGTAGGTTCTAGTGACAACCAAATATCGCTGCTAAAGTCATTGCCCAAAATGATTTTTTTTTCTTGGGTAGTGTAGGATCTCCATTAAAAGCCCCCCCTTTAGTGGTAACCTTTTATAGAAGCCAAATTAATGGGATAGTTGCCCCTAAAATCCTTTTTCATGTAGCCTATATGACCTTTCTCTCATTCTAGCTCAAAAATTAATAAGGGAAACTTGAAAATTTTAGAAACCTATTTTGTGTGGATGAAGAAGATGAGGATTGTAGTCTCCCCCCAAGTAATGTATAGATTGAGAAAAAACTCTCCTTTATGCTATGGGAAAAAATCGCATTCTAAAAAATTTCTTCATTTCTAGGCAATGTGGTGATATTGAATAAAGTATGTTGGAATTATGACCATTAATATATATATATATATACATATATATAATCAACAATGCATGGATTTGAAATATACATACATAAACTAAAGCTTGCGCTAAAGATAGATAGAATAGTAGATAACATTTTCATGTACCATTTGGCACAAACTCCAATTAAGAAGTAAAAGCAAAACATGTTAGAGGCAAAAAAAGATCACAAGCACATTTTCAATAGCATATATGAGGCACCAGATTGAGCTAGAAAACAAAATATAAACTTGTCAAGACTTCATATGTAACACCCCAAAATTAATTAAGACTAATTATTATGATTAGAGAATTAATCTAAGTAATTAGTAAAACTAAGTGAGTGAAAAGGGGAGGTAGAACTTATGGAAGAATAAATTATTAATATGGGTTTACTTAGGAAAATTAATTAAGAGAGGGGGGACATTAAATTAGGCCTTATAATTAATTTAATTATTGCTTTAGGTTAAGTGTAGAATGTAACATCCGATTTTCTGAAAACGAGAGAAAACGTGAAAAACGTAATGTATGGTTTCTCTGTAAACGAACGAAATTCATTGGATACAAAAGCAAGTCTACCAAAATGAATTATTTAATGTCCTAAAAAATTTGGGAAGCATTTCAGACTCCTAAAAATGAGAATCCCAGGCTCAAACGGAAGAAAAAATAGAGCTAGAATGAAGAAATGAAATGTAACGAAATATTGACAAAACGTAAAGGTATTTTTGTCATTTTAAGTAAATTTTGGAATTCTCATAGGAGGATTTTTTAAATGAAAGTTTTGAGTTCTTTTGGGTTCTCAGAGGCCCTGAAAACCATGGGAAGTCCCAAGACAGTTAAAACTCCTTCGGTGGACATTTTTTAATGTCAATTGATCTAAATTTTAACTGATTCGTTCAGAAAAGTTTTAGCTCTGATTTGAGTGATTCTAAAGGTATTTTATTTAATTGGGAACCTAAATTTTATGATGGAAAAGATGGTTCTAAAAAAGGAGTTAAAATGAGCCCAAACGGAGCAAACAGGCGTGTAGGGGCAAAATGATCATTTTGAACAATTGTAAAAGAGGCTTCTTAAGTAAGATTACATCTTATCACCTTCTCCAACCTTCCATTTGCAGAAAAATGGACAGCAATGGAATGACATTAAGAAGGGAGAGAGAGAAGAAGTTTAAGCTTCCGTTTAGGTAAGTAAACGACCTCGTTTCATCCTACGCCAATTAGGAAAGTTGTTCCTCTCTCTAAGAGCTCTCTAATGGTGATTTTCTTTTCTTGAAAACTTGAAGATTCAGGTATAATCCAAGCCAAAAAGGAACTCTTTTTAAGAAATTAATTAGTGAAAAATAATCTATGTGAAGAGAGCTTCATTTTAAGGTAAAACTTCACTTGAAACACTTGCAAAATCTTATATTTCTAAGCCATTTAAGCTTAGGTCTAAAGAGAGAACGTAAGGAGGAGAGTTTTTCTTTATGTGTTCTTGATGGAACTAAAAGTTATAGAGTGTGAGGATTGAGAATATATAACTAGAATTAAAAAGGGAGCTTTAGAATGCAAGTTATGAAATTTAGGGATTTGATTGCACCTAGACTAAGATGAAACTTCCTAGTAGTAATTTAAGTTGTCTAAGAGCATATATGAGTTTCTAAGACACCAAGAGAGCCTCCCACATGCTTCTCCCATCAAAGAAATTAAAACAACTCCATTGGTGCCATATGGAAGTATAGCTTCAGCCAAGGAGAGTTCATGCACCTAGGGAGTATTTTAATTTCTTCCAAGCTTAGTTTTGTATCATGTGTGATGGGAGAATATGAGAGGAAGAATTGGAAAAATTTTAGAAACCATAGATAGTAATATGGCCTTATATGTTCCATAATATGGCTTAAAGAAGCAACACCTAACTAGGCTCATAGAATTGATTGTGTGATGACTCCAAGAGGCTTAAAAGGAGTCAAGAATCATATTTGAAAGAAAAGAATGAAGCCTAAAATTTAATTGATAGGTGTTGCTTCATTAAGTGCATTCTTGGAAACATAAAGGGGTTAATAGACTAAGCTAGAGTCTAAGTAAGTTGTATCTCCTTAAAATTAATTCTATGAACCTAATTGGTTTTCATAAATTATATCTAGGCCAAAAAGGAATGATCTCCACCTTCTTGGGTGTGTGAGGTCAAGGGAGAAGATTCAAGGCTTAAGGAAAAAGTGTACAAATGTTAACAAGGTAGTTCTTTCCACCTTCTCTCATGCATGATTGCTTACTTTACTTGTCTTTAAATGTGTGTATATGTATTTCAAGCCATAAAAAATGTTTTAGTATGAGCTCTTACTCCATGGTACCATGATGATGCATTATGTTTTCCTAAATGATGTTTGCCTTGGTTTGTTTGGGTGTGGTAAGGCCAAGAACCTTTAGCCATAGTGAGGATGAGCCAAGAACTCTTAAAATTGGTTGAGACAAAGTAAAGAGTCTCCCAAAAGTGAGGTTGACTCCCAAGAGTATAGTTGAGTCCAAAAACCTCTTAAAGAATGGGTGAGGCAAATCCAAAATCCACAAGTAAATAGGTGAGGCCAATCCACTTGCTTGGCAAGCCTATGTATGCTATGTATGACTTTTTCAAATGCTAAGAATGCTTCTTGAATGATTGCACATGTTCATATGCCATGTAGGCATTTGTGAGACTTGTTTTGCATGTTTTATGTATAATTGAATGAGAGATGAGTTATTAGGATTCTTTGAATCTCATCCCCTCCTCTCCAATATTGTAACATGCTAGGTGGACCGAAAGAGTAAGGTAATGGAAGCCAACCATTTTGAAGATGAGACCATGACATCAAAGTGTCTTGAAATTGTTACTTTTTGGCCTTATGGATAGCAATTGATGAAATCCCTAACTGTATATGACCTATAATGTTATGAGCATATATAATTATGTTAATGTATTGTGTATAAATAAGAGCTAGGGTTATATGTATGGAAATACTCAATTTGGTCATGTAATGACAATTTTGTATTATGGAATTTCATGTATGAATGGAAGTGGAATAGCCAAAATGATATGCATGAGGTTTGGGATAATTTGAGCAGTTCACACAAGTCCTAATTATTTTTTTAAACTTGCCCAAGAGGTGCCAAACCCTAAGAAAAGTTATTTGGACTTTTTGGTATCTTATATGGAGCCAAAATTGATCATAATAGAACCCCATATCACTTTTTATCCAAATGAACTCTTGTTGATCTATGATTTGGTATGAAATTAGAGCTTGTTGAGTGATTTTTGGGAAGATAAAAAATATAATTTTTGGAGGTCTATAGAATATTTGATGAATTTTCAAAGTTGAGAAATTTTCTGGTTTTGGTCTGATGCACTGTTCACTTGGTCCGAAAATAAAATCTATCACATAGGGCTCAAATGATATCCAATTGTCACAAAATTTTATATAGAGAAACTAGATATTCCCAGTGACTTGTGGCAATTACAAGCACCTCATTTGAATATCTAGAGATGGAGATATAAATTTTTAAAGATTCTGTCTAGTACTAGGTGCCCTAACTGACCTTAGGTACTGTTTGATTGAGTTTCGAGGTCTAGGCATACTTGAAATGGTCTAGAGTTATTTTTTTCCTCTAACTAACATCCGTAGATTTTCATATTGGTATTATTTGTATGTATTAGATTTTTTTGAAATTAATTGAACATTTTTGAAATTTGCTATAGAAACTTGTGATAGTACCAGTGGACAACTAGACCTCTAGATATTTTTGAATGTCAAAAATATTTTGTGTTATGTTTCATGGTCTAGAGGTATTTTTAGCATGAAGTAGACATATGTATCTTTCCATAATGTCCAAGAATGTATAATTTTGATTTTTCTAAGATTAGTTATGATTTTCCAAAGTTTGTGATAGAGAAAGGGAAATTCTATATGAAAAAATATATGTGAATTTTATGCTTCCTCTTGCTACACACGAGCTCTAGGCTAATTTTGATGATGGAAATGAGTTGTATCCATGTAATTAAGTATGAGAATGTGATTTATGAGCTCATATAGTCCACGTGACACTGAATAAAATTTCATACGTGACGCAACACTACAATTCTTTATTTTATGCCATTTTCTTTGCTCTTCCATGAGTTACATGATGTGAAGCATGAGAATAGCATGAGATAAGATAGGAAGTTATTGTGTTATATAGAAGCCTAATATTAACCTTAGGGAGATCCAATTCGATTTCTTAGAGGCCTAATATTTATTGGTGTAGACCTAAATGTTAATGGACCTTTTTAGCTTGACCTAACTCTTATATATGACCCATGTAACCTTATAATTCATAGCCCAACAAGCATATGACTAAATTCACTTGGATTTTGGACCCTTGGGTCATCCCATAAGCCATCTAAATCCTAATTTTACTTCAGCCTTCCCCTTCCATTCTGCAGAAAACACAAGAAGTAAAGGAGAATTTTGGAGGTCCAAAAGGGAGGCTAGAGTTAGGAGCAAAATTCCATCATTTCCTACTCTTAGAGCAAGATTTAGCTAAGGTAACTTATATATAACTTAATCCTCTTTTATTTCTCTTCAATTTGAACTGATTGGTTTCCTATTTGGAATATTTTCATCTCCCACCCAAAACTAAAACTTATTATTTGATGTTTTCATGATGGATTTTCGGAGGTTGAAGCTAGGGGTGTTGCTAGGTAAGTATAAACTCCTCATTTTGATGCATTTTCTATTAGTTTAGGACCCCTATAATTGATTTATAGTATGGGTATTAGTTTTAAATTTGGATTCTCTCCACCAATTCTTCTCTCCTCTACCTCTCCACCAAAATCTGATGGCCAAGATTATGTCTATCAAAATTTTCATCACTGATTATTAGTGGTTGATAAATCTAATGGCTCAAATTTTGGTAGAGAGGCAGAAGAGGGAAGTATTGGTAGAGAGAATCCAAATTCATTAATTTTGTGCGAATTTACCTAGAATTTGAAGTGATATTCTAAAGTTATTGGTGTAAGAACAATTAAATCTGAAATTGGAGACTTGTAATGGCTAGGTAAGTGTCCTCTAAGTAGTCATTAATATTTTAATTCTTTAGGACTTGTTTATTGCTATAAATTGATGAATAGGAATAATGGTCTAATTTTGTGTTTATAGGCTAAGTAGCATTGTTATTGGCTCTCAAGAAATTGTCTACAAGTGAGGTAACCAGGGTTAAATGTTAAATTTCATGCATATTTCTACTTTAATTTTATATCTGTTGTACAAATATGATTTTGAAATGCATAATGAATGGTTGGCTATTTGATATATTGTGATTGGACCTTACGAGTCCATAGTGGAGCTGTGGTGCGGCTACCACCTGTGCATTGTACTTCGATTGGGTACTAAGTTATGATAAGACTCTTATATGCACTAAGCCCAGGTTGTGTTCACTGGGGGGTTGGTGTTGTGAACGGACCTCTCCCTGTGTTATTTGTGACAACCCTAACTCCTCAATAGGTAATTATGGTGAAATATGCAATTAATGCTTAATGATCAAGATTTAGAGTCATTACAATTGATTACATTAAGAAAATGTGGAAAAATTTGAACTTTGATGATATTAGGATCATCACCAATCAATAAAAACCAATTATGCACATAAGTGAAATGAACCCTTAATTAAAGGCCTATAGATTTATTTTGCATTGACTTACGACTCCTAAGAACCCCTTACAAGTGCCTCTAAGTCATCCCTTGATGTTAGCAAAGGGAAAACCAAGGTTTCTAAGCTAAAAGTATGAGTTTAAAGACCTTTGTTGCAACTTGAAACTTTTTCGCCGTGGCAAAGTTGGATAATGGGACTCAAAAACTAAGTTTTTCACTTTGCATTACGGCCTTGACCTTCCACACCGTGGTGAAGTTACTCTCGAGAATCTTACTGGGCAACTTATGTGTCGCGGTGAGTTGGACCCTAGCTGCGGTGGAAATGCCTCCTAAAGCTACTGTTCGAAGTCTCACGATTCTCGCTTTGGCGAAATACACTCACGTTGCAACGAGTCTAGCTATTGGATGCTCCTCACTTAGTTTCCTCAACTTGCGCCATGGTGGGACATGTTGCATTGTGACGAGGTTTCTCTCTGCCACCCTCCTGGCGATTTTTTTCCCTTTGAGCTGTGGCGTTCCTCGCCACTGTCACTCTCCAGGCTGTGGTGAGGCCTTCCTAGTCGTGGCGTGACTCCTTCCTGTAATTACATCTCTTAAATTTCATCCCATGCACTCCAATTCTCTTCTTAGGAACACCCTAGGACTACTCCCCCTCATTTTATATGACTCTAATAGTATTTATCTACTTTATTTACCCAGCTATTCTACCATTACCAATTCAAAACTTAAGTATTAATTCCTACTCATCCAACTACCATATGTCAACAAATTCATGGATTAATGACAGCAAGAATTTCATAAGCTACCAACAATTATTATTCATATATATATATTCCACAAGAGATTTCCTGCATCACTAACTCAGGTCTACATCCAATGTGTCACATAATTACAGTGCCCAAATGGTAAATCATATCATAAGTTCAACAAAGTTCACAGCAGATATCATCAATTCATACATCCAATACCAAACTAAAGTAAGGCCTACTCCTCAATAAATACATGCTATATTATCAAAATACAGACTTCTACACTTGGCAACATGATTACACGATGATGTTATACAAAAGGGGTACAAAATTTAGCATATATCCTACTCAGCCCAAGTATAGCCTCCCCTACACATGGTTGGATTTTCATCCACTTGCTTCCCCTTATCCTTACCTGAAGAACCTTCACCTGAAATAGTTAGCCCATGAAATGGGGTGAGATACAAATATCAGTAACCAAGGCAGATTCCATTCATATATTCTAGTTTAATTAACATATATGCATGATTTCATGTAAGCATAAGAAAATATATCAACCATATTAGTAAATAAAATAATTAGGCTATCTATGATTACTATCCCATACTAGCAATCACAATTCCACATGTTAAAGGCCAATAACACCGGACGAGGCCCACCCATGGCACCTACTTCCCAATGAGCATAACTAGGGCTCTGTGCATATAGGGTTTGATCATAACCCGGTGCCTGATCGAAGTATATGCATGGGTGGCAACCGCACCATAGTTCTACCATGGACTCACAAGGTTCGATCACATATAACAGATAGCTAACCAATTCATTTAGTATCAAAATCATAATCATGCAGTAAATACAAAATTAAAACAATCATATGCATGGAATTAGCATGAACCCTGGTTACCTCACTCTACAGATAATTGAAAAGCCACCAGCAATACCAAAATCTCCCTATAACCATAGCATCAGAAAATTACTATCTTAAATCATCATTTATAGCAGCAACAAGTACCCAAAGAATTAAAATACTAATGGCTACCTAGAGGATACTTACCTGGGCACTACAAATCCCCAAATTCGGATTGAATGTGTCCTCTACCAGAAACTTCAATGTATCCCCTTAAATCCTAACCAAATTCATACAAAATTAATACCCATACTACAAAACAACTATGGGGGTCTTAAACCAATAGAAAATACATCAAAATTAAGAGTTTATACTTACTTAATAACACTCCCAGCCTCAACCTACGAAATTTCACCATGGAAACATCAAATAGCAAGTTTCAAATTTTGGATGTAGCTGAAAGTGCTCTAAATGAAAAACTAATCAGGTCAAAATGAAGAGGAAGAGAAGGGGATTAAGTTATATAGCTATTACCTTGGCTGAATCTTGCTCTAGAAGTGAAAAATGATGGAAATGTGTCAAGAACCCTAGCCTCCCTTTTGGACCTCCGAATTTCCCTTTTGTTTCTTATGTTTCTGCAGAATGGGGGTGGCTAAAATGGTTTTTAGGGTTTTAAGTTAGGTTCTAAATGGGTTATGGGTTAACCCATCAGCCCAAGGACCTATTGGGCTCCCACTAATTATTGGGCTGAAGTTGTAATTTGTTGGACTAGCTTCAACATTTGGACTTTTAGTTAGGTTGGGCCAAGTTTTCAAGAGCCCACTTAGTTAAGGTCTACACAAGGGGTATTGGGCCAATTATAAGGGCTTATATAAGTTGGGTCTTGGGTCTTTATCTCATTAAATCAGATTGAGCCCTCCCTCACTAGGTTTTCTCCTGTAAAGAACGTAATTTTTGTAAAACAACAAAATGAGCCATATACAAGTAAGTCTTTTGAAATGACCTAGATAATATCCCAAAAAATTTGGATTAAGTTCTAGACTCCTAAAAATGATAATTCTAGGCTCAGACGAAAAGAAAAATAGAGTTAGGATGGAGAAATAATTTTTGACGAAAACTAACGAAATATAATGACATTTTCGTAAATAAGTGCAACTTTTGGAAAACCACATAGTAGGGCTTTTTAAATGATAGTTTTAAATTTTCTGAGGTTCTCAGAGGCCCCAAAAACTATGGGAAGTCCCGGGACTGTAAAGCCCCTCTGGTGTATATTTTTCAATGTCAGTTGACCCAAACTTTAACCTATTTGTTCAGTAAGGTTTTAGTTCAAAATTGAGTGATTCTAAAGGTATTTTATTAAATTAGGAACCTAAGTTTTATGATGGAAAAGATGGTTCTAAAAAAGGAGATAAAACGAAGCCGAAACAAAAATTACCATTACGGAAGGGCAAAATTGAAAATAAAAGCTTCTAGGATGTCCTAAACACTTCTATACTTTTCTTCCATCTTTTCCCTTTTATTGAGCACAAAATTTTCCGCCCAAAATACAGAAGTTATTCTGCTCTCTTAGGTGCACAAGAAGGAGGAGAAAAAGAGGAAGAAAACCAAGGAGAAACTAGGTAATTTTATGGATTTTCTTGCTCCATCTTCCTCCAATCTTGTTTTCATCTCTTCCTCCTTTCTTTCCATGGATTTTTTGAATGATTTGGTTCTGTTTTTGGTCCAGACCTAAGGGGGAAAATTTGAATTTGCCAAGGAGAAGATGTAACAACCCTAACTTCTAATCATCATAATTAAGGTTAAGTAATCATATATCAAGGTTTGAAGTCATTAAGATTAATTACATCAGGAAAAAGTGAGAAAATTTGAAACCTTAATGTTGTTAGGGTCATTAGCTAGACAACCACAATTATTCAATGCGTAAGTGAATTTAATTATTAATGAGGAGCCTTTGATTCTCCCATCCATCAATTCCAATTCAAAAATCCTCCTACAAGTGTTTCTAGATCATTTCTTAGCATTATCTTAAGAGAAACTAAGGTTTCTAGGTGAATATGAGAAATAGAGCACTTTCATCGCGGCTAAATTCTCTTGCGTCACGGCCAATTACTCTCGATTCAACTCCTTATGCCTTCACAAAATTTTCACATTTCGTCGCGGCCAAATACCCCTTTCGCCGTGGCTAAATACCCTCTGGAACACCCTCAAATCTGCCTCTCAGACTTACCCGCGACCAACGTCACTTTTTGCTGCAGCCAATTGCTCTCTGTTTTCTTCCTTGGCAGGTTCGTCACATTTGGCTGAGGCCAATTAAATGTTGACCGCGGCCAATTCCCCTCTGTTACCATTTGGCCAAGGCCAATTAAATTTTGGTCGCGGCTAATTGCTTCTGATCCTACAACTCTGAAAATCTTGTCTCATACTCTCTACTCTCTTTCTAAGGACACTCTAGGACCACTCTCCCTCTATTTGTGAACTTTTAATGATATTTATCCACTTGATTTACCTAGTTAATCTATCCTTATCCATCTCAAGATTTAAAGTATTGGTTTCTACTTACCAAGCTACCACACATCAACAAAACCATAATTTAATGATAGGAAATGTATTCTGGTCACAAGGTGCATGGGGCCCATGCTTAATGTTCATATAAGATCAAGTCACTTATCCATTGTTAGCCAATTACAACCATAATGTTCAATCCCATGATAATTAAATTACATATACAGTCCCTATACTTGGCAATTCATGATGCAATACAGCAATGATACAAAATTAGCAATCTAGTTACAATACAATTTGACAAGGCCTCCAAACCTATATGCTACCAAACCATTTAATATGATTACATTAATTTTCCCCTTGCCACTAAGAGGTCCGGTCCGTGAAAATGTTAGCCCACAACGGGGTGAGATATATAATCTCAGTAACAAAAGGCAATTCTTATATATATGTACAAGTTAATCAATCCAATGCAATTTCATATCATCAATACCAGAATCATCAATTCAATTCGCAAATAAAGTAGTTGAACTACCAATAACTACTGTCCCATACCAGCAGTCATACACAACATGTTAATGGCCAATAACACTGGGAGAGGTCTGTCCACGGCACCTACTTTGTAATGAGCACAACTAAGGCTCAGTGCATCTAGGGTCTGATCACAACTCGGTGCCAGATTAAAGTATATGTACGGGTGGCAGTCGCACCACAGCTCCACCATGGACTCACAAGGTCCAAATACAATAATAATTCAAGTAGTTAACTAATTATTTAGTATTTCAAAATCATATATGTGCAAACAATATCAGAACATGGAATTGGAAAATTAACCCCAGTTACCTCAATGAAGCCAATTACTCATCCTCTAGCTACCATCATGATTCAAAGCACACCAGGCCTAATATAAGCATAATCATCATCATTTAACTATCATTAATTAGGAATTTTTCTATTCATAGATTAATCTTAACAAGAGTTCATTAAGAACTTCTTACCTAAGCTTCCTAAGGGTTTATAGCATCAATTCAACATCACAACAACAAGAACTCACAATGGGTTACTCCTAACATCTCCATTTTCGCACATGTAAAAGCCATGCACTAAAAGTCAGTCCAAATGATGAAAGTTCTATATATATACCACACAAGAGGAGAGGGAACACTTACCTATACACCCAAAAGGTCAAATGAATTGGGTTGAGCCTTAGCTACTAAGAACACACTGAGACATTCCCAAATTCGGACTTGAGTCATCAAGCCTAGAAAATTTAGTTTTTCACCTTCATTTCCTTGTAATTTCGCACAATAGTAGAACCCATTATGAAAATCAATGCTTAGGGATATTTTCAACAAAATAATACACAAAATGGAAGGAAAATGCTTACCCAATCATCCCTTTAGCTTCTAACCCCGAAAATCTTACAAGGAAACACCAAAATACCAAGGTTCAGATTTGGAAAAGAGATGAAAATACTCAAAACCAGAAACTAATCAGTCCAAAATGAAGAGGAGAATAAGAGGGACATGTTTTGTATATATTACCTTGGCCAAATCTTCCTCTAGAAGTGAGAAATGGTGGAAGAATGCAGAAAAACACTAGCCTCCCTTTCAACCTCCGAATTTTGCTTTGTCTCTTATGTTTTTTCTACAGAATGGGGAGGAGGCTAAGTGTGTTTAGGGTTTAGTTATGTTTGAGTTGGGTCCTAAATGGGTTGTGGGTTGATCTAAAGGCCCAAATCCTCATGGGTTCAGATTTTTATACTTGTTGGGCCTTATTTCATGAGTTGGGCTGCAGAAATTTGATTGGGTTAGGCCAAGTTCTAAGAGTCAACCTAACTTGGGTCTGCATAATGTGTGTTGGGCCAACTATAAGGGCTCATGTAAATTAGGTCTTAGGCCTCTATTTTACTAAATCAAATTAGGCTATTACTAAGTGATCTCTCTTGGCCTAAGTCTCATGATAAGGAGTTGGACTTGCATCTAGAATCATTGGGCCTCTATAAATCCTTACCCAATTATTCAATAATAATTATTCTTAATTAGTCCAAATACATTATTAATACCTTAATTAATTTTTGGGGTGTTACATTCTTCCCTCCTTTTAGAAATTTTGTCTTCAAAATTAGTCATACCTTACTCAACTGATGTTGGACAATGCTTCCTCATAACTTCCTCCTTGATAACTCAAATAATCTTACTAAAGACTAGTCCCTTCTTACTACTTTCCTGGAAAGGTATCCTTGTCATGTTACTACTTCACTTGATAACCACAATTCTATTCCCTTTAGTCAACCTACGTCTAATGACGTACCGACCCGAATATTCCATATTCTTTCTTTGTCCACAACCAAAGAGATCCTGACCAAGCTACACTTGATCATCTTATAGCAAGCTCTAGTCACCTAGCTCAGATAAATCATGATTTTCTCTTCCTTCATAGCTTTTTGTTTGTTCTGGTTTATGTTTATCTCCTCTTTTTTTTCTTTCCCCCCTCTCTCATTTATTGTTGTTGTCCCAATAGCCGATCATTAAATGTTCATGTTAACTTGTTTTCCTTCTTAACTCTCAATCCATTTAAGAGATAACTCCTATATACTTTAGCTTAACTCTCCCTAATAGTTGATACCAAGAACTATAAGGAATTCCACTTAGTTAGCCCTTTTTAGTATTTATTCCATTAATAACAACATAGGTAAGTGACCTTATTTCATAATGAAGTTCCATTTGTCCTTCACTTAGATTACCCCCATATTTCTTTAGTCCAGCCTTCTTAAGGAAAATGGGTTTTACCTCTTACAGGTTCATCTAGTTTGAGTTTCAAGTCTTACATTCAACTATCTCATAAATTATTGCATGCATTATCCTCATTCATTATCCATTAGTAGAAGGTTCATTATTTCCATTAGATGTATAGAATTCCCTTTTCATTTTCAATTAGCGCCCAAGATTCCTCCTTCTCATTTGTTAAGATTCTCAAGGGTTAAGACTAATATAGAGTCTGATTTCATAACTAATCTCTTGAAGGTACCCAAACACTATAGGTTCACCTTCCATATAATCGAAATCAAATATGATCTTCCAAGTGAAAGTAAACACGATATTCCAGCTCTAGATTATATTTTCTGATAAGACCTTATTTCAAAGGTGAGTGTACCTTGTCTAGAGCATCAAGGTAGTCTTCTAAGACTTAAGAAATGAGTTTCCTTGAATCTTACAAGCCATAACTCAAGTGCATGCTCTATTAAATGACATCGTTTCAATAACTTGCTTGTAACATTAGAAATTTTCATTCATAATGATGGTTCATCATAGATAATCTAATCGTCGTCTATAGGTGTAACCAGTATAGGAAAGCCCTTAGTAGACCTCTTTTCTCTCTTTCTCTTCTCTCTCTCTTCTTCTTCTCTTTTTTTTTGGCAATTGTAAAGGCATTACCACAATTACCTGCATGTGACTCTAAAAATCACCATGATCAATAGATCCCAATTTCTCATTTTAATTCTCAGTTACTACAAGCTTTAGTAGTCAACTTAATGGAATTTACACTTGTTTGAAGTCAACTGAACATCTCCTTGGATTTTATGCCGTTATATATGTATAGTCCCAAAGGACTGTGCCTTCGTATCTTCTACCCCCAACTAAGTTATTTTCATACAAGTATAGTTATCTTTCAATTAGCATGCTTTTTTTTCTCTAGTTTGGAAATTCATAATAATTCCCCAAGGAGTAATGAAATAATATCTTGTCAACAAGGTTTAAGATTCTATTAACAAGATCTTGTATTCATTACTGTAAAATCTGAGACCTTGTCAATAAGGTTCTCTGACAGTAAGTACAAGGTCCTTTGACCATACGTTACAGCATGTAATATGAGATGGTACGATAGTTTTCGTCCCTACACAATGGCCTACGCCAACCACAACTAACTCTTTCACTCCCTTAAAAGTTTCTTTTTTTTTTAGGCCTCAATTATGCCTGACCATTGGGAGTTAAATTATCATAATAAGGAGACTTAGTAAGTCTTTTCATTATTAAACATCCCCTAATTATCAACAGATCAAGTAGGGATTTCCAGTGAGAGAACTCAAGTACCATTTACCACTAGTGTTTCACCCTTCCTCGTCAATCATTGTACTAAGGTTTTATTGTAACAACATTAGTTAATTGGGTTACTGTCACCTCTCATTCCTTCCTCTTAGGTTATTATTCTAGATCAAGGAGTCCTCTTTCAAAATTAGGGAGTTTTACTATTACATCAATTATTAGTCCATTTCAAATTCCTAATGTTGTCTCTACTCCCTTAATCACGCCACATGTGATACATACAATAAGATTATTGATGACAAAATTAGACTTTGCCTTCAATATTAGCAGGCAATGCTTTTCTGTGGCCGTACGCATGCTCATCACCCTGTGATGACTATATCTCAACCACTTGTACTCACACAGGTATAATTTTATTCTCTTTTTAGGTGGGTCCTTACCATAAAGATCTCCTCTTTACCTTCTAGGTAGAAAGTCTACTTAGTCTAGTTTGATGCCAATTTGGTGGTTGAAATTAATCAAATCATATGATAAGTGACATGCCCCGCATGCCCTTAGCACCGAAGTGCCGATGAATGAGCACGTCCCATGTGCCTCTAGCACCAGAGTGTTGTAGAATCTTACTTTACACTCCCCGAGTGTATCATGCACGTAAAGTGCCTTAAACCACTACCTAAATGCATGTCAACACATAGCATAAGTAAACTAAATTACACAAGAGACAACATGCACAAGCACCCCATGCCGGTGCACCTCACCTTTATCACACTAAAGGGTTGTCTTTCCTCTTATCATAATCTCCCTCTCTTTTGCCATAGTACACTAAGGGAGGAGCTTTAAAACTCTCAAGATTCTTTCTAAAATATCATCTCCCTTAATCTCTTGCTTTAAAGTCACTATCCCCTACTTAGAAATGGATTCGACAATCTTAAGGGCTCCTTGTCCTCTTTTTTTTGTCATCATTAACTAAAAATGGCTTGCTCACTCTAATAGTTTGAATAAAATAATTTGAAATGCTCTTTAGCTCTTATTACCCTTATTCATTAGGCCTAAATTGCAGTAGCTAGGATCGAGTAATTGCATTCTTTATTAACCGGGATCAAGCAAGTGGGTTAGGACCTCTGTACCTATAAAGCCTCAACCTTGAGGACCTTTCAAAGTCTACATAATCCTAACTCATTATGGATTGTTCATCACTTCATATATTTAGTCAATCACACTTATTTATTACACACTAGTTCCATTATCAATTTCCTGATTATAAGTAAGGTTTACATCTTATCCTTTCATAAGGTTCTTATAGCTAGTCAAGTGTTTGACTTCGTACCATTGCCTTTTAAGTTCTCAACATCACTCTAGATGGCCCTTGAAAAGTTTAGAATTTCACTTAGGTAAAGAATTGCTACTTTTGTTGTGATCAGTTGATTATTTCAATAAGCAAGTCAACTGGTCGGTTGTACCCAATTGGCTTACTTAGCAAATGGCGGTCAATTGGTCACAATTATTATTAGTAGCTTTGTTCACCATCCTCATCAGTTACTTGGTCTCATTCATTCAGTCAACTGGTGCCTCACAGTGAGTGACTGGTGCATCTATAGCGTAGCCAGTTGGCAACAAGCCTTAACCAATTGTTTATCTAGACTGAGACCAGTAACCCAATCTTCAAAGAAAAGAAGGGCAAAATTCTAGCCTTTTCATTGGCATTAACAATCTCACATCCCAAAATTAATACTACTAAAGTGTTATAAGCCAGAGTCTCACTACACTCTATTATTCTTAGGGGCACACTTACTGTAATGTGTGATATTCTAAATAAAATTCAAGAAACAACCATTTTAATCAAGCATTACAAGCCTTCTATCATTATTGCTCTATATTTCCCTCTAGAATATAAAGCATGACAACTATATATTCACATAATTATCTATTCTTATAAGCTAATACCATGCCAAAAATGCATCATGATTGCCAAGCTTCTAATCATAATATTTAAATTAAGACGATTTTCCTGAACCATTGCTCTGATACCAAATGTAACAACCCTAACTAATCATCATAATTAAGGTTAAGTATGTGATTAATAATCATATATCAAGGTTTGAAGTCATTAAGATCAATTACATCGGGAAAAAGTGAGGAAATTTGAAACCTTAATATTGTTAGGGTCATTAGCTAGACAACCACAATTATTTGAATGCGTAAGTGAATTTAATTATTAATGAGGAGCCTTTGATTCTCCCATCAATCAATTCCAACTCAAAAATCCTCCTACAAGTGTTTCTAGATCATTCCTTAGCATTACCTTAAGAGAAACTAAGGTTTCTAGGTGAATATGAGAAATAGAGCACTTTCACCGCAATTAAATTCTCTTGTGCTGCAGCCAATTACTCTCGGTTCAACTCCTTATACCTTCACAAATTTTTCACATTTCACAGCAGCCAAATACCCCTTTCGCGACGGGCAAATACCCTCTGGAACACCTTTAAATCTGCCTCCCAGACTTAGCCGCGGCCAACGTCACTATTCACTGCGGCCAATTGCTCTCTGTTTTCTTCCCTGGCAGGTTCGCCACATTTGGCCGAGGCCAATTAAATGTCGGCCGCGGCCAATTCCCCTCTGTTACCATTTGGCCGCGGTTAATTCCTTCTGATCCTACAACTCTGAAAATCTTGCCTCATACTCTCCACTTTCTTTCTAGGGACACTCTAGGACCACTCTCCCTCCATTTGTGAACTTTTAATGATATTTATCCACTTGATTTACCTAGTTAATCTATCCTTATCCATCTCAAGATTTAAAGTATTGGTTTCTACTTACCAAGCTACCACACATCAACAAAACCATAATTTAATGATAGGAAATGTATTCTGGTCACAAGGTGCATGGGGCCCATGCTTAATGTTCATACAAGATCAAGTCACTTATCCATTGTTAGCCAATTAAGACCATAATGTTCAATCCCATGATAATTAAATTACATATACTGTTCTTATACTTGGCAATTCATGATGCAATGCAGCAATGATACAAAATTAGCAATTTAGTTACAATACAATTTGACAAGGCCTGCAAACCTATATGCTACCAAACCATTTAATGTGATTCCATTAATTTTCTCCTTGCCACTAAGAGGTCCAGTCTGTGAAAATGTTAGCCCACAACGGGGTGAGATATATAATCTCAGTAACAAAAGGCAATTCTCATATATATGTACAAGTTAATCAATCCAATGCAATTTCATATCATCAATACCAGAATCATCAATTCAATTCACAAATAAACTAGTTGAACTACCAATAACTACTGTCCCATACCGGCAGTCATACACAACATGTTAATGGCCAATAACATTGGGAGAGGTCCGTCCACGGCACCTACTCCGTAATGAACACAACTAGGGCTCAGTGCATTTGGAGTCTGATCACAACCTGGTGCCAAATTAAAGCACATGCATGGGTGGCAGCCGCACTATAGCTCCACCATGGACTCACAAGGTCCAAACACAATAACAATTCAAATAGTCAACTAATCATTTAGCATTTCAAAATCATATATGTGCAAACAATATCATATTAACATGGAATTGGAAAATTAACTCCAGTTACCTCAATGAAGCCAATTACTCATCCTCTAGCTACCATCATGATTCAAAGCACACCAGGCCTAACATAAGCATAATCATCATCATTTAACTATCATTAATTAGGAATTTCCCTATTCATAGATTAATCTTAACAAGAGTTCATTAAGAACTTCTTACCCAAGCTTCCTAAGGGTTTATAGCATCAATTCAACATCACAACAACAAGAACTCATAATGGGTCACTCCTAACATCTCCATTTTCGCACATGTAAAAGCTATGCACCAAAAGTCAGTCCAAATAATGAAAATTTTGTATATATACCACACAAGAGGAGAGGGAACACTTACCCATACACCCAAGAGGTCAAATGAATTAGGTTGAGCCTTACCTACTAAGAACACACCATGAGACATTCCCAAATACGGATTTGAGTCATTAAGCCCAGAAAATTCAGTTTTTCACCTTCATCTCCTTGTAATTTAGCACAATAGCAGAACCCATTATGAAAATGAACCCTTAGGGATATTTTTCAGCAAAATAATACACAAAATGGAAGGAAAATGCTTACCTAATCATCCCTCTAGCTTCTAAGTCTGAAAATCTTGCAAGGAAACACCAAAACACCAAGGTTCAGATTTGGAAAAGAGATGAAAATGCTCAAAACCAGAAAATAATCAGTCCAAAATGAAGAAGAGAATGAGAGGGACATTTTTTGTATAGATTACCTTGGCCAAGTCTTTCTCTAGAAGTGAGAAATGGTGAAAGAATGCAGAAAAACCCTAGCCTCCCTCTCAACCTCTGAATTTTGCTTTGCCTCTTATTTTTTATTTTTTTTTTTGCAGAATTAGGAGGAGGTTAAGTGTATTTAGGGTTTAGTTGTGTTTAAGTTGACCCAAAGGCCCAAATCCTCATGGGTTCAGATTTTTATACTTGTTGGGCCTTATTTCATGAGTTGGGCTGTAGAAATTTGATTGGGTTAGGCCAAGTTCCAAGAGTCAACCTAACTTGGGTCTGCATAATGTGTGTTGGGCCAACTATAAGGGCTCATGTAAATTAGGTCTTGGGCCTCTATTTTACTAAATCAAATTGGGCTATTACTAGGTGATCTCTCTTGACCCAAGTCTCATGATAAGGAGTTGGACTTACATCTAGAATCATTGGGCCTCTATAAATCCTTACCCAATTATTCAATAATAATTATTCTTAATTAGTCCAAATACATTATTAATACCTTAATTAATTTTTGGGGTATTACAGAAGATAACCAAGGAAGAAAAGCTTTGAAAACAAGCTTGAAACTAAAGTATTTTTCCATTCTTGATGCTTCATCTTAGTTGCTCCTCTTTGTGGAAGTTTTGGTTAGCCTAGGGGGGGATAGAAGGAGATGAATTTTTGGTAGAACCAAGGGAGAAACCTAGGGAAAAAAGTACAAGGATTAAGAATATGGCAAGAAATTCCAAGAAAAACTAAAAGAAATTAAGTTAGAAAAGTGTAGTGTTCTTGGAGGTTTTGTAAAATCTAATTTTGTGTGAGTAATTCCTTGGCTATTTGAATGTTTCCTTGAGCTCCTAAGACCCCTGGAAACCTTCCCAAGTGGCTCTCCCATCAAGGAAAATTTTGAAACTTCCAAGAAACCCAATTATGTGCTTGTCTCGGCCAAGGAGGATTCATAGGGCTAGGGAGTGTTTTAATTTGTTCTAGCCTTGGTTTGGGATTCTATATGATGTTAGAAGATGGGAGAAACCATTGGGAAAAATTTAGGAGCCATAGCTTGGGAGATGGGACAATGGTGTCTATAATGGTACTTTATGAAGCAACTTGGTCTTCCAATGGCGCAATTGAATATGTGATGGCTCCAAGGACCTTAAATGAGTCCAAGAAGTCTAGAAATAATAAGAGAATGGAGCCTAGAACTTGGATGATATGAGTTGCTTCAATAGACCATTTATGGAACCAATATGCCCATTATGGAACCAAGTGTGTGTTTTAGAGTGAACCTAGTGTCTTGGCTTGCTTTGAGTGTGTAATTGTATGATGTTTGTGATGTCTAGGTCAAGAGAACCCTACTTCACCTAAGTGCTTTTGTGAGACCAAGGAGGGAAAGGAATTGGCAAAGTAAGTTTGCATAAATTAAAAGGTAGCTCTCCACCTCATTCTCTTGCATTCTTGTATGCATATGTACATGTTGTGTGCTTGTATATACTCTTGTGATTTGAGAACATGCCACTTGAGGTCTTGAGGTTACATTGGTACCAATGTGCCTTCTTGAATGACTATGGTCATAGAAAGAGCTCATAAGGGTGAGGTGATGCCAAAAGTCCCTTGATGAAGGTGAGGAGATGCCAAAAGTCTTATGGCATGGGTGAGACAAGGCCAAAAGTCCCTTGAATGGGTGAGGCTAAGTCAAAAGTCCCTAGGCTAAGAGTGAGGTAAATCCAAAGGTCCTAGAAATGGGGTGAAGCTAAACCAAAAGTCCCTAGAGTATGAAAGTGGTCTTGACATGTTGTTGTGGCATGAAATGGGATTTATTGCACACTTATGCTTGCATATTCATAAATTTGATATATGTATGCCTTGCATGTGGTGTGAATGGGTGTGTAAGCTATTAAGATTCTTAGAATCTCACTCCCCTTTCCCTTTCATGCTTAAAATGTCTAGGTGGTGCCCAAGACAAAGGAAATGCAAGCCAAGAACACTAAATGGCTACACTTTGTTTAATTTGTAATTTAAATTGTAATGGAGTGTCAAGAAGCATTGTACATATAAATTTTGGTTGTGTAAAACCTTGAGCATATGTAACATGATGTATAGACTATATGTATAATGTATGTAGTATTAAATCAATGAAATTATGTAATTGGACTCTTGAATAGCATGTGTGTTTAGTGCATAAATAGATGTTGAGGATTCAAAATAAGATGCATGGGGTTTAGGACTACTTGGGTAGTCTCTACAAGTCATATTTATGCTTTGAAACTTGTCCAAGAGGTGCCAAACAATTAAGAAAGCCATTTGGACAACTTGGTAACCCATATGGAGCAAAAATTTACCATTTTAGGAGGCTATACCACTTTTTGTCCAAATGAGCTCTTCTTAGTCTAAAATTTGGCATGCATTTAGAGCTTATTGAAAGATTTTTTGAAAGTTAAAGTTGGTAATTTTTGGAGGCCTGTGGAATATTTGGCAGATTGTTGAAGTTGAGAATTTTTCTGATTTTGGTCCTTGGTATTGTAGCACTGGTCCGAAATTAAATTCTATCACTTATGGGGCAAATGATGTCCAATTGCCACGAAATTTTATACAGAGAAACTAGACATTTCAATGACTTGTGTTAACTGGAAGCATCTCAATTGGAGGTCTAGAGAGGGAGATATGAATTTTTGAACATTCTGTCTAGTATAAGGAGTTTTGCCCGACTTGAGTTATTGTTCTATTGAATTCTGAGGTCTGGGATACCTGAGCTGGTTTGGAAATATTTTTTTCCTCTAGCTAACATCCACAGATTTCTAGATTAGTATCATTTGCATGGATTGGATTTTTTTGGAATTAATTGAACATTTTCAAAGTTTGCTGCAGAATTCTGTGATAGTTTCAGAATGCAGTTTGACCTCTGGACCTTTTTGGATATCAAAAATCCTCTATGATAGATGTTATGGTCTGGGCAAATTTTTAGTGTGAAGTACATCTATAGCTTTCTAGAATGACCAATAATGCATGTTTTCTATTTTTTTAGAATCAATTATGATTTTTCAAAATTTGGACAAAAAAGAGGCAAAATCTGTCCGAAAATAAACCTTCTTGTTTTATGCTTCATTTCGGGTTTCTTGAGTTGTGAGCCACATTTTATGATCCAAATAAGTTGTATCCATGCAATTAAATATAGGAATGTATTTTATGAGTTCACATGGTTCACATGACACCGAACGAAATTTTTATACGCGACACAATGCAAAAATAATCAATATTTTAATGCCATTTTTTTGTCTCTCATAAGAATTGATTGATATGAGGTATAAAGATAGCATTGAATGAGCTAAGAAATTATGGCATTACATCTCTCTTGGGCCTATTCTCACATTAAAAGGTTAGGTCTGCACCTAAAGTTATTGGGCTTCCATTAGTCCCTAACCTTGACTTACTTAATTTAATTTGGGCCTAGATGGGGTTTATAACTCAATTAAATCTCAAACTCATATTAATAATTTATCTCTCTAAAATTTTTATTCACTTAACTTGCCCAATTATTCCATATTAATTATTCTTAATTAGCCCAAATTCATGATTAATACCTTAATTAATTTTAGGGTGTTATATTTTTCCTTCCTTTTAGAAATTTTGTCCTCAAAATTAGACATACCTTACTCAAATAATGCAGGATAATCCTTCCTCATTGCCTCCTCCATCTCCCAAGTTGCTTCATCCGGAGTAAGTCCCTTTCATACTACCTTTACCAGGAGGATGTCCTTATTACACAGTTGTTTGACTTTTGAGTCCACAATCCTTTCTGGCTCAATCACGTAAGACAAATCATCTTGTAGATGCACATTCTCATGCTCAATGACATACAAAGGGTCCGGGTGATACTTTTTCAATTGGGACACATGAAACACATCATGCAATCTAGCCAGGTTTGGAGGTAAAGCAACCATATAGGCCACGGGTGCTATCCTTTCAAGGATTTGGAAAGGACCAAGATAACGAGGACTGAGCTTTCTTGTCTTGATAGACCATCCTACCCCCATCACCAGAGTAGCCTTAAGGAACTCATGGTCTCCTACTCAAATTCTAAGGGTCTCCTTCTCTTATCCATATAACTCTTTTGCCTACTCTGGGCAGCCAACAACTTCTTTCTGATGAGTTCTATTTGGTGGGTGGTTTGGTCCACTATGTCTGGACCTAAGAGACTCCTCTCACCAAGTTCTACCTACCATAAGGGTAACCGACACTTCCTCTCATAAAGTGTAACATCCAATTTTATGAAAATCCAAGAAAACATAAGGAAACGTGAAAAACGTAACATATGGTTTCTCCATCAACGTACGAAATTCACCTAATATGAAAGGAAGTCCCCCAAATAGAATAAATTGAGGTCTAATAAAATTAGAATAATATTCTAGACCGTAAATAATGATGAGTCAAAGCGAGAGGTGCCCTAAAATTGAGGCTAAAATAGATAAAAGAAAAAGAGATCAGAAAAAGGTCCTAAAGAGCCTCCAAAGTCAAGTATGAAGGAGCCAAGGACTAAAATGCAAAGGAAAGTTATATGCCGGGCAAAATGTATAAATTGCCCTAAAGTTCAAGGAACCCTAGTTTCACCCTCTATTCGTGGCTTTAAGCACGAATATCAAAAAATCGGGCAAGAATCTCATAAATCCGTGACCCACAATTAAACTCAATTTGATGAGATGAGTCCAATGATACCAAGTTGTCCGGATGGCCGGGCGAGATCCGGTCCGGGATTTAGTTATCCTGATCAGTAGTCATGAGCAAAATGGAAAAAAGAAGTTGTAAGAACTATAGAAATAAAAATAGCTAAAGGGCTAAGAAACCCTAAAGGAGTTTTAGGGACAAAATTACAATAAAGGAAAAGTTTATAGCACAATCATAATACAGAACGGTAAAAATTACACCTATAGACCCGGGTGTCCGATTGACATCGAAATTTGTGAGGATTGAGGTTATGGGCCCCTGAACCATGTTTGAAGCTCAGTATGGCCAGAAAGCAGAAGAAATAATGCTTATAAATTTTAGAAAGTCGAATGGTATGTATTGTACTGTAAAACCTTAATTGGGCTCAAACACTGATGTTAGACTGCGGTAAGGCCTAATAGTGATGCTAAAGGCCCGATAAGGGAAGAGAAGATATGATTAGGGCTTTAGAGAAGATGAAATCCAAATATAAATATAGAATGAAAGGAAAAGAAGAAAAAGATTTTAGTTATTTTAAAGAATTAACCATGGTTAAGTTAGAAACTAACTATGGTTGAGTTAAAAGTTGACCATGGTTGAGTTAAGAAATTAACCATGGTTACTCTCCATAACTTAAGGGCTAAGGCAAGGCTTCCAAGTGTGTGGTCAAGAATTTTTGGAAGAAGATATTTAGTTATGAAATTAGAAAATCAAAAGAAAGAAAGGAATGGAAGGTTAAAATTTGATCTTGAAAAGGTTGATCTAAGGGTTCAAATTTAGTATGACCATTTAACTTCATTAGATTCATCTTCTTCACCTCCATTCCACCATTTTCACGCCACACACAAGGAAGAAAGAAAGAAAAATGTGAAGAGAGAGAGAGAGAGAGGGAGAAAAAGTGGAAGATGAAGTCAAACCAAGCAAAACTATCACTATTCTTCACCAAATTTCTCCATCTTCTCCATCCTCTAACCATTTCTTCCAAAGGGCAGCTGCATATTCATCTTTTCTTCAAGGTGAAAGGTTGCTCTAAGTGGGAAAAGAAAGGATTTTAGTGTGAGAAAACCAAAAGAAGCAAGGCTTAAGCTTAAAGAGTAAGTTTTCTCTATCTTATACTTGTAAATCACATGCTTTAAGCTAGTTTTGTTAAACCCTAGCTATGAGTTATTTTTGGACAGCATATGAATCATTAGAAATGGAGTTTGTATGTTGAATATGAAGGCTTTGAAATAAAGTTATGTTGAACATGAAGGCCATATGAGCTAGTTATTGTTGTTATGTGCTGAAACTTTAGAAAACACAAAGATTGTAATTTTTGGGAAAATAGAAAGCATGGGGAGATGCTGTCCGAATTTTCCCAAAATTGTTATGGTGTTTTCTTGATGTCTTCAAGTGATGTATACCAAATTTCAAGTCCTAAAACATAAAGGAAAAGGTTATGGAATTTTAGAACCAAAGAAACGCACTTTGAGCCTAAAATGGAGCTAGATTATGTGATGACCAAAACGTGATGTTGGGGATGGAATTTGATGATTTTATCCATTCCAATGGATTCAAAAGGGTGTTTATAGCTAGGAACACCTATGGGAAAGCCCCCAAAACTCATGGGATAAAATTCCTAAATTTTGGCCAAGAAAGACATACTATTCGGCTATAGTGAATGGGAAGGGAAGGAGTTGGATTTTTCTAATTCCAATGGTCCCATTAAGTTTAAAAGGGGTCATCCTATTTTACAAGCTAAGGTTTATGTGTTGATTATAATGAATTATCATTATGATTATAGGGTTTGATATTCTTTTGGGAACTCTAAAAGCAAGTAAACCGAGTCCCACGGATTGAGGAGCAATGTTTGCTAAGGTAGTAGTTTTCCCCACTCTTTCTTTAAGCTTGTATGTTTGTATATGTTGGGAATTATGGGAGACACAAAGTGGAAACATTTAAAAGTTTTATCCCAATTCCCATCAAGGATCCATCAAAATCGCTTAAACCGAATAGCTTCAGAGAATTACCTTTTCTGTCGATTGAGTTTGTTGTTTACTTTTGTTTGGATTACAGGAACTGACCGCAGATCAGCTCCCTCTACTGGTATCCACACGAACGGGGTTTAGCAACTCAAACGGTGTGCTAGCAGCATGTCCGTACAATTCTGCACAATCCGTACGACATTCGTATAATTTTCGTACAGTCTGTACGACGATCG
The DNA here is from genome assembly GCA_026724425.1 of Erythrophleum ivorense. NCBI lineage: Eukaryota > Viridiplantae > Streptophyta > Magnoliopsida > Fabales > Fabaceae > Erythrophleum > Erythrophleum ivorense. The sequence continues at coordinate 245,260 of JAIUCV010000640.1, read as the reverse complement.
TACAATTCCGTACGGTGTCCCTCTCTCAGGATTTTGGAGGCAGCTCTAAGTTTACTTTTCTGATATGGAACCCCTATTTATAGACTAGAGTTTCAGATATATTTAATTAATCAAATTAATTAAATATATTTATTAGTTTAAATTTAAATCTATCTTATAGTTTAAATTTAAACTAACAATATCTAGAGTTTAATTTAAATTATCTGATTAGTTTAAATTTAAATCTATCTGATAGAATTAAATTTAAATTATCCGATTAGTTTAAATTTAAATCTATCTAATAGAATTAAATTTAAATTATCTGATTAGTTTAAATTTAAATTTATCTAATAGAATCAAATTTAAATTAATTCATATATATATATATATACATATATATATATATATATATAATATCAGATATAATATACATATATATATAATATATCTATTAGTTTAAATTTAAATCTATCTTATAGTTTAAATTTAAACTAACAATATCTAGAGCTTAATTTAAATTATCTGATTAGTTTAAATTTAAATCTATTTGATAGAATCAAATTTAAATTATCTGATTAGTTTAAATTTGAATCTATCTAATAGAATTAAATTTAAATTATCTGATTGGTTTAAATTTAAATTTATCTAATAGAATCAAATTTAAATTAATTCACATATATATACATATATATATAATATCAAATATAATATATATATATATATATATATATAATATATTTCACATTTAATTATTTATATATATAAATAATTCGTCCATCCTAGATATTCATTGAATCTAGACATATTTTCTGATTCAATGAATGTGGACATTTTAACCCGAGTTGGTCTGTTCTTGTGTGCGACCCTGCAGGCCCATATGATGTTGGCAGTGGGCCAACTGCACTGTTTGACCCACAAATCACAAGCGGCCTCTAGCAAGACATTGTGACTACCCAAATCATATGGAATCGGTGATCCGATGCAACCTATCTTATAACCTTATCATATCCCTTTTGTCACACGATATCTAGATCGAGCATGAGACATGGAAATGTCATCCTCAACTTGCTCGATCATAACTTTCTCGATCTTCGAGCAGACTGATATAAGATGGAACCCTTATTCAAGGAAGTTAAACTTGGCTTCCTTGTCAGCCCTCACTGAAGGTGGGAAATACTTGCTCTCAAAAGCAGTTTGGAAACTTTCCCAAGTCAAGGGTATCCCCCTTGCAATCAATAATCTGGAGGCATTCTTCCACCAATGCTCAGTCTCACCCTCTAACTTGTATACGACTAACTTTGCCTTTTGTTTCGTGGTGTAGGTCATAACTTCAAAGATCTTCTCTAGTTGCATTAGCCACCTCTCAGCTTTCTCAGTGTTTAACTCCCTAAAAAATGATGGAGGATCAGCTTTTCTAAATTTGGCCAATACAATAAAGAGGTCACCATCCTCCCCTTGGTGTCCTACACCAGGGTTATGACCAGCCCCAATACGATTTTCCACTGGCACCTCCTGATTCTGCTTATCCATGTTTTCATGTAGCTGCTGCAGCACTTGCATAGTTGCTGCATGAGCCTCGACTTGCTCTTGAAGTCGATTAGTCATTGCCCCAATTGTAGTTTCATGGGCCTCAACTTGTTCTCTCATTCGGTTGGCTATTGCAGCTATGGCCTCTTGCATCTCTCTTAGCATCTCAGTTGTTTCTCTACATGTATCCATCTAGTTTTGCAATGCCATAAGCACAACCACAAGCATCCCCCATTAAGCTACAGCCCAAGGTAAACAAAACACAACTCCACCCATAGCAGGTATATATAAGTATAAGAGTTATCATCAGGTCACAATGTTCCTATTCCTATCATGCATGCATCATGATTGTTAAGTTTTCTAACTACAAAGTTATAAATCAAACACAATTGCTTTGATATCAACTGTGACAACCCTAACTCCTCAATAGGTAATTATGGTTAAATATGCAATTAATGCTTAATGATCAAAGTTTGGAGTCATTACAATTGATTACATTACAAAAATGTGGAAAAATTTGAACCTTGATGATATTAGAATCATCACCAATCAATAAAAACCAATTATGCACATAAGTGAAATGAACCCTCAATTAAAGGCCTATAGATTTATTTCGCATTGACTTTCAACTCCTCAGAACCCCTTACAAGTGCCTCTAAGTCATCCCTTGATGTTAGCATAGGGAAACCCAAGGTTTCTAAGCTAAAAGTATGTGTCTGGAGACCTTCACCATGACTTGAAACTTTTCCACTGCAGCTAAGTTGGATACTGGGGCTCAAAAACTAAGTTTTTCACTTTGTGTTGCGGCTTCGACGTTTTGTGCTGTGGCGAAGTTACTTTCGGGAATCTTACTGGACAACTCATGTGAATCTCGCTGCGGCTGAGTTGGACCTTAGTCGCAGCGAGCCTACGTGGTGCCACGGCAGAAATGCCTCCTGAAGCTACTGTTCGAAGTCCCGTGATTCTTGCCTCAGCGGAATACACTCACACCGCGACGAGTCTAGCTACTGGACATCGTCACCTAGTTTCCTCGACTTGCACCGCGTGGACATGTTGTGCCATGGCGAGATTTCTCTCTGCCACTCTCCTGGTGATTTTTTTCATTTTGAGCCACGGTGAGATTTCTCAAGCCACAACGTTCCTCGCCACTGTCACTCTCCAGGCCACAGCGAGGCCTTCTTAGCTGCGGCATGACTCCCTCCTATAATTACATCTCCCACATTTCGTCCCATGCACTCTAGTTCTCTTCCTAGGAACACCCTAGGAGCACTCCCCTTCATTTTATACGACTCTAATGGTATTTATCTACCTTATTTACCCAGCTATTCTACCATTACTAATTCAGAACTTAAGTATTAATTCCTACTCGTCTAACTACCATATGTTAACAAATTCATGGATTAATAATAGCAAGAATTTCATAAGCTACCAACAATTATTATTCAAATATATATATTTATATTCCATGAGAGATTTCCTGTATCACTAGCTCAAGTATACATCCAATGTGTCACATAATTACAGTACCCAAATGGTAAATCATATCATAAGTTAAACAAAGTTCACAGCAAATATCATCAATTCATATATCCAATACCAAATTAAAGTAAGGACGACTCCTCAATAGATACATGCTATATTATCAAAATACAGACTTCTACACTTGGCAATATGATTACACGATGATGCTATACAAAAGGGGTATAAAATTTAGCATTTATCTTACTCGAATCAGCCCAAGTATAGCCTCCCCTACACATTTATGGATTTTCATCCACTTGCTTCCCCTTATCCTTACCCGAAGAACCTTTACCTAAAATAGTTAGCCCATGAAATGGGGTGAGATGTAAATATCAGTAACCAAGGCAGATTCCATTCATATATTTCAGTTTAATTAACATATATGCATGATTTCATGTAAGCATCAGAAAATATATCAACCATATTAGTAAATGAAATAATTAAGCTATCTATTATTACTATTCCATACTAGCAATCACAATTCCACATGTTAAAGGCCAATAACACCGGGAGAGGCTCGTCCACGGCACCTACTCCTCAATGAGCACAACTAGGATTTAGTGCATTTAGGGTCTGATCATAACTTGGTACTCGATCAGAGCACATGCACCAGTGGCAGCTGCACCATAGTTCTACCATGGACTCACAAGGTCCGATCACATATAACAGATAGCCAACCAATTCATTTAGCATCAAAATCATAATTATGTAACAAATACAAAATTAAAATAAACATGCATGAAATTAGCATGAACCCTGGTTACTTTCACTCTGCAGATAATTGAAAAGCCACTAGCAGTACCAAAATCTCCATATAACCATAGCATCAGAAAATTACTACTTTAAATCATCATTTACAATAGCAACAAGTACCCAAAGAGTTAAAATACTAATGGTTACCTAGATGACACTTACCCAGCCACTACAAATCCCTAAATTCGGATTGAATGTGTCCTTTACTAGAAATTTCAATATATCACCCTAAATCCCAAGCAAATTTGTATAAAATTAATACCCATACTACAAAACAATTATGGGGGTTTTAAACTAGTAGAAAATACATCAAAATGAAGAGTTTATACTTACCTAATAACACCCTTAGCCTCAACCTACGAAATTTCACCATGGAAATATCAAATAGCAAGTTTCAGATTTTAGGTGTGGGTGAAAGTGCTCCAAATGAAAAACTAATCAGGTTAAAATGAAGAGGAAGAGAAAGGGATTAAGTTATACAACTATTACCTTAGCTAAATCTTGTTCTAGAAGTGGGAAATGATGGAAATGTGTCAAGAACGCTAGCCTCCCCTTTGGACCTTTGAATTTCTCTTTTGTTTCTTGTGTTTCTGCAGAATGGGGGTGGCTAAAATGGTTTTTAGGGTTTTAAGTTAGCTTCTAAATGGGTTATGGGTCAACCCATTAGCCCAAGGACCTATTGGGCTCAAACTAATTGTTAGGCTGAAGTTGTAACTTATTAGACTAGCTTCAACAATTCAGACTTTTAGTTAGGTTGGGCTACGTTTTTAAGAGCCCACTTAGTTGAGGTTTGCACAAGGGGTATTGGGCCAATTACAAGGGCTTATATAAGTCGGGTCTTGGGTCTCTATCTTATTAAATCAGATTGAGCCCTCCCTAAGTGCTTTTTCTTGGGCTAAGTCTCACATTAAAAGGTTGGCTCTGCACCTAAAATTATCGGGCTTTCATTAGTCCTTAACCTTATTCTACTTAATTTAATTTGAGCTTAGATGGGGTTTATAACTCAATTAAATCTCAAACTCATATTAATAATTTATTTCTCTAAAATTTTCATTCACTTAACTTACCCAATTATTCCATATTAATTATTTTTAATTAACTCAAATCTATGATTAATACCTTAATTAATTTTAGGATGTTACATTGTTGGCCTTTAACATATGAAAATGTGATTGCTAATATGGGATAATAGTTATTGATAGCCCAATTGTTTCATTTGCTAATATGACTATTATTTTTAATGCTTATTTAATTAATTGCATATATGTTAGTTAAATTGGAATGTATTAATGGAATTTTCCTTTGGTTACTAAGATTTGCATCTCACCCTATTTCATGGGCTAATTATTTCAGGTGAAGGTCATTCGGGTAAGAATAAGGGAAAGCAAGTGGATGAACATCTTTGAGCTAAGACCATGTGTGAGAAGTTCTAAACTTGGATGGATCTAATTTAGGATAGATGCTAATTTTTGTTATTCTTTTATATAGCATCATCATCATGTGATCATATTGCCAAGTGTAAGTATTTTATGTTTTGTTAACCTATAATGTATCTAATAGGGAGTTAGGCCTTATACAAATCTGGTATATGGTGTATGTACTTATCTATATTTGATATGGAACCTCCTTAGTATGAATGTATGACTTAACTCTTGAGAGCATGCTTTTAAATCTCCACGAATGATAATATTAGTCGCTTATAGATCTTGATGCTATCATTACTTCATGAATTTACTGATGCATGATAGTGTGACAAGTAGGAATCAACCCTTAAGTCTTAAATTGGTAATGATAGTTGTGTTGGGTAAATCAAGTAGATTTAATGTTATTAAAGCCCTACAAATTAAGGTAGAGTGGCCTTAGAGTATTGCTAAAGGAAGAGTTGGAGTGTATGGGACAAAATTTGAGAGGTATAAGTGCAGAAGAGGGTCACGTCATTGCCAAAATAGGCCGAGTAGAGGCTAAGTGTCAGGTAGAAATGAGGAGCGTTGCGGTGTGAGGTGTCTTACCAAGGTGTGAAACGAAAAAGTTGCCTAGGGGGAGGGTAATAGAGAGCAACCTCATTGTGGTGCAAAAGTTTTAGCTGCGGCTCAAGTTAAGGGAATTAGGTGACAAGTATTGCAGTAGTTAGTTTCACCACAGCTCAAGTATAGTCTGCCACGGCTCAAATTGGGAAATTTTCTATAGTAGGTTCTAGGGTATTTTTCTACTGCGGTGCCATATAGGCAGGCCTACTACGACAAGGGGACAGCCGTGACAAGAATTGTGAAAACATGAACAGTTAGTCCCTGAGAGCATTCCTCCGTGGTGGGAAAAACCCAAGTTGTGGCGTAAGGTGTGAAATTTTAGTTTTAAGTTACAGTAACCAACCTAGTCGCAGTAAAGTTTCCTAAACTCTTATTTTTGACTTAGAGACCTTGAGATTTACTCTGATAATATTATGCAATGACTTGAGAATATTTATAAGAGGTTTTTGTGAGTTAAAATTAGTAGCGAGATGAATCAAAGGTCTTAAATAATAATTATGATCACTTATGGATTTGATTAGTTGTGGTTGTTTAGCTAATAATCCTAATGATATCAAGGTTCAAAATTTTCCTACTTTCTCCTATTATAATTAGTTATAATGACTTTAGACCTTGATTTATGATTACTAATTATGCTATTAAGCCTAATCATGGTAATTAAGAATTAGGGTCGTTATACCATATTTGACGCTGTTTGGATCAAAATGTGAAGAAATATACCCACACATAGAATATTTTAACAACACATGGCTCTTAAACTAGTGCAAACATGTTTAAGAGCTCAATCAGAGCAAGGTAAGATATAATACCATGATGAATTGAGCTATCATTAGAACACTATTGATAGAGTCAACATATTAGTCTTTAAATATTTGAAAAAGAACACAAAAAACTCACAACATATAGTTGGTTTTAATAAGTATACCTTTAGCTCTCGATGTAAAACAAAGTTAACATGTTGATAACTCTTATATTCTCATAATTTTTATCCCTCATTCTTAGTGATTTTAACATATGATTGTGGCTAATTAGGGTTTTTAGATGATTTTTATGATTTTGGCCAAATTTTGGATTTGATGTTTTTTTGGGCTAATTCTTTGGAATTGTATTCATTTTATGTATATTGTGTGATTTCATTAATCTTAAGGCTTAATTCTTTTTATTTTGCCTAATCCATGCATTGCACTATGATTTCATGCTTACTTGTACTTTACTAGGTGATTAATCATGAAATTTTAGATGTTTTCTAGTGAGTTTCTTTTGAGGAGTGTTTATTCTTTCATCTATTTAATGATTCCCTCCATGCCATATCATTAGTTTTCATTTCATATTGAACCAAAAATTTCACTATCTTTACCATTTTTCACTTTCCTAAAACACTCCTACATAAGGACCTACTTGAATTTTGCATTAATGAATTTTGATTATATCATTTCATATGATTATTAGGCAATTAATCTCATGAGATTAATGGTTAAGGTCGGGTTATTTGATCAAGGATGTGATTAGTAAAAGGAATTAGAGTTGATCCAATTAGGGGCAAAATGGTCATTTATATATAAGAATCGTTTTTCTTGTGAATTTCTTAAGGTTTTTGTTTCTTTCTTTCTAATAACTTTAGCCAAATATTCTCTTCATTTGTGTTTAATTTTCATTCCTACATTAGTCTTCAATAAGTCCTAATTGGATTAATTCATTTAATTAATGATTAATGCTACCTAAGTATGTGATTAATCATTTTTTATGTTTATTTACAACATGATCTATTTTGGTGTCACATTTTTATAGGTTGCATGGTTCATTGAAGGGCAATTTGGTCATTTAAATGGAGGATAAACTTGACTTTTCATGGGATGATAACAGGGCATGCTTATGTGGCACTCACTAATCCATGTCATCAACTTGTTTTAATTCCATTGGTCCATCTCAGCCCTTACTTATCCACCTCACAACCCTAGCCACCTAAGCATCTACTTAGACTTACTAATCCATCTCACCATTCTCTCAAGCTTTTATTGGTCCAAGGGTCTCAAGCTTTCTCCCTATTAGTCCACCTCATACTTACTAATCCACATCACTTCCTAAACGCTAATTTCATTCACCATGAAGCACACAACAACAAGAGCACAACAATTTTTTTCTCTTCTTGGTTGAGGATGTCTTCTCCATGCTCTCCCCTTTTTTCCTCCATTAAAACACACACCAAGCTCCATCTCTCCTAATTCGTCGCCATTTTCCTCCATTCCACCTTCATTCTTTCACTTTTCTTCCATCTTTTTTTTTTCCATCTATTCTTCCATTCTTCCCCTTTTCCTTTTGATTGTGACCTTCTACTCCACTTTCAACCATAAAGATGCTATTCTTATCTTGAATGCTATGGACAAAATTTTCTTGAAAATTGAAGGAGAGCTTGTGACCATGAGGAGCTAAGGAGTTTGATGATGACCTACCGAGCTTGGAAAGGATTCAAAAGGCTATGGATTGCAAGCATTGGATTAGGCTAATTGTTTTTTCTTCTTCCACTATTTCCATTTCAATTTCTATGTCAATTTAGGATAGAGTTCTTGAATATTTTGACTTGAGAATTGGAATTGTAATGGTTGATTTATGTTAGACTATTATGGATTGTAATGTGAACCATTGGATTGGTGGATTGGAATTTGTATGAATTGTTATTTTATTAATATGAGACTATGTTTAAATTGGCCTTTACATCTTGTGTTCCAATGTTTTAATTCTTGGATTTTAACTTCTTGATTAAGTACTATAGGTGTTGATTAAGTGGCTTTATTCTTGATTGAAGCATTGGAGTTGTTGGATGGATATAATTTTATGAGCATAAAGTTTTGGCCAATGTTATGGATTAATTGTGCAATTCTTGCAAGTTTGATTAATTGTCACATTATCATACAAGTTAGGTATTTGATAAATTGTCTAAGTGAGTATTCATTCTAGATAGTTGGTCTTGCAACCTACACTCAGAGAGTTCATGGTCTAAATGTATGTGGCCTTTGATCATAGTAGTTGTTCCAAGTTCAATTAATCTTTAGAGCCCAATTTTCTTCCCTTTTCAAATATTGCTAGATTGTTATCTCCATTTCATCTCATTTACATTTTTTATCCCACCCAATTTTGCATAATTAGTTCTAGTTTACTTTTTATTCTTAGTTAAATTTTCAATTCAATCATATAAAAAAAAGAGAAAAAAACCCAAAATTTTGTAATTAGTTTGAATCTTATATAGGTTAGTGTCTTTGCCTTAACATCCTTTTATTTAGCTTTTGCATTTAAAATAAATTACACCACTTACATTTTTCTTACTTGTTCCACACCCATATACACTTGTTTATACTTTCATACAATTACCTACATTCTTGCATACTTTGCTATGTCCATGAAAATAAATAAATAAATAAATAATAATTAAAAAAGAAGATATTTGCTTAATTATTTAGTCACTTATCTAAGTGATATTATTCTAGTTGCTTTAGAGTGAAATGACCTCGTTGCGCACTTTTACTACATAATTTCTATTTTGCAATCAAGTTCTTAAATTGCGATCTCATGACATAGTTAGTCAATTTATTGATGCTATTGCCGGGGACCAACTTGTTTTCATTTGGCTTAGGTTGGTAATTATGTAGTTAGGATTAGTTTTGCTATTTTTCATTTAGTTTTGTTAAGAAACTTGGTTATTTTAGTTGGATTTTTACAAGTAATTACTTGTTGGAATTTATTCTGACTTGCCCAGATTTGCATGCAACTTTGTGTTTCAAGGTTTTTGGGTGCTCTAATAAAAAATCATACCCTTAAGGGTATGTGGTCTTAGCAATTTTGACCAAATTTGACTGTTTTGACCGCTTTTTTATTTTTCTTTCATTTATGTGAATTTCTCCAAAATTTATTTCTCTATTTTTTTTCCTCCTTTCCTATCCTTGATTTATGTGTTTTGTTTGTTCAGTTATGTTCATTAGTATATAGATTAGGATTAATGATTTTTAGTTTGTGATTGGTCTTTTTAGTTTCTTAATTTTGTTCATTTTAAATTAAAATTTGATTAGTGCCTAATTTTTGGGTTGCTTGTTGACTTTTTGGTTGACTTTTGACTTTTCTATTTTTATGCATTTTCTAGTTATTGTTTTCTTATTTCTTTTGTATGTTTTTGGTTGCTTACTATAATTCTACTTTATTAATGTTGCATGGCCCGATCCTCTTTTGAAAAATTGTTTGAACTTGATGCTAAAATTAAGAAGACATTTCATTGACAAAGAAGAATTAGAGTTGATAATCTTGTAAGTAGAAGTTTTGCTATAAATTCTCCTGCTTTTTCTTCTGAGTCTTGTTTGGTTAAGTCATTTGTTGATTCTCCTGATTCTGAAGCTAAAATGGAAGATAATGAAGGAAATATAAATAATCAGGCATATTTAGAGCCTGCTAATGTTAATGCTAAAAATAATGTTCCTGCTATGACCATTAAAGAGTTAGTTTAATATGATTTGCATTTTCAAAATTGGTGCATTAATTATCCTAACATTAATATTGATCTTGATTTAAAGCTTGGATTTATACACTTACTTCCTAAATTTAATGGCCTTGGAGGTGAAGATCCATACAATCACCTGAAGACTTTCACATGATTTGCATTGCTGTGAGACCTAATGGTGTGTTTGAGGATCAAATCAAAATACGTGCCTTCCTTTTTTCTTTAGAAGGGTCTGTTAAGAATTGGTTGCTCCGACTACCCCCTGGATTTATCACTACATGGGACCAGCTTAAGAAATCGGTTTTAGAGAAAATTTTCCTAACACATCACACTTTCTCTATCAGGAAAGACATTTATGGTATCTGGCAAATTTCTGGGGAGTCCCCTTATGAGTGTTGGGAGCAGTTTAAGACATTGCTATCTAGTTGCCCTTATCCCAGATACTTTATTGATACAGTATTTTCATAAAGGTCTTCTTCCTCTAGAGAGAGATTTATTAGACTTTGTTGTTGAAGGTGCTCTACTTAACTTGACTGTTGATGCTGCTTGGGAATTAATTGAGAAGAAAACATAGAATATTTAGCAATTTGGCACTAGAAAGCAAGCCAGAATAAATGAAGTCAGGTTACATTCCTTATTCCCTGAGTCACACCTTAAGAGCAAGATAGATAAGCTAACATCTGTTATAGAGAAAGTGGCTATAGTTCAGCTTTAGACTTTTACCAATGCTGCCAATTCTGTGGGATCTTCTACCTCTTTCACCCCATACTCTAGTTCTTCAACTTTGATTGGCCCACTCTATTTGATTTGCTCATTGGCTATTCACACTATTGATGCTTGCTTATTCTTAAATGATAAAGCTAAGCCTTGCAATGTAATGTATTCTCCTAAGTTGATGAATCAAGGTGGCTAGAAATATGATCCATATTCAAGTACATATAGTCCTAGATGGTGTGATCACTCGAACTTTAGATATGGTAGTGTCCAACCTCAGCAGCCACAGTTCAATCAAGGTGCTAGTTCTTGTGGTTAGGTGTTTCAACTAGTTAGACAACTTGTACCTATTCAAATGAGAGTTCAAAATTAGAGAGCAAGTTGGATATTATGATGAAGCTTTTGGTGGATAGGTTAGACTAGATAGAGAGGGAACAACAACAAAAGGATTTGCAACATAGACAAGAGATACAAGCTCTTCAAACTCATATAAGATAATTGTCTAACATAATTAGTAACATATAGAGTTAAGGTTCAAGCAAGTTGCCATCATAGGTGGTAGTCAATCCTAATGTTGGGGCCCAGCAAAATCCTAATTTTGGTAGAGCTAATGCTATCTCTCTTAGAAGTGGTAAGACAATCACCTTTGTAGATCCTATTGCAACCTATGCTTCCAAAGACAAGGAAGTTGTCATTGATGATTCTCCTTCCACGTCCATATCACAGGATATGCCCCCTTCATAAAAAAACTCCAGTGGCACCATAGAAAGAGCAAGAAAAGGATAAGGAAGAGGAGGAAGTGAGCAAATAGATTCTACGCTTCGCTACTAGGGTAATGACGGTTGTGTCACGCAACCTTCAAAATAAACTAGGTTGAAAAATATATAGCTAGTGGTGCAACCTAGATCGTCTCCCGAAGAAATGGAATTCAATGTTTAATTGGGTTTTGCAAGTGTAAAAGAACTCTAAAAATTGCCTAACTAAAGGGGGGGTTTGTCTAAATTTAACTAATTAAAATTAATTTGAATTACAGTTCCTAATCACTACCTAATTGCATGAACTAATGAGACAAGTAATTGACTTGTAACTAGCTTTGGATTTTCCCTTGATATCCACAATCCTTATCCTAATTCAATTGTAAATGGTTTTGATCTAAGAGTCTCTAATCTTGTTCATGGCAAAGTATCTTGAGTTACTGCGCAAGATTCAAGGGGTTAATAATCTAATATTGAATTGAAACCTCAATCCTACATAAAATTATTAATTCTTGCCTTTAAGATCAATGAACACTTAAATTTGATTGATTAATCGATTAACTAGCCTTTGAATTATCACTATAAGATGTTTAATTAACCAATCAAACTCTAAGGAATTCTCAAATCAAACAATCAAGCACACAATTTCACTCATATATTTCATCGAACACCTTGATTGCATACATGGGAAATTGGAGGAGAAATAAAAAAATCATACTTTATCCAATCAATTAATCAACAAATAATCTCCTAATTAGTGTCTAACTAGCCACTAATTATAAACGATACAAATTCCCAATCAAATACAATCTTAACCAAGATAATACAAGAAAGAGAAAAGTGCTGGAAAAATAGGAAAATCTTAGCCAAAAATCCTTTGCTTCTCCATGGATTTAAGCTTCTCCAAGGTTTTCTTCCAAGCTAATCAAGATGTAGAATTAAAGCTTTATGGAAGTGGAATAATGGAGGAAGATGGAATAAGGAATGGCTATAACGTGGAGAATGTTGAATGATGATGGAATAAGATGAATGGTATGTTAAAACGTGAATGAATGACAATGGAATCGCTAGATCCCCCTTCTCAGATGTTCATTTAATCATTTCACGTGCTCCCTTTTTCTTTATTTGCCCATGTTTCCTTTGTTTCAATTGCCGTAGCTTCTTTCTTACTAAATGAATCACGTGCTTCCTCTTGTGTATATGAGTGTGGGCCTTATTGTGATGCTAAATATTATGAATATAATATAAAAATTATCCATGCTTCTCATTCCATTTGTGAGCTTTTCTCTTCTTAAGCTAGTGTGTCATGTGTTTTGTGCACATTCCATTTAGCCCATGGCTTCTTCCAGCTTCTTCATGTAATTCTTCCACGTGTTCATGCTTTCCTCCCTCCAAACTTGTGGCTTTTTCTTTATTTTTGGCTCATGTTGCTCTTCATTTATTTCTCTTTTCTAGCTCGTGTGTATCCTCCACATACCTGCTGCATTGTAGCATCTTACTTATGCTTAAAGTATGTTTCATGTAGCTTCCACGTCAGCTGTACATTAACCAATAGCTCCTTCTTCTTTTGCATGGCTTTTGCTTCATCCACCTAAGCTCATCATGTGCTGCTTTTAGCTTGTTTACCACGTGTTTTGTGTGTTTCATGCATGTAAACAAAAGAAGGTTGCTGTGCAAGTGTATGTGTATGTGCAAGTGAGCTGTAGGTTCCTATGCTTTACGTGGAACTGTGCTTGAGTTGTGGCTTGCTTTCTTGAGTGTGAACCCGTGGCTTCATGGAAATGCAAATGAGTGTGTTTCTTCCTTTAAACTTGAGCCTACTTCTTCCTTCCTAGCTCCCCTCTCTTCTGCATGTGTGTGTGGGTGTTGATGGAATGCTTGTAACCCATAAATATGAAGAAGTCAACATGCTTCTTGTGTGAGTGTGCTGCAACATGGATGAATGGACATGTTTGATGTGGTGTTTGTTATGCATGTGATTGTATGAGTGAGTATACATGGATGGAGTTGCCGTTTTGCCTCGTGGGTATAATGGATATATGTATGGAATGATGTGTTTTTTATGTGATGTCCATGTGTGCTACTTCATGAGTTAGTGGACCCCCTCCTCCATTCCATGTGCTTGAAGTTACCTTCCTCATTAAAACTCGTTACTTCTTTCAGCTCTTGTGTGTGTGTTTACATGTATGAGCTACTGCCTCTAGTGCATGAATATGATTATGTGGAAAAGTCATGGAATGCAAGTGAGTGTGTGTGTGTCAATATGAAAGTATTTGGAAAATGTAGTGCATGCTTGAGAGAGTGCTGTGTTAGTGAAGGAAGAGCTAGTGCATTGTGGTGCCATGTGTGTATGAGTGAGATGAATGTCTATGTGGATGAGTGAGTATATATGTTAGCTATGTGTTGGTCCATGTATGATTCTAGGTGCACATCATCCTTCATTCTCCTATTTTTTTATTTTTTTATTTTTCAAAAAGTCATTAAAGATATAAACCATTTATTCTTTCCTTCAAATTGCACACATGAAGCCTTCATCTCTTATTTAAATCAATTCCCCATTCAAGCTCCAATTGCCATTGAAAATATGCACAAACAAATAAAATAAAATGAAACAAAATAAAATATTATGTAGGAAGAATTCACAAAAATTTTTTTATGCATTAAAATTTAATAATTTTGCAAATAATTTCTTAGAGTGCAAACAATGGCCAATAAAATCAATTATCATCTAATAAAATCCATTAAGTCTTATTTAACTATCAAAATATCTAAATTAAAGGGAAATAAGATGTAGAAAAATGGCAGGTGTAATACCCTAAAATTAATTAAGGATAATTATGATAAATTAAAGAATTAATATAGGAATTTGAAAAAAAAAACAAAACAAGAAAAATAAGGTTTATAAAGAAATGGATTTATTTTAAGCATTTTGAGCTAATAATCATGTTTGGTTATTGTTGGGTGAAGATATATTAATTAGGGTTATGGGTTTAATTAGGGAATTAACTAAGGGGAGATGGACATTTAATTTGGGTTTTATGATTAACTTATTTATGCCATGAACTAAGTATAAAAGCCCACTTTTGCTCATAAGAAAATCTAATTCTATTTCTTAGAGGCCCAATTATAATCTTGTGCAGATCCAATTCAAATAAATCCATATACTCTAGCCTAACAAACTGAATTCTGAACCTACTTGGGTTTTAGGCTTTTGGGTCAGCCCAAACCCATCAAAAACCCTAACATATCCATCCCCCACTTCCTTAGTCTATAGACCCACTTATTTTTCAGCTAAGGAGGATTCCATTTTCATACTTGAGAAGAGAGGCTAGGGCTTTTCTATATTCTTCTACCATTTCTCACTTCTAGAGGAAGATTTGGCTAAGGTAATCTATATAAAACATGTCTCTCTCATTCTCCTCTACATTTTGATCCAATTGGTTTTTCATTTGAAGAATTTTCATCTCTTCTTAGTGTGAAATCTGGTCTTTAGATGATGGTTGCAAGATTTTTGGAGTTAGAGATTAAGGGGATGATTAGGTAAGCTTTTCCCTCCCATTTTGTGAATTATATTGCTGGAAAATGCCCTAAAGGATTGATTTTCATAATAGGTTCTACTATTGTGCGAAATTACAAGGAGATGAAAGGTGAAACAATGAAATTTTTGGGCTTGATTACTCAAATTCGAATTTTAGAATGACCTATAGTGTGTTCTTGGTAGTTGAGGCTCAACCCAGTGCATTTGACCTATTAGGTATCTGTATAAGTGTTCCCCTTTCTCTTGTGTGGTATATATAATGAATTCCCATCATTTGGACTGACTTTTGGTGCTTGGCTTTTACATGTGTGAAAATAGAGATGTTAGGAGCGACCAATTGTGAGTTCTTATTGTTGTGACCTTAAATTGGTATAATAGACCATTGGGAAGCTTGGGTAAGAAGCTCGGGTAAGAAGCTCTCAATGAACTCTTGTTAAGATTAATTTGTAGATAGGAAAATTCCTAACTAATGATCGTTAAATGAGAATGATTATGCTTATGTTAGGCCTAGTGTGCTTTGAATTATGATGGTAGCCAGAGGAGGAGTAATTGGCTTCATTAAGGTAACCGGGGTTAATTTCCTAATTCCATATATATACTCATGTTAATCTGATATTTATAACACATGTATGATTTTGAAATGCTAAATGATTAGTTGACTATATGAATTGTTATTGTGATTGGACCTAGTGGGTCCATGGTGGAGCTGTGGTGCGACTACCACCCGTACATGTGCTTCGATCAGGCACTGGGTTATGATCAGACCTCAGATGCACTGAGCCCTGGTTGTGCTCATTATGTAGTAGGTGCCGTGGACGGACCTCTCCTGGTATTATTGGCCATTAACATGTTGTGTGTGATTGCTAGTATGGGACAGTAGTTATTAGTTACTTAATTAGTTCATTTGCAAATTAAATTGATGATTTTGCTGTTGATGATATGAAATTACATTATATTGATTAATCTGTACATATATATGGAATTTTTCTCTTGTTACTAAGATTGTATATCTTACCTTGATTGTAGGCTAACATTTTTAGGGATCGGACCTCTTAGTGGTAAAGAGAAATTAATGGAAGCTTATTATATAGGTTAGTAGCATATAGGTTTGGAAATCTTATTAGGTTGTATTGTGCAATTATATTACTAGTTTTATATAATTGCCGTATTCCATTATGAATTGCCAAGTATAGGGACTATACATGTAATATAATTATCAGAAAATTGAACATTATGGATGTAATTGGCTAACAATAGATGAGTGACTTGATCTTGTATGAACATTAAGTATTGGCCCCTACGCTCCTTGTGGTCGGAACACTTTTGTTGTCATTAAATTATGAAATTTGCTTATGTATCATAGTTTCGTGAGTAGAAATCAACACTTAAATCTTGAAGTGGATAATGATAAATTAGTTAGGTAAATCAAGTAGATAAATACCATTAAAGTTTCACAAATTAAGGGAGAGTGGTTCTAGAGTGTTCCTAGAGGGAAAATTGGAATGCATGGGAGGGAATTTGAGAGTTATAGGAATAGAAGGGAATTGGCCGGGGCCAAAATGGAATTAGTGGCGGCCAAACGTGATGAAGTTACCCAGGGAAGGAAACAGAGAGGAATTAGCTGCGGCGAAAAGTGATGTTAGCTGTAGAGAAATGTGAGAGAAAAGTTTGGTGGTGTTACAGAGGGAAATTCGCTGTGGCAAAAAGGGTATTTGGCTACGGCAAAATGTGCGAAATTTATGAAGGTGTAACGAGTTGAACCCAAGAGTAATTACCTGCAGCGCGAGAGAATTTAGTTGCGGCAAAGGTGCTCAATTGCTCATATTAACCTAGAAACTTTAGTTTTCTATATGGAAATGATAAGGAATGATTTAGGAGCACTTGTAGGAGGTTCTTGTGAGTTGAAATTAATAGATGATAGGATTAAAAGCTTATAATTGTGGGTTTGATTCCCTCATATGCATAAATGGTTATGAGGAATTAGTTAATGACTTTAACAATATCAAGGTTTAAATTTTCTCACCTTTTCCTAATGTAAGCAATCTCACAATGACTTTAAACCCCGGTTGATGATTATTAATCATGTTTTTAACCTTAATTACCATGATTAGAAGTTAGGGTCATTATAAGAGGAGAAAGAAGGAAATAGAGATGTTTACGGAGATCTATGACATCTTCATAAAGGTGGTGATCAATATTCCCCTGGTTGACCTACTTGCGTAGGTGCTGAAGTATGCAAAGTTTTTAAAGGAGTTGTACAGCATAAAAAGAAGGCTTAGGCATGAAGGTCAGGTTGATTTAGGAGCAGTTGTCTCTTTGCTCTGTCAGTTGCCAATGCTAGTGAAGTGCAAGGATCTTGGTAGTTTCTTCATACCATGTACCATTGGTGATATTGAGTTCTCAAATGCTTTGGCAAATTTAGGAGCAGCTATCAATGTTATGCTGAAATCAATCTTTTCTCAGCTTTGAGGAGTGGATCTCAAGCTGACTAGTTGTGAACATCATATTTTATCCGAGCATAACAAAAATCAAAATAGCAAAAAATATGGAAAAATGAAGAAAAAAAAGAAAAGAGATATGGAAAAAATGAAGAAAAAAAGAAAAGAGAGAGTGAAAAAAAAGAATACCTGTTCCTTTTCTAAAATAAAATTAAAAGAGAGGAAAATATCCATTTCTTTTTCTCCAAATTTCAAGATCCTAAATAACCATAAAAATAATTAAGAAAAAACAAAAACAAAATGAACCAAGAAAAAAACAACAACAACAAAAAAGAAGAAAATAAAAAAAGGATGAAAAAAACTTAAAAAAAGGAGGGCTTTATCTTGCCTTTTAGCCCAATTTAAAAAAAAAACTTTAGCCCAACTTATACAAAATAAAAAAAAAAAGTTAGACTAAGGAAATGGGAAGGAAGACAAAACGTAGGGTTTTTGCATTTTGATTCCCAACTCCCTTCACTCCTTTACCACATAGAGGATGCAGCACAGAGGCACAGAATAGCTCCTCCATCCAAGGAAATACGAAAAAGGAAAGAGTAGTGCAGCAGAGAAGCCAACAAAGAGAGAGCAGAGAGTCAATGGTGTAACATTCAGTTCTCTGCAAACGAGAGAAAACGTGAGAAACGTAACGTACGGTTTTTCTGTCAACAAACGAAACTCACTGGATATAAAAGGAAGTTCCCCAAGATGATGTAGTTAAGGTCCCAACAAATTTAGAAAGTATTCTAGACTCTTAAAAAATGAGAATTTCAAGCTCAGACAGAAAGAAAAATGGAGCTAGAATGAAGAAACAATTTCTTACGAAAAGCTTACAAAACGTAATGGCATTTTCGTAATTTTGAGTAAATTTTGGAATTCACACAAGAGGACTTTTTAAATAAAAGTTTTGAGTTTCCCAGGATTCTCAGAGGCCCTAAAAACCATGGGAAGGCCTAGGACAGCTAAAGCCCCTCCGAGGGACTTTTTTAACATCAGTGTGCCCAAACTTTGATAGATTCATTTGGGAAGGTTTTAGCTCCAATTTGAGTGATTCCAAAGGCATTTTACTAAATTGGGAACCTAAATTTTATAATGGAAAAGATAGTTCTAAAAAATGAGCTAAAACGAAGGAGAAACAAAAATGCCAAGAACAAAGGGCAAAATGGGAATTTTTGAAAAGTGTAACTTCCTCCCACCTATATATATGATGCACCCTTCTTCTCCCTTCATGTTGCACGACCAAGTTCTGCCCAAAATCAGAGAAAAACCCTAGGGAGAGTGGCACACAAGAGGAAGGCAAAGAGGAGGAGAAATTAAAGGCTTAAGGTATTTTATGCTCTTTCTCTTCCAAACCTCTTCTCCTCCATTCTCCTTTATTTTCTATGATTATAATGAAGTTTATAAATCTATTTTAAGGGAGAAATTGAGGGAAAAATTCAGATTTGAAGAGGAGCTCAAAGAACACAAGATTCAAGTGAGAAAAAGCAAGAAAACAAGGTAATTTCTCTTCCTATGGTTGTCATCTTTGGTTCCCTTCCCCACCATTTTGCCCCATTTGAGAAAACCCTGGGAGCAGATGATTTTTAGGCAGAACCAAGCATGAATCTAAGGAAAAAAGATGTGGAGATTAAGAATATGCAAAGGAAATTGTCAAAAAACCATTAGATTTCAAGATGCAAATTCTAGGGTTTCAAGTGTTCCTTCTAAATTTTAATTTTGTGTGATGATTCCTAGGTCTAATTAAGAGTTTAAATGAGCTCCTAAGATCCCTAAGATGCTCCCCACATGCTTCCTCCTTCAAGAAAATAAAGAAAATTCCAAAGAGGCCAAGGAAGCCCTATGTCTCGGCCAAACAAGGTTGAGGTAGCTAGGGAGAGTTTTAAATTTTTCTAAGGCTATTCTTAAGTCATGTATGATGAATGAAAATGAGGGAGGCCTTGGAAAAAATTTAGAACTTATAGAAAGTGATTTGGTGTTTTAAGTTCCATATTATGACCTAAAGAAGCAATATGTAGTTAGGCTCTTTGTTTTAATTGTGTGATGACTCCAAGAGGCTTAAAATGAGTCAAGAATCATATTTGAAAGGAAAGAATGGAGCCTAGAAATTATTTGAGGAGTGTTGCTTCATTAGGTGCATTTATGGACCATAATGGGATTTATAGAACAACCTAGTGTCTAAGAAAGTTGTGTGGCCTTAGAAATTGTTTCATGAACCTAATTGGCTTCCATAAATTATGTTTAGGCCAAGAGAAACCTTCCCCACACTTTTGTGGGTGTGTGGCCGAAGCAAGGGAGGGAGTTTCAAGAGAAAAAGTGTGTGATTGTGTGTAAGGTAGCTCTCTCCACCTTCTCTCATGCATGGATGTATGCTTAGCTTATGTTAGAATGTGTGTACATGTATTTTTAAGCCATAAAGAGTTTGATAGCATGATTTCATATGCCATGGTTTTAGGATGACATATTATGTTTTATAAGATATTTTGATGTGTGCTTGGGTTTACTTGAGTGTGGTGAGGCTAAGAACCCTTAGTCATGGTGAGGATAAGCCAAGAACCCTTAAGATTGGTTAAAACAAAGAAAAAAGTCTCCTAATAGCAAGATGGACTCCCAAGAGCATGGTTGAGTCCAAGAGTTCCTTAAAGAATGGGTGAGGCAAGTCCAAAATCCACAAGAAAATGGGTGAGGCCAATCCACTTGCTTGGCAAACCTTTATATGCTATGAGTGACTTTTTCAAATGTTAAGAATGCTTCTTGAATGATTTCACATGTCCATATGCTATCCATGCATTTATAAGAATTGTTTTGCATCCATTATGTGTGATTGAATGGGAGATGAGCTATTGGGATTCTTTGAATCTCATTCCCTCCTCTCCAATGATCTAACATGCTAGGTGGACCCAAAGAGCAAGGCAATGGGAGCCAGCCACATGAGAGATGAAGGAATGACATTAAAATATGGAAATGTTATCACTTTAAGGCCATAAGAGGAGCATATGTTGTAATCCATGGTTGTATATGTCTTATGAAATCATGAACATGTATAATTATGATGATATGTTATGTATAAATGGGAGAATATATTATAAGACTATTAGAATGTGATTTGAGTATGCTATGACAATGTGGCCTCTTGAATGAGTTTATGTAATTGTGTATACTTGCAAGTGGCATAGCCAAAATGAGATGCATGAGAATTGAGACCATTTGGGTAGCTCACACAAGTCCCAAATATTCTTTTAGACTTGCCTAAGAGGTGTCAAACCCCAAGGAAAACTATTTGGTCACTTTGGTACCCCATATGAAACCAAAATTAACTATAATGGAATCCTATATCACTTTTTACCTAAATGAACTCTTCTTGTTCTGAAATTTGGCATAAAATTAGGGTTCATTGAGAGATTTTTGGGAAGCTAAAATATGGAATTTTTGGAGTTCCACAGAGTATTTGATCAATTTTTAAAGTTGAAAAATTTTCTGGTTTTGGTCTGATGTATTGTTCACTTGGTTTGAAAATGAATTTTGTCACATAGGGCTTAAATGATGTCCAATTGCTATGAAATTTTATACAAAGAAATTAGATGTTTCCAGTGAATTGTGCCAATTAGAAACACCTCATTTGGATGTCTAGAGAGGGAGATATAAATTTTCTAAGTTTTTGTCTAGTATCAGTAACAACAACTGACCTTAGTCATTGTTTGATTAGATTTCGAGGTCCAGGAATGCTTGAACTGGTCTAGAGACATTTTTTACCTCTAGAAAATATCCACAGATTTCTAGCTTGGTATCATTTGCATAGATTGGATTTTTGTGGAATTAATTGGACATTTTTGAAATTCTCTACAGAATTCTGTGATAGCTCCAATGGATAGCCAGACCTCTAGACCTTTTTGAATGTCAAACGTCCTCTATGATAGATGTTATAATCTAGACATATTTTTAGTATGAAGTAGACATGTTAAGCTTTCCATAATAGCCAAGAATCCATGATTTTGATTTTTTTAGAATTAGTTATGATTTTCTAAAGTTGTGGTAGAAAAGGGAGCAAATCTGTCCAAAATTCAATGTGTATATTTCATGCATTCCTTCGAGTTCCTTGAGATGTAGGCCACTTTGGATGATGTAATTGAGTTGTATACATGTAATTAAATATGAGAATGTAGTGTATGGACTCAAATGGCTCACGTGACACCAAATGAAAATTTTAAACACGACGCAACGTAAGGAAATGTATTATTTTGATTCCTTTTTCCTTACCCCTTAATGGAATTGATGATGTAAAGCATGTGAATATCATGAAATGAGTTAGAAATATATGGTATTACAAGTGGTACACCCAAAGAGCTGACCCCCCTCACATCCCTTTCACCATCACAGGCTGAGAGAACGAGACATGAAAATGGAAGAGGGAGACAGAGACAGGGATTGATGAAGGAAGAGAAGACATCAAAAGGAAAGGGGAGCCTAAAGGGAGACTCAAGAAGGGTTTTTAGGAGGATTTTAAAAGATGGAGGGAGAAAGAGGAGATGACGGAGTGATGGGCTTGGAGAAGAGAAGAAGAGAGAGATTAAGGGAGCTTTCCTAATTGGTTTCAGATTAAGAAGAAGTGAGGGAGAGATCTGATGGAGAGGGTGTGCACCAGAAATGCATGAAGGAAAAAAGGAGGTTCAGAGAAATGATGAAAAATCAGAGGAAAAGAGAACTGCGAGAGGGGAACGAAGAAATTAAGGCATTGAGGATGTTTGGAGAGTTCTTAGCTGGAGAGGTTTTGGAGATAATAGAGATTTAATTTGGAAAGGTGAAGCACTCCAGATTTCAGTAACATTACTAGATAGGTATTAGCTTTATCTCATCACACATAATGTAATCTAATTTCCTAATAGAATGGGTTTGCTTTATTAAGGGAAATTTGATTCACCATTTCTATTTTTTTTTGGTCTTGAATTATGGGTTGATTGGTATTAAGTTCTGCATTTTTTCTCTGCTTCATATCATTTTGTTTTGCTAGCATATGACCATCATTTTTTATTAGTAGGCTGAGATGGGAGAGGGGTTTTGTGGCTTATACTTGTGTAAGAATTTGATATTCTAATTTTCGGCCTTTGTAATGGTCTGTTTTACCTCCATTTTCACTGAGTTGTTGTGGAATACCATCTCTATATGGCTCTCAGATTAAGGTTCTGTGCAGTGAATGGGAATATAAGGATTGTTGTTGTTAAGGCTTCTAAAATTAGTCCTGAATTCATAGACCTTAGTATTGTTTAGCTATGGATACCAAGATTTAAGATTATGTGTGTATGGACCTCGTCATGTTGCTTTCTGAACTTGCTAAGGGTTTTTTTTTCTTTTTTCTATAGTGACTTAACGATGGTTGAAATACAGGGTTTTATTTGATTTTCATGAATTTTCCTTATGCTTCGCCTTGTGGTTACACTAATTTAGGTTGCTGTTTGAATTGGTACACTATTGTTCTCACAACTTCCATTATATTAATGTTTCAATAATGTGCAGTTTGAATTCCTAGTGTATGTTGAGATGTTAACAATGTGCAATTTTGGTCCCTTTCATGTTTTTGTCCTGTTATATGAATCTGAAGATCATCTTTGGATGATTGTGATTGATCATAACAATTGATTCATAGAATCATGGTTCATTTATGAGGTCGCATATAGCATGCACATGGGATTTTCTAGATGCTTTTATATTTCCCTGTTTCAAGTATCGTTATCATGTTAATTTGGTTGCATTATGAATGGGATTCAACTTACTGATAGCACAAGATAATATCTTACATGGCACACTGTGTAATAATTAAGGCTTTGTGGGAAAGTGATTGTCTAAGGAACTGTGGTCATGAAATGATTGTAATTATTTATAACCCTGTTGTTACTCATCCCCTTCCCTGTTTTGACTCATATTTTGTTTTGTTTATAATACGAGCTAAAATCATCCATGGGGTGGGAAAGCATGAAGAAATTGGAAATAGAGAGGCAATTAAGTGAAGACAACCAATTGGGTCGCATCAGAGGTGTGAACAAACACAATTCATGTTAAGGAAAGCATAAATAAGCCAAGGGATGAAGACACAAGTGAAGACAAATTGGTTTTGTGTCCTTCTTTGTATATCTAAAATGTATTTGACCCGTATGTTTAGTTGGCTATACACAGGACACACACTACCACAAATTATCGTGTACTAGTACCTATTTTGGGCTATATTTCATTTTGTTTTGTTTTGTTAGAGTTGCCGTGTGGGATCTTGTATCTCTTCAAGCATATAGGAACCAACCAAGCATCATGTGTGGCAATAAGCCTTCTTCTACTGGGTATTAAATTTACATTTTGATACATTTTGGGTTTCAATGGCCTGCATCAGATTAATTCTAAAAAAAAATTTCAACAAAAGGACAAGGAAAAACTTAAAGGGGATTTAAAAAAAAGGGGAGGGAGAGAGAGCAAAGAAATGTGATCAATTTTGCAAATTAAACATGTAAAATAACTTCAAAACCATTTTGTTTTCAAAAGCCTAAAGTGATTTTAATTTTCTCTCTCTATTCACCTAAAAAAAAGACTAAAAAAAAACACACAAACAAACAACAAAACTTAAAAGAAAAAGAGAACAACAACAACAATAACAAAAAGAGAACACAAAAGTGAACAAGAAATTAATCTCTTTTTCAATCATTTAAACTTTTTTCAAACTATATTTTAAAAATAAAATAAAATAATTAAAAAAAACAACTAAGAAAAACAAAAACAAAAATAAATCCAAAAATTGAAAAAACTTAAATCGAAAAGAGAAAAAAAGTGTCATTTTATTTTCATAATTTTAGTTTGGAGATCTTACTTTTACTTTTTAAAAAAATTTGCACCTTACTTAATCAAAAGTAAAAAATAAATTAACAAATTAAAAAAAAGGTTAAAAGAAATCATAAAAATGAGAAGAATGAAGAAGTAAAAGCAACTATGTCTTTTGTAAAATAAAACATATCAATTAGCTTCAAAACAATTTTATTTATGAAAGCTAAAGTCATTTTTACTATCTTCTTCTTGTCATTAAAAAAAAAGGAAGGAACAAAACAAAAAAAAAGATAAAAACAAAAACAAAAAAAATAAGAAAAAACTATCAAACAAACATAATTTTTGAATTCGTACTACATGGACTTTGATTTCTCCCGAAGGGTACGTAGGCCCTAGGCTTTCATCTTAGGTCAAGTTCATCTCTGTAAATAAATATTTTCTTTCAATTTTTATTTTCTTTCTTTTTATTTTGCTCTTAATTTTATTTCTTTAATTCCTTTCCTTCTTTTTACTCTTAATTTTATTTCCTTTAATTTCCTTATTTCTTATTTTGCATGTGATTTATTAGAGAGAATTAAAATAGAATCAAGGCCATTTTAGTTTTGCACTACTAACTTAGGGTAACCATTCTTAGTAACGAGTATAGTGGAGTACCTAACACTTTTCCTACTCATAATCGACTCCCGCATCCAAATCTGGTTCGCATACTATTTTTCTTATAAAAAGTTTTTCCAAAGTTTTGCCTTTTACAAAAATGAAATAAAATTTTAGTGGCGCTTCCTATTACTTTTAATTTTGATTTTGGTTTTTGCTTTCTTTGAAAATCGAAATTCCTTTTGAAATCCTTTTCTCTTTTAAAGGCTCCACGCGGTCGTATTTTCAGGTGTGATACTAGCCTAATTGCCTCTCTTGCTGACAAACACTATGTGGTTCCATAAAGAGTTTTGGAGGATGTCTTGGTTAAGATAAAAGATCCCATATTCCTTGTAGATTTTTATGTTCTTGATATGGATGATAGTAGGTTTAGGCAAAAAGGACCACCATCTTTGATTTTGGATAGGCCTTTTCTTAAAACTGTTAGGGCTGTGATAGATGTACATGCTGGTACTTTGACTATGGAATTTGTTAAAAATATCATTAGATTTGATGTACTTAATTCTATGAAATACCCATCTAATGATTGTGCTGAGATAGGAGTTAGTCTCATTGATGTGCTTGTTGATGATGTTGCTATGGATTTTAGAGATAGCATGCTGAGTAGATCATGTGATATTATTGGTTTAAATCATTCTATCTCTTTTTCATTTTTTGAAATTGGTGGTTGTGATGCATGCACTGATATAGATCTTGCTGGCATTAATATTTTCACTAATTTTATTGAGATTGCTAGACATTTTAGAGATAATGTTTCCACTCCTGTTTATGGTAGTAGTGGTTCTGATGATTATTTATCTATTGCTTCTATTGATTCAGTTGGATTTTCTCAATTACTTAGTGTGATTGGTGCTATGGATAAAGTTGATTTGTCTTCATTACCTAATTCTGAGTTGTTATTTAGCATTGATCATGTTTCTGCTGTATATATTAGATCTACTGATGTTGTAAATATTCATGCTGATGATGGTAGTTCCAGCATTTCACATGTTGATGATGAACCTGATGATTTAGATAGTTCTATTTCTATTGTTCATTCTTTTTCTAGGAGACACATTAGTAATGTGGATGTAAATGCTTTTATAGCTAGTAGTCATGCGAGTTTAAAGATTTTTGATTTTGATGCTGTTTCTGATATGAGTGCTATTGATGGCATTACTTCTATTGATGATTCTATGGACTGTGATGTATTTTTTGATTCTTTTGCTATTACTATTTCTACTAATAATTCCCAAAGTGGGAAAGTCTCTTCTTCCATTTCTGAGTTCTTAATGCAAGTTTCTAGTTTGATTGACATTGATCTGAAGCCGCTCATACCTTCAATTGATCAAGCTCCTTCCTTAAAGTTGAAGCCATTTATTGACTCACTGAAATATGTTTTTTTGGAGAAGGGTGAGAAGCTACCAGTGATCATAACTAGTGACATATCCATTGAGGAGGAAATTCGCTTCTTAGAGATGTTTAGGTGATAGATGAAGGCCATTGGATGGACCTTTGCTGTTATCCCTGGGATTAGCCCTGATGTATATATGCATTGCATTTTGCTAAAGGATGGTGCTAAAGCTGTGCAACAGCCACAGAGACAACTCGTATAATACTCAGTATATTCTAAAAGTCCTAAATTGAGAAAAATATAAAAGGAGGTCCCTTAAATCAAATGATTTGAGGTTAAATACAATTAGAATAAAATTCTAAATAATTGAAAATGAGGATACAAGACAAAAGAAGTTCAAAAACCAGAGCCATAGTAACTAAATAAAATCAAACAAAAATCAGTGGCATTTTTCGTAATTTGGAGCAGCTTTTAGAACTCAAAGGAGGAATCTTTAAATAGAAAAATTACGTTTTCTCGAATTCTTAGAAGTCCTAAAAACCATAGGAACCCCTATAATAGTTAAACCTTTCTAGTTTACATTTTAATACATCGCTTAACCCAAACTTTGATTGATTCATTCAGAAAGGTTTTATACCCAAATTAGGTGAAACTAAAGGCATTTTATGAATTAGAAGATCTAAATTTCATAATGGAAAAGATGGTTCTTGAAAAGGAGTTGAAATGAACTCAAATGAAAAGAACCAAGAATGAATGGTAAAATTGAAAATTTGAAAAGTCTTAAATGAATCCTTAGCCTATATATAGCATACCCCACTTCTTTCATCTTCCTTGATTGACTTTCTTCTGCACCTAAATAGAACCCTAAGCTTCTTGAAGTGGCACACCAAGAAGGAGAAAGAAAGGAAGAGAAAACCAAGCAAAAAGGTCAGAAAATCCATGGTTTTCCATGCTTCTTCCTTCACCAATCTTGTTCTCCTCTTTCTCTCTCTTTTCCTATGGTTTTGATGATTACTTTGAGGATGATTCATGGCTGGTTCAATAAGAAGAGGATAGAAATTAAAAGAGAGACAAGAAGCAAGTAAATGAACTGTTGGAAATGCTTGAAATCAAGGTAAGAATTATAGCCTTTCTTGCATCTCTTGGCTGCTCTTCTTATGCTCTTGTTTGGCCAGACCTAGGCCCAATCAATAGGGAAGGAATTCAACCTAAAACAAGGTAGAGACAAGGGTTATCAAGCATGAGGAATAAGAATATACAATTAGATTCAAAGGAAAGGCATTGGAAAACAAGTTATGTGACTTAGGGTTCTTAGTGCACCTAACCATTTTTGAAGCTTTTTAAGGATAGTCTAGCCTATGTAATAGCATGTAAGAGATCATAAGACATCTAGGAAGTTTCACAAATGCCATTGTCCTAAAAAAAAATTGGAACTCCATGGGTGGCTAATGGTGCATATGTTTTGGCTAGAGGGAGATGAAGCACCTAGGGAGATTTCTTTTCACTTCTAAGGATAAGGATGGCCTAGATATGATTAATAAATATCAAAGGAACCAATGGTTTAAATTTAGAGGCCATGGTTTATGAGATAGAAATATAGGCTCCATTTTAAGACATAAAAAAGCAACTTGAGTGTAAGTTCCTTGAATTGAATTGGTGATGAGTTTAATGAGTTCTAATGAGTCATATGTCCTAAATTGAATGAGAAATTGGAGTCAAGATCAAGAATTCTAAGGTTTGATTCATTGTGCCTTATATACAAACATAATGGTATCATAAGAGAAAGTGAGCTTGTATAGAGTTCATGTAAGGTTAGAAGTGGTTCCATTGATTAGATTGTGTCTTATTTGATGTTCCTAGGCCAAGTGAATTAAGACCTCTCTAATTGTGTGTATGTGGCCAAGAATAAGAAGAAAAAAATTAAAGGGAAAGTATGAAAGCAAGGGAAAAAGCTTGGGTTTCTTGGCACAAGGTAGTTCTCTAACTTTTCTTGTATGCATTTCTTGGATGTTTGCTTGTCATTGGATGCTTGTGTGTATGTTTAAACTATGAGGTATTTTTCTAGCCATTTATTACATGTTATGGTACCTTATGCTTCTTGAAAGATGCTGTTGAATGCAAAGTAGCTTAAATAGGTATGGTTATGCTAAAAGGCCCTTAGCATAGGTGAGGATGAGCCAAAAGTCCCTAGGAATGGGTGAAACAAAGCCAAAAGTCTCAAGAAGAGTGAAGCTAAGTCAAAAGTCCCTTGAAAGTAGGTGAGGCAAATCTAAAAGTCCTAAGAAAATTAGGTAAGGCTAGACTAATACTCTGAAGAGCTTATGTTTGATATGTATGAGTTCACATGATGAGGAAATTGATTTATGTATGTTCATTAGTAGCTTAAATGGCATGCATGCATTCTTTCACATATGAACGTATCCTTTATGTATATTTGAAAGGGTAAAGAGCTATTAGGATTCTTTGAATCTCACTCTTCCCCCACTTATATCTAACCATGTCTAGGTGAGCCAAGTGGACTAAAGAATGGAGGCCAAACATCTTGAAGCATAGGACTTTGACAATAAAATAGAAATTTTAGGCATTTTGATGTCAAAATTTGTAACTCAATGATGTTTATGAGATATAAATTATTGAGCATGTGTAAAAGTATGTAAATATGATGTATAAATCTATTTTGGAACCAAATGTATGCATATGTGAGTTTTTGCCATCCATGTGCCTTGATGTATATGTGTATATTAGCAACTAGGATGATGATTTAGATCATTTGGGATGCTCTCATAGGCTATGTTTATGCTTTTGGACATGCTCAACTGGTTATGAATTGAGTATAAGACCATTTGGTGCCTTTTTATCCCTTTATGGACTTCAAATTGACCATTTTTTGAGTTAGACCAAAATCTGACCAAATGGATGAGTTTTTGCATGAAATTTGGCAAGAAAATAGGTCTCATCAAATCTTTTCACAGAGCCAAAGAGCATGAATTTGGAGCTCTAGAGAAATTTGTATGAATTTTTAAAATTGGCCAAATTATGCAAAATTGTCCATGTTACTGTTCATATAGTTAGTTTTTATTTTTGTGTCATCCAGGGGCCAAATAAAGTCCAATGCCCATGAAATTTAAGAGGAATATAGCTGATACTATAAGCTTTCTAGAGCCACTGAGTTTGTATGAAAAAGAGTTGTATATGGAGAGTTATGAATTTTTGAAGTCACAGGTCTGGTGTTGCTCTAGTACTAGAGCAGCCTCTGATATGAAATGGATTTCATAGGCCAAATGAACTCATATGCCCTTGAAATTTTTACAAATATTAGGTCTCATTTCAAGCTTTCCATAGCCACTAAGATCATTTCCTTTGGATCTACATTGAGGGAGATATAAATTTTTGAAATTTGATGTTAGTTGTAGGATGCCCCCAGACTAGTATTACTATTCCATTAATTTTTGTAGGGCAAACTTGGTTGTTTTGATATGAACTTTTATGGTAGTTAGAGGACACCTGTAGCTTTCCAGAATGGTATAATTTTCATAATTTTTATTTTTTTAGAATTAATTATAATTTTTCAAAATTTAGATCAGAATATGTAGTTTCATGGAAATGGTAAGTGTGATGTGCATTTCGAGTTTTATGGCTTGGATCCAAATTATGAGCCTTAATTTGTAATAGTTCTACTTGAACAAATGTGTTATGAATGGAAAATAAGTTTGGTAAACTCACATGGTGCATTTGGAAATTAATGAGTTATTTTTAGCTTTTAATGATGATAAATACTATTGCCAAAGGTGCTTAATTTATGAAAATGAACCCTATAACCAATTCTGATGTAAAATGGATGCTAGCTATGTATGGTGTTACAACTCAGCCCTTCAATCCTTGATGTGGTAAAGCAAGAGGTTTCTAAACTTCTTTCTATAGGTATAATTTACTATATTTCTGATAGTTAATGGGCTAGTCTAGTTCAGGTAGTCTCGAAAAAGACTGATATTACTGTGATTCATAATGATGAGGGTGAGTTTGTTTCGACTAGGGTCCAGAATAGTTGGAGGGTGTAATGCCATATTTACTAAGCTCATCTCATTCCATTTATAGGATCATTCTCATGAATTACATAACACTTTCAAAGAAAAGGCCATTAAAAAAGTCAATTAATTTTGCTTTACGTCATATATAACTTTTTCATTCCATGTCCTATGGGCCATATGGACTTATCCGTCTCATTCTCATATTTAATTACACAAATACAAATCATAACAAGCTCATGAAGTGGCCTAGAACTGGAGCAAGGGAAGTGGATACATAAAAACAAAGTGTGCAGCCTCGAACTGAAATTCTAGATTACTATCATAAATTTTGAAAAATTATAACTAGTTCTAAAAAAAAAATCAAGAATACTTTACCATTCTGGAAAGCTAAATATGTCTAATTTATACTAAAAATAAATTTAGACCATAAAAGAGGCTACTAGTCATTGGAAATTAATAGAACAGTACCAAAGGTTTACTATCATTACTAGTACTATCCCCCAACTTCAAAAATTCATATCTCCCTGCTCAGAGGTCCAATTGGAGTGATCTTAATGGCCATGGAAATCTTATCATGTCTAGTTTATGTATGTAACATTTCATGAGCATTGGACACCATGTGGCTCTCAAATGACATAACCCAAGTTTCTGACCATATGAATAGTGTCTACATCAGTTTAGTAGAAAAATATTAAATTTGAAAACTCATAATTAATTTCATAGAGATCAAAATAATCTAGTCTTTAGCTTTTCAAAAGGCTCTAGATGAGATCTATATGCATGCAAAATTTCATGGGCAAATTCGTTCATTTGGTTATATCTTGACATTAGGTTGCAAAATGGCTTATTTTGTATCATGTAAGGGTCACAAATGGTCCATTTTAACTTCTAAGGTGACCATAGCCACTTGAGCAAGTTGGGAAAGCACCAAAATAGTCTAATAAACTTGTCTCAAAGGTGCACAAACCCGAATTTCTTAAACTCACTCATCCACCCCATGATATACACAAGAATGCATATGTCAAGTCTTGCCATTCCATACCCAAGTTATGCTATATCATGCATATGGCATTAATTCTCATTCATACATCATACATTTACATATTTGTATATGTTCATAAGGTCATACAACATATACAATAGAGGATTACATCATATGCCACTCATATGGCTACAAACTTGCATTTTTACACACTTAGTTATCAATCTTCTTCTTCTAGGCTTAGTGGCTTCTATTCCTTAGCTCATTTGGTCCACCCAGACATGTTAGACATGTGGGGAGGAAGGAATGAGATTCTATAAATCCCAATAGCTCTTCTCCCTTTCCACCACACATAGAGAATGCAAATCCATTGTCTAAAATGCATGCATGAACACTATGAAGCATATGGCTATTCAAGAAGTATTATTGGCATTTAAGAAGTCATACAAAACATCTATAGACTTGCGAAGTAAGTGGATTCATCTCACCTATTCTCTTTTAGGATTTTGGACTTGCCTCATCCTTTTTCTTAAAGGCCTTGAACTAAGCCTTACATTTGAGAGACTCTAATCTTTGTTTCAACTATTCTCAAGGGTTCTTGGCTCATCCTTACCATGGTTAGAAGGTTCTTGGCTTTTCCATACTTAAGCAAGCCAAGGCAAGCATATAAAACATTATTTGAAAACATAATATCACATCATGGTACCATAATACATATGCACATGCTAGAACACTTTTCATGGCTTAAAACACACATACACACATTCAAAGACAAGGCAAACATTCATCCATGCATGAGAGGAAGAGGAGAGTGCTACCTTTGTTACAAATGCAAACTTTTCCTCTTGACTTTGGTTGCTCCTCCTCAGCCCCACACACAAAAGAAGGTCAACATCATTTCTCTTGGCCTAGACACATCATATGGAAGCCAATTATACTCTTAAATTATATTCTAAGGCCATACATTCGCTAGAAAAGCTAAGTAATTCATATTGCTCTTTTATGGTTCCATAATACACTTAATGAAGCAACCCTATGGAAACATGATCTTTGCTCCATTCTTTCCACTCATTTATGATTATTGACTCCTTTAAGCCTCTTGAAGTCATCACACAATCAAATCAAGGAGTCTAGCTAGGTATTGCTTCTTTAAGCCATAATATGAGACCTATGATACCATCTCACTATCTATGACTTCTAAAATTTTGTTAAGGCTTCCTCTCATCCTCTTCCTTCATATATCACTCAAAAATAAGCTTGGAACAAATTAAAACTATCCCTAGGTGCTCCATCTAGCTTAGGTCGAGGTTGGGCTTCAAGGAAGCACCAAATGGATTTGCTTTGTTTTCTTGCTGGAAGATGCATATGAGGAGCCTTCTAGGGATCTTTGGAGCTCATCTAAACACTCATTTAAGCCTAAAAATTATTGTCTCAAATCAGATTTTGGTGGAACACTTAAAACCTTAACTTTGCTATCTTGAAATCTAATGGCTATTTGATTATTTCCTTTGCATATTCTTGTTCTCCTCCCACATTTTCCAAAGATTCATCCTTGGTTTGGCTAGAATTCCAACCCCTTAGATCTGGTCTTACATGAGGCAAAATGGAGAGAAGAAGAACAAGGAGATTAAGCTTAGGAAGTAGCAAAAATACCTTAGATTTTTACTTTTCTTGGCTTGTTCTTTACTTAGTTGGCCTCCTCCCTTGAATTTCAAAATTTTCACCTCTGTTTTGTCCTCAATACAGACCCAAAAACTTCAACAAAACCATAGAAAGAAGGAGGGAAAAGAGGAGAAGGAGATTGGAGAAGGAGAAAGTATGAAAAACTATGAAATTATTACATGTTTTGCTAGGTTTCTCTCTTCCTTCTTCCCTCCATCTTGTGCCCCATTCTTGTGATGATCCTAACTTCTAATCATTGTAATTAAGGTTAAATACGGGATTAATAACCATGAATCAGGGTTATAAGGCATTATGACTAATTACATTTAGAAAATATAAGGGAATATGAACCTTAATATTATTAGAGTCATCTACCAAATAATTACAAGCATTCATGTATATAAGGGAAACAAACACTCATTTATAAGCCTTTGATTCAATTACCCATTAATTCCAACTCACAAAAATCTGTTACCAATGTTTCTAAGTCATCCTTTAAACTTACCAGGGGAAAAACTAAGGTTTCTATGTTATAATGAGGGTTTGGGTCCGTTAGCCGCGGCTAAATGCCCTTGCACTGCAGCTAATTACTCTCGGGTTCACCCTTATATCAACGCGGCGAGTTGGAGCTTTGCCGTGGCTAACCTACATGGCACTGTGGTGAGGAAACCTCTTGGAACCTACATCGCTTGTCTCTCACTATTGGCTGCTGCTAATTCCTTTTTGGAATGCCTATCACATTTTCACAAAAGTTCACTGCGGCTAATTCCCATTTAGCCACAGCGAATTACCCTCTGGACAACTCTCAGTTTGGCCTCTCACATTTCACCGTGGCTAATTCTATTTCTCATCACAGTGAATTACTCTCTAGTATTCTCCCTGGAGAACTTCGCCTCTATTGGCCTTAGCGAAATGCCTTCTGATCTTACAACTCTTGAAATCTTGTCTCATACTCTCCACTCTCCCTCCAATGACACCCTAGGGCTACTCTACCTTAATTTGTGGGGCTCCAATAGCTTTCACTATCCTAATTTACCCAGCTTATCTATCATTACTAGTTCAAGACTTAAATGTTAATTTCTGTCTTGAGAGCAAGATTGATGTAATGTCTTTTGTGCTCCAACGGCTTGCTTTAGATCGGCAACAACCACAATTATCCTCTACACCCTCTCAGACTTGTGCACCATAGTCCTACTCTACTCAGACACATTCTTATCCACAGTGCTATGCACCTGGGCAGACATCTACTTCTACTACCTTGGTGGGACCCCTGTGTGATATATGCTATTTGGCCACACATGCTACTGATCAGTGTCCTATGTTAGAGGACAGAGTAGAGGCTTGTGCTGGGATATATCCAGTTAGGCCAATGCAACAAGGGCAGCAAAAATATGACCCCTATTCTAATACATACAATCCAGGATGGAGGGATCATCCCAACTTGAGATATGGGGGAGGGCAACAGCAAAATAGATATAATATTACGGGACCCAGTGCACAATCTTCCCAACTTATTAGGCCACCAGTTCCTACACAGAAGGAACCAAAGAAAGGAGATAATATGGGGGATTTGATGAAGCATCTTATGGAGAGCAATGCACAACTCACACAAGTAGTACAAAATTTAGAAAGGAAGGTTGATACTCAGTTAGGCCAATTTGCCACTTCTCTCAGTGAAATAAAAAGCCAAGGGTCGGGCCAGTTACCTTCTCAGACAATTGTTAATCCAAGGAATAGTAGCAATGTTAGTGCTATCACTCTTAGGAGTGGGAGAGAGGTTCAGGGATCCTCAGATATCATTACCATGGATAAGCCGACATCATCAAAAACACACATCGCACCAGATGAGCCTAACAAAGAAGAAGAGCCAAAGAAGATCTTACCTTTCCCACATAGACCTACCTTGGGAAAGAAGCAAACTGAAGTAGAAATGGAAAAAGAAATTCTTGAGACGTTCAAGAAGGTTGAGGTTAACATACTATTGTTGGAGGCAATCAAGACTATTCCTAAATACGCTAAATTTCTCAAGGAAATATGTACAAACAAGAGGCGTCTAAGAGGGAATGAAAAAGTCAATTTTGGCAAGAATGTTTCAGCATTCATACAGCCAGCATTGCCCACTAAGTGTCAAGATCCGGGCACTTTTACAATCCCATGCACTATTGGGAATTTTGAATTTTCTGATGCTTTGATTGATCTTGGTGCTGCTATAAATGTTATGCCTAAATCTGTTTATTCATCTTTGCAGATGGGAGAGCTCAAACCTACAGTAGTGGTTGTGCAGTTAGCAAATAGGAGCATTGCCTATCCTTCAGGAGTATTAGAGGATGTTCTGGTTAAGGTAAAAGACTTGATTTTTCCAGCTGATTTTTATGTCCTTAATATGGAGGATGACAGATATAGATCTAGTGGACATGCCCCACTTATCTTAGGTAGACCTTTCTTAAAAACTGCAGAGACAATTATAAATGTGCATGAGGGTACTCTTCAATTAGAGTTTGTTGGCAATGTGATGCAATTTAATATATTTGATGCCATGAAACATCCTTGTGATGACAACTCTATTTGTAGTATCAGCCTGATTGATATGCTAATTGAAGATGCTAGTGCTGATTTTAGGGATAGTTTGTTGACTGACTCCTGTGATATCGCTGATCTTGATGATTCTCTAAGATATAATTGTGATGACTCTCATTCTTGTACTATATGTAGAGAAATCGATGAATTTTTGAGCTTACACGATGATATTAACTCTAAGGAATTTATCGCTTATTAGAATGACTCTATTTCATCTAGAACCTCTATCAATTTCACTAGTCTTGTTAATCTTTCTAGTACTAATGATTCTCTGCACGATGATATAAATAGCTTAGGGAATTGTGATGCTGATGTTCACTTAACTGTTGATTCTTTTGACTCTTTCCATACTACTAATATTCCCAAAGATGGGAAAGTTTTTTCTTCTTTCTGTGAGTTGTCTGAACAGGTATTCAGCATGGAAAAGATTGAAATCAAACAACTCATACCGTCAGTTGAACAAGCTCCCACCTTAGAGCTCAAACCACTACCAGACAATCTCAAGTATGCCTATTTAGAGAAAGATGAGAAGCTTCCAGTAATAGTAGCTAATGACATCACTCCAGAGGAGGAAAAGAAGCTTCTAGCAGTCTTAAAGAAGAGAAGATAAGCAATAGGGTGGACCTTAGCTGACATACCTAGCATTAGCCCTGATACATGTATGCACAGAATTCTGTTAGAAGATAGGGCAAAGCCAGTGTGACAACCTCAAAGACGACTAAACCCACTTATTTTGGATGTGGTTAAAAAGGAAGTTTCTAAACTTTTATCCGCTGGTATTATATATCCTATTTCTGATAGTCAGTGGGTTAGTCCTGTTGTCCGGAATGAGCATAATGAATTGGTGCCCATCCGTGTACAAAATAGTTGGAGGGTTTGCATTGATTATAGAAGGCTTAATTTAGTCACTAGAAAAGATCATTACCCCCTTCCTTTTATTGATCAGATGCTTGAGTGTTTAGCTGGAAAATCTCACTACTGTTTTCTGGATGGATTTTTAGGGTATTTCCAGATATGCATAGCCCCGGAGGATCAAGAGAAGACGACATTCACATGCCCATTTGGAACATATGCCTACAGACGCATGCCTTTTGGTCTTTGCAATGCCCCTGGAACTTTCCAACGGTGCATGGTTTCTATTTTTAGTGATTTCCTAGAACACTGTATAGAAATTTTTATAGATGACTTCACTGTTTATGGAAACTCTTTTGATGATTGCTTGTGTAGTCTAGATAGAGTCGTGGCTAGATGCATAGAGAAGAACCTTGTACTTAATTTTGAAAAGTGTCATTTTATGGTTCGAAAAGGTATAATATTAGGTCATATTATATCTGAGCAGGGCATAAAGGTTGATAAAGCTAAAATAGATGTTATTACTTCTCTACCATACCCGACATGTGTTCGGGAGGTTCGATCTTTTCTAGGTCATGCAGGTTTTTATAGAAGATTCATTCAGAATTTTAGTAAAATTGCTTTGCCATTGTCTAAGCTGTTACAAAAGGATGTTGATTTCTATTTTGATGATGCATGTAAAACAGCTTTTGACGATCTTAAGAAAAGCTTGACTTCCCCACCCATTATTCAACCCCCCGATTGGAATCTCCCATTCGAACTTTTATGTGACGCATCTAATTTTGCTGTAGGTGCAGTATTGAGCCAGAGAGTTAATAAAAGATCCCATGTGATTGCCTATGCATCCAAGACTCTGGATGGGGCCCAAGCAAATTATACAACCACAGAAAAGGAGCTGCTTGCTATTGTTTTTGCTTTGGATAAATTTAGATCTTATTTGCTTGATACTAAAGTCATTATTTTTACTGATCATGCAGCTTTGAAGTACTTGCTGAAGAAGCCTGATGCAAAGCCAAGATTGATCAGATGGATGCTTCTACTTCAAGAATTTGATATTGACATCCGGGATAAAAGTGGAGCTGAAAACTTAGTGGCAGATCACTTGAGCAGAATTGAGGCTCCGAAGGTAGACTCCTTACCCATTGATGATAATTTCCCTGATGAGCATTTGTGTGCTGTGCATAGTTCCTACCCATGGTATGCAGATTTAGTGAATTATCTAGCTGCTTCTGAACTGCCTGTTGATTTGAATAAACATCAGTTGAATAAGTTTAGGAGTGAAGCTAGGTATTATATTTGGGACGATCCATATTTGTGGAGACTATGCAGTGACCAAGTGATCAGACGTTGTGTATCCCCTATCTTGCTTTTACTCTAGAACTTGGCTTGAATCTTAGTTAAGGCCACATTTATTCATTTGCCATGTATGAAAATGATTAAGGCATTCATTGCTGTTCTGTTTTAGCTAGAGCCAAAAAGCTATCCTACATTTGTTCAATCCATTTGTTCCTTCCCTTTTGAGCCATATATATGTTTCCCTCTTACCTTTTTAGCCATAAAAACCAAACAAATGGATATTTTTCCTACCTTGATCTGGATGCTTTCAATTATTAAGAGCCATTATATCTTGTTAAGGTGGATGGAGGCGCATTTTCCACATCATTTATAGGCCAGTTGTTTGTTGCTTATCAAAAAAAAAAGGGCAAAAAAATGAAAAAAAAAAAAGCAAAAAAAAAAAAAAGAAAAAAAAAGAGAAGAAGAGATGAAAAGAAAAAAAAAGAGAAAAAGGAAAGAAAAGTTGTGCTTTTAGTGCATATCTTTTGGTTTGTTGTAGTTAAGGCCTTCAGATACACTTGCATTCCATCCTTATTCTTATTTTAAATGCTCTTGATGATTTTTGGCATCCAAATTTGCTTTTTGAATCTCCTTCATTTTTGTTTTCCACTTGTTTCATACCTTAGCCCACATTACAACCATGATAAAGACCTTTTGATTCATTCATTGGCATTTGATATTGGTGGTGGAGATGTAGATGATTGCCAAGCTTATGGTAGTAAGGCTGGGTAGGATGGAATTTGAGAGTAAACACTTCACCCTAAACACTAAAGAGTAGAGTGATAAACACTAATCCAAGTGAGGGACTTTCACTGAATTTCATTTTTTTTTAAGTGTATTGCCACGGTATTTACTGCATTGATGCAAGTGATATGACTTGGAAAATTAACCTATTGATTTGCTTTGAACTTCCTTGTGCTAAGTGACCTATACAACTCCATCTTCCTTAATTTCCTTTCCATTTTTTTTGGAACTTTAGTCTTCTTTTGCCCAGGAGTGCAAAGAGATAAGTGTGGGGGAATTGGTAAATACTAATTTCTATATGTTTTTACCCACATTTATTATTGATTTTAATGATCAATTTGAGCTTAATTGGATTTGTTATGCAATATTTGAATTTGTGGTTAATTTTGGAAAATAATACAATTTTGAATTAATTAAGAGAATTTTTGGATTTAAATTTCTAATATTCTATTTTCCAAAATTCTTTGATGATTAAATATTTTCAAACCTTAAAACATTTTGTGCAGAATTATTGGGCAATTAAATTGTGAAATTAAGGTGGATTAAAGGAAAAGATTGGAGCATAATTCCCATTAATTTTTGAATGGCATATTTGTAATTAATTAATTAGGTCTCCAATTTCTTATTTGCTGGCAGAAAAATCACGTGGAGGGCAGCTGCTTCTTTTACCTTTTGGCTGCATCAAGACTACATGATTAGCAAGGTTCTTACGTGGAATGAATGAGCACGTTGCAGCTGGAGAAAGGTGAGCTGGAGAGAGATGTGCATGGAAGATTCAGAAGCCTCGAGCAGCAGAGAAGAAAAGCAAGCCACGAGCTAAATGAGCTGAGAGCAAGCAAAATACATGCATGCAGAAATGGAGAAAACAAATGAAGAACACAAGAAGCATGTGAAGGAAAAGCCACGTGGAAAAAGCTTGAACTCGAGCAAAACATGAACTAGCTGAGCACGTGGATTGGCACAGGCAAAACGTGTGAAGAAGCACAAAAGATATGGGTTTAATGAGCTGGGAATTTGGGCAGAAACACGAGGTAGCTCATATGAAGAGAAGGAGCAATGTGGACTGGAGTTCAGGCGAGAAACAAGGAAGCTCGAGCCTGCATGGAAGAATATGCTTCTGGTTGAGGAGGAGAAAAACGGGTAGCAGCTCACAACTCGAAGCAAATGAAAAGAAGAGGAAGCTACGTCTGGACAGCAGCTGGACGAAGCAGAAACGCATGAGCTAGAAGTAGAGCTGGAGCAACGCTGGAATGACGCTGGACTGGGCAGAGAAAACTGGAAAGAATGAATGCCATTTGAAAAAAAACTTTTCTCTTCGGTCTGAATAACAGAACAGAGCACGAATAATTGCAGCAACATCTAGCAGAAAACTCTAGCAACTAAAGGAGCTGCATGAAGCTAAGGTACAGAGCATGTTCACGTAGAAAACGTGCAGGAGCTGGAGTTAAATTAATGGAAGAAAAAGCCACAAACAGAAGCTATGTGAATGAGCTAAAAAATAGAGCATGAAACAGCAAGCTAAGCATGTGAGAATTTATTGAAATAATAAGCTGAAATTAGCTATAGAATTGCGTGGATTAATGAGGCAACCAACTCGAACTGCTGGTTTGAAGAAGCTGGACGATGCTAATGCTGGAAGAAACAAGAAGCTTGAAGGCGCTGATGCTGGAAGCCCACATGAAGAGGCTTTCACGTGAAGAATAATTAATGAAAAGCAGCAGCATGGAATTATATTAGAAACGTGATTTCAGCATGCAAAGCTTACGTGGTGTTAGTCAAATAAAAGAGTCACGTGAACAGCAGCAAGTTTAAAGCGTCCAGAAGCATTCCAAGGAGGATTCATACATCATTCACGCCTCTCACAATCCAGCACAGCCACGCCTCTGAATTATCACCAGAGTTTGCTCCATACACGCCTCAAACTCTCAGCAAATTTTCGCCTATATATAGATGCATCAATTCATCAAGGAGAGCGTGCTTTTTGAACGAGAAAGAGAGCAAGAGCAGAATGTAGGAAGGATCAAGACTGCGAGGAGAGCCAACGAGATTCCTGGAGCATTCTTCCAATAATTCTTCTCCAATTACATTCTCCATGGCAGCTTAATTCACCCATGGTGGGTAGCTGAAAATTGGAAGCTCCCAGATGAAGATTTGAGCTCTATTTTTTCCTACAAAATTGGATAATTATTCCTTACTATGTCTTTTAATTTCCAGCATTAAATCTTTGATTAATTTTACTAGGTTTAGGTAATTGATTTAGGAATTTAGTTGCTGAAAT
This sequence comes from Erythrophleum ivorense, assembly GCA_026724425.1. Taxonomy (NCBI): domain Eukaryota; kingdom Viridiplantae; phylum Streptophyta; class Magnoliopsida; order Fabales; family Fabaceae; genus Erythrophleum; species Erythrophleum ivorense. Next base: position 204,246 of record JAIUCV010000640.1, on the reverse strand, counting down.
TTTATTTTATGAATTGAATTTGATTTTGGAATTTTGATTTTGATCATCATATGCTTATAAAATTCCAGAATTAATGTGCAAATTTACTTTCAAATTCCTCTTGATTTTGGGTTAATTGATACAATGGTTATTGGATTAATTAACTAGAAATTGTGTGCAATTAAAGGTTTGAGGAATTAATTAATCTAATTGGTAAATTAGTATCCTAAGTAAATTGTGCATGTGCTTGAATTTGGTTAAAGTGTGTTCTTGTTCTTAATTCAATTAATTAGTTATTCAAGGATTCTTGTGCTTGCAAATTCCTTGTATAATTAATAAATTGAGTCTTGGATGGTTATTCAAGAATCTTTATAAGGAATACACTAAAAAAGGAATTAATTCCAATTTTGGTAAACTAAATAAAGGGCAAGGATAATTGAATTCTAGGGAGTCCAATGCAAAGCTAGCTACCATATTCTCTTAATTGTTCATCTCATTTAGTTTTAAAGTCTTTTGATTTTTGTCAAATAAATTTAGTTCAATTTAATTCTGGTACTTCAACCCCAAATTAAGTTTCAGTAGCAATACTTAGAATAACCTTTCCATAAACAAATTAAGGCATAAACTCCAAGGGAGATGACCTAGGATTGCATCATTATCACTTCCTAGTTTTATTTGAGATTGAACGACACAATTGTCACACAACCTAGGTCATCTCCTTTGGAATTAGAGTTCAATGCTTAATTGAGTTTTCCAAATGTTAAAAAACTCTAAAAATTTCTAAACTAAGGGGGTTTTTGATTGAATTAAACTAACCTAAAACTAAATTGAATCAAAATTCCTAATTGCTACCTAATTATATGAATTATGGGTGAAAGATGGGCTTGAAACTAGCTTTGGAATCATCCCTTGGTGTCCACTATCCTTCTCCTAATCCAATTGTGATTAATTCTGGCCTAAGAATCCCTAATTGTGTTCAAGGCATTTGTATCTTGAGTTAACACGCAAGAATCAAGAGATTAACAATCTAATGTTGAATTGAAAACTCAATCCTGCATTAAATTATTAATTCTTATTTTTAAGATCAATGAACACCCAATTTGATTGATTAACTGATTAATTAGCCTCTGAACCATCATCCAAAAGTGTTTAATTAACCAACTAAACACCAAGGAGTCCTCAAATTAAACAATTAAAGACTCAATCTCTCACATGCATTTCATCAAACACCTTGTTGCATACATGAGTAATTGTAAGAAATTAAAAAATTTAGTATTTAATCTAACCAATTAATTAACAAAAAAAGCTTCCTAATTAGTGTCTAAACAATCACTAATTACAATTACACAAATTCTCTATCAAATACAATTTAATCAAGAGAATATATGAAAGAGAAAAAGTGTAGGAAAATAAAAAACCTTAGCCAAAAATTCTGTGTTCATCCATGGATTCAAGCTTGCACCAAGGGCTTTCTTCCTTGCTAGTCACAGATAGAGGATTAGAGCTTCATTTGAATATAAGGAGATGGAGTAGGAATGAAGAAGATGGCTGCTGGACGAAGGGGTGTAGGGTGAGACGATGGCGTGGTATGTGTGAAGGGGGCAAATGACGTGATTTTTCTTCGATGATGAATTCCTAGATGGATGATGAATGGAATGTAGCATCTGGATGATTGGAATATGCTCCCTTTCACGTGCTCCATTAATCATTCACGTGCTCAGCTTTTGCCCAATTGCCCGTAGCATTTTTTTCCGTCTTTGCATGAATAAGTGTGGGCCCCAATGTCAACTTTGCATGCTTTCCACATGATTTCTAGCCCAAGCTCTTTTCTGATGTCGTTTTTCTCATGTTGGCTCCCAGCTCATGCTTTGTCTTTTCTTCAAATCCAAACATAGCTTCTTCTTATTCTAGAGTTACTTCTTCCTTGTTCAGCTACTGCCTCACGTGATTTTCTTCTTCCATGTTAGCTTTAAATTCACGCTTCTTTCTAACTAAGCTTCATGATCTCATGGCTTTATGCAGCTTCCCCGAATTTCCATGTCAGCCCCATAACTCATAGCCATCAGAATCTACTTCTTGAGAGTTCCTTCGACCATTGTTTTTCATGCTACTTCTGCTTTGTTCTGCTAGCTCGAAGCTTCTCTTCTTCATGATTCTTCATTCCCATATTCTGCCACTTCTTCCCCATGTGAACCTTTGTTCTGCTCGAGTTTGTGAGATGCTGCCCATGGCACTTCTTCCTTCTTCTTCGAGTTCAAATGAGTGTGTGCATGTGGCAGCCTTTTTCTCCACGTTAGCTCCTTGCATTTCTACTGGACGTTGCTGCATGGTTTGGTGCCTTGGCAACCCTTCATGCTAGATCCCTTCTTCATTTGCTTCCCATTCCATGTGACTTTTGCCATTTAAACCTTTCTGCTACAGCCCGTGGCTTCTTCCTCACTTGTGGGTTCTTCTCTACAAGCTCCATTGTGCTCCATGCATGCGAACAAGAGAGAGTTGCTGTAATGTAAGTGTGAGAGCTTGGACCCCTTGCTTTGCATGTGTTAAGGAGAAACTCATAAGTGAAGCAATGTGGAAATGAAACAATGGGCTGGAGGTATGAATTGATGCTTGCTACATGTTAGAAGGTGCTGCAACGTGTAGGCGTGGCTAGTGAGTGTATGAAGCTCGTGGCATTGTGTGTAACCTTGTGAAGAAGCTACTCTCTTAATGTTGCTTCCTTGGACTTTGAGAGCTTCCACCTCTTCTCCTTCTCTTCTTTAAATCAAATTCTCATTCAAGCTTCATTGGCCAATTAAAACCTACACAAAAGAATGAGAAGAATTCAAATAGGAATATTCACAAAATTATTTGAGATAAAATTGAGCATTAAAATCCAATAATTTGTAAATTAATTCCTAAAATGTAGAAAATGGCTACTAAAACCAAATTTCATCTAATTAGACCCTTAAAGCCATATTTGGATACTAAAATGCTTAAGATAAGGAGAATATAATATATAAAAGATCATGCTTATCAAATTCCCCCCACACTTAAACTTTTGCACTCCTGGGCAAAGCTCAAAATCTAAGGAAATACTAGTGGAATATAAGTGGAAATGAAAAAGAAAAAGAAAGGTGTAAAAATCATAAGCTAAGAAATAATTACAACTTTTCAACATTTCAAAAATCCAAGTTAATTTCATCTGCATCAAGAATTAAGTTCCATGGCAATTTCATTTGAAAAGAATGAATTGAAATGCATAGCCCTTCACATATGGTTTAGTGTTTACTCTCAACTTTCCAGTGTTTAGGCAATGTGAATCACTCAAACTTCACCTATCAAAGTTCACTACCATAAGCTTGTCAAGCTTCTAAATTTCCACTACCAATGCTAAATGCAATGCACAAATCAATAGGACTTTATTCAAGGTTGTAATGGGGTAAGGGAATGAAATAAATGGATAACAAGAACAAGGGGAAAACAAATAACAAATGGAACACCTTAGGACCTCAAGAGCAATCAGTGAAACTTATGATAGGAAAGAATGTACATTCAAGTCCTTTTTTCCAACAAAAATAGGAAAACTACGAATTCAATTCAAAAGATTTCTTTCTTTTGATTTTCAAATGTTTCCTTTTCTCTTTTTCTTTTTCTTTTTTTCATTGCTTTTCTTTTGTTTTCTTTTTACTTTTTAGTCTCTTCTTTCTTTTCTTTTGCAACTTTTTTTTTAAAGACAATTTCCTCAACTTTTAATAACCATGGCCTAAATGGATGCAAAACATACATTCTCTCTTCCCACACAAGTGTAATGCTCCTTAAAATCCCTAAGGCATCTTCAAATAAGGTGGAAAATATTTTTAACGGCTATGGTTAAATAACAAAACAAAACAAGGTCCAAAATGGCTAAACAATGGATAAAGTGCATTAGGGTGTGGCTTTTTGGCTATCTAGCTATAAAAGAAATGAATGCCTCATCATTTGCATGCATGCAAATGCAAATGTGGTCTCAACAAAGAATCAAGACAAGTTCTAGAGTGAAAGCACTGATAGGTGAATACACACTAGAATCGAACAATTAAGGCTCAAATCCTCACTAGCTAATAGCCATCAAATAATTCATTGAAATCAAATTCATTGCCACTTCACTTAAATCAAGACACAAGATTCATTAATTATCATGTCTAAGTGAATCCAAGCTATAATCATCTCAACTTGCAAATTCCACAGAAAAACTGAAAAAAAAAAAAAATCACACTATTTTTCAAAATTTTCTCAAAAATTAATTTTTTTTCCAAAATAAGGAAAAGATGGATAGAATAAAATGACTCTCCCCCCCCCCCCCCCCCACACTTAAACATTGCATTGTCCTCAATGTTAGCACACAATCCAGTAAAAAAATAAATAGCACAATATAAAAAGAGTGAAAGGAGAGTATACAACTGGATAAACTTGAATTGAAGAGCTTAAGGTAGGCTCAGATTCCTATGTAGCTGGTTAGCAACCTTTTATTACCTGCAAAACAGAAACAAAACAAACTGTAATGCAGAAAATAAAATAAAACTAAATCCTAAACTAAAAAGAACTCTATCAGAGACTAACTAATCATAAGTATTAAAAACTAGAATTAAAACAGCTTTATTCCTCCTTAGCTGAACAAATTTAAGTCTCACTACTTTAAAGCATTTTGATTGATCATTCAGAGATGATTCATGGACTTCCTCAACCATCAGTAGTTTTGGAAAGTCATATTTAGCAATTTCACAAGCAAGAAAAGAAGAAAAATCAAAATTAGGACATTTAAAACTAAAGAAAGAAAAATTGAAATCAAATTTAAAAACACTAAACTCTAAACTCTCTAAATATCTATCAAAACCAATAAAATCTATTGGACTCCTATCAATAAGAGTCATTGCATCAACAGAAAAGTTAAATTGCAACTTTTCACAGCCTTTTGAGTTTAAGTCCTCCAAGGTACCTGATAGTTGCTTTTTCTCAGTTGGGAGAGTGAGTGGATTGTTGGGAATTAGCTCACCAACTTCAAGAATTTGTTCAGCACTCTCAATAAGAGAAACAATATCTTCCCTGACCAAAGAGACATCAGTAGGCTCACAAGATTTTAAATAATGATCAACAACAAAATCCAGTCTCTCACTAATATCAATAACAGCATAAGCATCAATAGGATTTTCAACATCAGCAGTATCATTATGCATGCTCTCATCAATACTAGTATGATCAGTAGAATCAGTCTTATTAATAATTTTAGTGCAAACAAAGGATTCCATAGATTCAACAGACTTATCAGACTCCAGAAATTCATTTATCTCAGCACACACAGGACTTGTATGCATATCATCACATAAGCATTTAAGAGTGGGGTCTAAATTATCAACAACAAGATGTCTAACAATTTCACTATCTATATTCTTTTCACATGCTACATCTACCATTTCATCAGCCATATCATCACATACTAGTGAGGAATCATGTTGATTAGAATATGTGAGGAACTCATTAGTCTCAATGACAGAACTAATCTGTGAGCATCTATCAAATATAGTGGATCCAGCACACACACAATCAACAGAATCATTTAAATAATCTATATCACATGATCCAGATGGTATGCTATCCCTAAACTCAGAAGATGTATCATCAACAGGCTTATCAACTAATTCCACACTAGGAATAGAATGATTATCACATTCTAAGTCACCCCCACACTTATCTACTACCCTAGACTCAAAAGATTCATCATTAACAGGCTCAGAAATGAAATTTTCACTATGGTCACAGCTAGGTGTAGATAAACCAAGTGCATCAGTATACAAGGGTTCGTGAACATCAAAAATTGTATCAAATTTACTCAATGAACTACTGTAATTAATCAAATCAGGAGATTCAACAATAATTTCCTCATCAACAACATCATCATGCAATTCAGAATCAACAACATCAACAACATCATCATGCAATTCAGAATCAACAACAGTATATGCATCAGGAATCATAATGCTATCATGTATACTAGAATCAATTCTAACAAATTGTAAAATAGTAGAAGATGGAAGGATATTACCCAATGAATAGGAATCTTTCTCCTCTATACATTCCCTTCTAATTTGCTTTTCAGTCAATTCAGTAGCACTTGAAGTAGGTTGATTCATTTGAAATCCTGAATTCTTCATGATGTTGTCAATTTTTGTCAATTTTCAAGATGCAATCATTCAAATTCTTGTTTGAATTGAAGATGGTCGACATTCCTTTGTTGGATTCGAAGATTAAGGGCTTCCAATTGCTGCATCATCCTCTCTTCCCAACTTGGTTCCTCTAGACCTCTTGTTGGTGTATCCCTCATGATAATTGTAAGGATGATATTCTGGCTCTTGCATATGGAAGTTGTGGTATGGCTCATAATGATGGTGGTAATTAGAGTGTACTTCATATGAATTGTGGTATGGTTGGTAGCATGGTGATTGGAATTGTTAGTATTGTTGTGCTTATCGTTCTTATGTTTATCTTTCAAGGAGGCCTTGAAGCATTGACATGGCGTCATCCAACTTCTAAGAAGTCCTATGCTCTACATAAGAATCATAGACACCTTGATTAGAATAATAATGATCCATTTAAAGCAAAGGAAAAAAAAATGAGAAGCACAATTAATTTCAACACAAAAACAATTCACTAACAAATTATAACTAAAATTAACTCAAAATCAAGAAACTAAAATCAAATGAAGATAAGAAGTTCCTAACAATAAAAAAAACACTCTAAAACAGAGGTTAGTCACACAAAATAAATTCACAAAAATTAAAGAAAATAAATCATTCCTAAAAAAATTTGAGAAAATACTAAAAAAATTAGAAAAGTGCCTTAAACATTAGAATTTGGACAAAAAATGGTGCACCTAATAGTGTTGCTATTACTTTTGCTTAAAACACCCAAAAACCTTAAAAAACAAAGTTTAAGAATTTTTTGGGTACTTCAAACAAAAATTCCAGCAAGCAGGACACTTGACGCATAACATCGAAATGATCCAATTCCAAGTTCAAAACAAAACAAAAACTAAGCTAAAACAAAACCAAAATAGAGCTAAAACAAAACAAAAACACTTAGAAAACATTCTTAAACAATTCAGAATCCAAATCCCCGGCAACGGTGCCAAATTTTGAATGGGTCTGTCACGCAATCCTCAAAATAAAATTAGGTTGATAAAATATGCAACTAGTGGCACAATCTAAGTCATCTCCCTTGGAATTGGAGTTCAATGCTTAATTGAGTTTTTCAAATATTAAAAGACTCTAAAAATTTCTAAACTAGGGGGTTTTTGATTAAATTAAACTAACCTAAAACTAAATTGAATCAAAATTCCTAATTGCTACCTAATTATATGAATTATAGGTGAAAGATGGACTTGTAACTAGCTTTGGAATCATCCCTTGGTGTCCACTATCCTTATCCTAATCCAATTGTGATTAACTTTGACCTAAGAATTCCTAATTGTGTTCAAGGCAATTGTATCTTAAGTTAACACGCAAGAATCAAGAGATTAACAATCTAATGTTGAATTGAAAACTCAATCCTACATTAAATTATTAATTCTTATTTTTAAGATCAATGAACACCCAATTTGATTGATTAACTGATTAATTAGCCTCTGAACCATCATCCAAAAGTGTTTAATTAACCAACTAAACACCAAGGAGTCCTCAAATTAAACAATTAAAAACTCAATCTCTCACATGCATTTCATCAAACACCTTGATTGTATACATGAGTAATTGTAAGAAATTGAAAAATTCAATATTTAATCCAACCAATTAATTAACAAAAAAAGCTTCCTAATTAGTGTCTAAACAACCACTAATTACAATTACACAAATTCTCTATCAAATACAACTTAATCAAGAGAATATATGAAAGAGAAAAAGTGTAGGAAAATAGAAAACCTTAGCCAAAAATTCTGTGTTCATCCATAGATTCAAGCTTGCACCAAGGGCTTTCTTCCTTGCTAGTCACAGATGAAGGATTAGAGCTTCATTTGAATATAAGGAGATGGAGTAGGAATGAAGGAGATGGTTGCTGGACGAAGGGGCGTAGGGTGAGACGACGGCGTGGTATATGTGAAGGGGGCGAATGACGTGATTTTTCTTCGATGATGAATTCCTAGATGGATGATGAATGGAATGTAGCATCTAGATGATTGGAATATGCTCCCTTTCACGTACTCCATTAATCATTCACATGCTCAGCTTTTGCCCAATTGCCCGTAGCATTTTTTTCCTTCTTTGCATGAATAAGTGTGGGCCCCAATGTCAACTTTGCATGCTTTCCACGTGATTTCCAACCTAAGCTCTTTTCTGATGTCATTTTTCTCATGTTGGCTCCCAGCTCATGCTTTGTCTTTTCTTTGAATCCAAACATAGCATCTTCTTGTTCTGGAATTGCTTTTTCCTTGTTCAGCTACTGCCCCATGTGATTTTCTTCTTCCATGTCAGCTTCAAATTCACGCTTCTTTCCAGCTAAGCTTCATAATCTCGTGGCTTCATGTAGCTTCCCCGAATTTTCACGTCAACCCCATAACTCATAGCCATTAGAATCTACTTCTTGAAAGTTCCTTCGACCGTTATTTTTCACGCTACTTTTACTTTGTTCTGCTGGCTCGAAGCTTTTCTTCTTCACGATTCTTCATTCCCATATTCTGCCACTTCTTCCCCACGTGAACCTCTATTTTGCTCGAGTTTGTGAGCTGCCGCACTTTGATAAACACATATTTCTATCTATTTGATTCTCCTAACTTAGGCATTTTAATGATTAAATATGGCTCTAAAACTTTAATTAGATAAGATTTTATTTTAGTGGCCATTTCTATATTTTAGGAATTTATTTGCAAATTATTGGTTTTTAATACTTAAATTTATCTTAAATAATTTTTGTGAATATTTCTATTTGAATTTTTTCCACTCTTTTTGTGCAGAATTTTAATATGTAATTGGAGCTTTGAATAGAAAATTGAATTGAAGAAGAGCAAGAGAAGAGATGGGCTTCAAGTGTGTTAGTGTGCAATCTTAAGAGAAATAGAAGAAGCAGGCCACGGGTTTTATGTAGCAGCTCACGTAATAGCACACAAACCACCCACTCATACAGTAGCAGACTCGAGCTTGCATGGAAAGAAAAGAGGAAAAGCAACACGTATTCAATGGTGCATGAAGCAAGAAGAAGAAGGCTTGAGAGAAAATAAGAGAGTAGCTGTATGTGGAAGACACACTCAACGCAAAACTACATGTGATTAAGAAGAGACTTCGTTTTAACATGGAAAAGAGGCTGGGTTGAAGGAGCTTGTAAGCAACACGAAAAAGAAGAAGCAAGTGAGCTGAAAATGAAGGAGGCTTGGGTGCAGAACTTTCTCTCGTGTCTTTCAAGCAGCTACAGGAAACGAAGACATGGCAAGAGTTGAATGTGGGCTGGAGAAAAGGTTTCATCTCACTACATTTGCTTGAGTTAATGCATTCACACTCATGACCAGCCACGTCTTCACGATGCTCTGTTTTGGTGAGTTGAAAGTTTCACATGGGAATGATTCAAAAAGCTAACGTGAAAGAGCTGAGAAGAAGAAGGTTTGAAGAAGCTGCACACTTGAGCTTGAAAAGAAGAACATTTTGATGAGAGTTTCACATGGAAACAAATGAAGAGCAGCTGGCAAAACGAGTGAAGGAAGCAGCCTCTGTTTGAGAGCTAAACAAAGAGAAGAAGCTACGTCTTTAGCTCGAGAAAAGCAAGCTGAACGAGAAGAATGAGCTGCATGGGTATTTGGAAGAAGAGAAGCTACAAAATTTACATGGAATGAAGGAGCTGAAATGAAGAAACGCTGCTAAAATAGAGAAGAAGCTTTTAAGCAGAACAAACACACTAGACCAGTAGCTGAGCAGAGCATGAGCAAAAGAAACACAAACACGTAAAAGACGTTGAAGTGGGCAGAGAAAGCTGGAAAGAATGAATGCTACTTGAAGAGTTTTTCTCTTTGGTCTGAACTTGAGCAGAGGAGACGAGGGAGAGTAGGAGCTGCATGGGAGAAAAGGGAATAACATGATCTATCTATTAAAAGGAGAAGCTGAGGGTGACATACGAAAATAAAAAGCTGAGCACGTGAATAATTAATAGGGCACGTGAAAGGGAGCATATTTCAATCATCTAGAATCCACTTCATTCATGCCTCGATATTTTTGGAAACCCTCGCCCATATATAGATTCATTCATTCATTCCAGAGGCGGATACTCCACCCCGTCGTCCATCACACCCCTTTCATCCATTCATTCGCCCATTCACCACATTCACGCCGTAACCTATTCATCCATCACCTCCATTCCATCTTCCATCCATCTCCACCATACAATGAAGTTCTAATCCATCTTCAGGCTAGCTAGGAGGAAGCTCTTGGAGAAGCTTGAATCCATGGAGAAAAATTCAGAATTTTTGGCTAAGACTTTTCTATTTTCCTACACTTTTTCTCTTTCATATATTATCTTGGTTAAGTTGTATTTGATAAGGAATTTGTGTAATTGTAATTAGTGGCTGGTTAGACACTAATTAGGGAACCTTTTGTTAATTAATTGATTGGATTAAATACTGATTTTTCATTATTCTCTAATTTCACATGTGTGCCTCGAAGGTGTTCGATGAAATACATGAATGAAATTATGTGCTTGAATGTTTAATTTGAGGATTCCTTAATGTTTAGTTGGTTAATTAAACATTTTAGGATGATGATTCAGAGGATAATTAATTAGTTAATCAATCAAATTGGGTGTTCATTGATCCTAAAACAAGAATTGACAATTTAATGCAGGGTTGAGGTTTCAATTCAATATTAGATCGCTAATATCTTGAATCTTGAGTGGTAACCTAAGATAATTTGTTATGAATACAATTAGAAACTCTTAGGCCAGAATCAATTACAATTGGATTAGGATAAGGATAGTGGATACCAAGGGACGATTCCAAAGCTAGTCACAAGCCTATTTTCAATCATAATTCATCTAATTAGGTAGAATTTAGGAACTTTATTTTAATTTCATTTTACTTAGTTTAATTAAATCAAAACCCCCCTTAGTTTAGGAATTTTTAGAGTCTTTTAATATTTTGGAAAACTCAATTAAACATTGAACTCTAATTCCAAGGGAGATGGCCTAGGTTGTGTCACTTACTGCATATTTTATCAACCTAGTTTTATTTTGAGGGTTGCGCGACAGACCTCTCACACTTCTTCCTTCTTCTTCGAGTTCAAATGAGTGTGTGCATGTGGCAGCCTCTTTCTCCATGTTAGCTCCTTGCATTTCTACTGGACGTTGCTGCATGGTTTGATGCCTTGGCAACCCTTCATGCTGGATCCCTTCTTCATTTGCTTCCCATTCCATGTGACTTTTGCCATTTAAAACTTTCTGTTGCAGCCCGTGGCTTCTTCATCACTTGTGGGTTCTTCTCTACAAGCTCCGTTGTGCTCCATGCATGCGAACAAGAGAGAGTTGCTGTAATGTGAGTGTGAGAGCTTGGACCCCATGCTTTGCATATGTCAAGGAGAAACTTGTGAGTGAAGCAATGTGGAAATGAAACAATGGGCTGGAGGTATGAATTGATGCTTGCTACATGTTAGAAGGTGCTACAACGTGTAGGCATGGCTAGTGAGTGTATGAAGCTCATGGCATTGTGTGTGTAACCTTGTGAAAAAGCTACTTTCTTAATGTTACTTCCTTGGACTTGGAGAGCTTCCACCTCTTCTCCTTCTCTTCTTTAAATCAAATTCTCATTCAAGCTTTATTGGCCAATTAAAACCTACACAAAAGAATGAGAAGAATTCAAATAGGAATATTCACATAATTATTTGAGATAAAATTGAGCATTAAAAACTAATAATTTGTAAATTAATTCCTAAAATATAGAAAATGGCTACTAAAACCAAATTTCATCTAATTAGACCCCTAAAGCCATATTTGGATACTAAAATGCTTAAGATAAGGAGAATAAAATATATAAAATATCATGCTTATCAACCCTAAAGAACTCAAATTTTCCATTTAAAATGTCCTCCTGTGAGTATTCTAAAAATTGTCCGAAATTACCAAAATGCTATTATGTTTTGTTGCATTTTTGTTAAAATCTATCTAGCTATTTTAGCTCAGGTTTTAAGGCACTTCTGGCCTTGAATCACCATTATTTGAGATCTAAAATATTACTCTAATTTTATTGGATCTCAAATCGCTCTATCTAGTGGACTTCCATTTTGTATCCGGTGAATTTCGTGCATTTACAGAGAAATTGTACGTTATGTTTCTCACATTTTTTCTTGTTTTCAAAGAACCGAATATTACAAAGGGTATGTATGGACTATAAGAAATTGAATTCTTTAACTTGGAAGGATCACTACCTCCTCCCCTTTATAGATCAGATGCTAAAGAGACTTGTTGGTAGATCTTATTATTACTTTGTGAACGGGTTTTCTAGATATTTTTAGATTTATATTGCACTAGAAGATTAAGATAAGACTACATTTGCATGTCCATTTGGAACCTTTGCATATAAACGCATGCCATTTGCCTAGCGTTGCATGGTCTCCATATTTTCTGATTTTCTTACATATTGCATGGAGATATTTATGGATGATTTTATAGTCTATGGTGATTCTTTTGATACTTGCTTAACTGATTTGGATAGGGTTTTAGAGAGATGCATTAAGTATAATCTTGTACTGAACTTTGAGAAATGCCATTTGATGGTTAGGAGAAGAATCATTTTAGGACATGTGTTTCATATGATGGCATTGAGGTAGTAAAGCTGAGGTTGATATCATTTCATCTCTTCCATACCCTTCATGTGTGAAAAAGGTGCATTCTTTTCTTAGGCATATTGGATTTTATAGGAGATTCATTAAAGATTTTAGTAAAATAGCATTGCCTAATTGAAGCCTTCCATTTGAGCTCTTGTGTGATGCTTAAAACTATGCACTGGGTGCAATCTTTACCTAGAGAGTGGAGAAAAGACAACATGTGAGAACCTATGCCTTGAGGACATTAGATGCTACTCAAGCCAATGATACCACCACAGAGAAGGAGCTATTTGTGATTGTCTTTAGGCAAGAGAAATTCTAATCCTACATCCTCTACATGAAGGTGATTGCCTTTACAGACCATTAAACTATCAAGTACTTGTTCAAGAAGCCAAACTCCAAACCCCATTGATTAGATGGGTGGTATTGATACAAGAGTTTGATGTGGAAATCCGTTACAAGAGAAGTGCAAAGAATATGATAGCCAATCACCTAAGTAGGATTAAGACACCTGTGGTGACATCTTCTTTACCCTTAGATTATTTTCCTAATGATAGGCTCTGTGCAGTTTGTTTGTTTGTTCCTTGGTATGCTGATATTGCTAACTATCTAGTTGCATCTATTTTGCTTACTCATATGAATAGGCATTGGTTAGATAAATTTAAGAGAGAGGCTAGGTACTAGGTCTGGGATGATCCTAATTTGTGGCACATCTATAATGATCAAGTTATTACAAGATGTGTGCCTCAGCATGAGCATGATTCTATATTACATTTTTGTCATACATTAGCTTGTGGAGGTCACTTTTCATCACAGTGCACTGTTAGGAAGGTTTTAGATTCTAGATTGTATTGGCCCACTCTATTAAAGGATGTATATGAGTTTTGCAAAAGTTATGATGGGTGTTAACACACTGGTAGTATTTCTAGGATGAATGAGATTCCTTAATAGTCGATTTGGTTTTGTGAAATTTTTATATTTGGAGTATTGTAACATTTAGTTTTTTCATAAATGTACGAAACTTACCAAATATAAAAGTAAGTCTTTTAAATAGACAGATTTGAGGCTAAATAAAATTATGAGAAAATTTTAAATAATGAAAAATAAGGATCCAAAGCTTAAAATGCCAAAAAATCAGAGCTGAAGTAGTTCAAAAAATTACTAAAAACACAATGGCATTTTCATAATTTCAGGTACTTTTTAGAAAACTCAAAGAAGGGATTTTTAAATGAGAAAAACAAGTTTTTTGGGATTCTCAGAGGTCCTAAAATTTATTAAAACCTCTAGAACAGTTAAAACCCCTCCGGTTTATGTTTTAAAATAACTGTTGACCTAAACTTTGAACAATTCATTCAAGAGGGTTTTAGATCTAATTTGAGTGATTCTAAAGGCATTTTTTAAGTTTGAGAACCTAAATTTTATGATGGAAAAAGGAGTTGAAATGAGCCTAAAATAAAAAAGCCAAGAAAAGGGGACATAGATGGAATTTTTAAGAAGAATTTCTAAGAAGCCTCCCTTATATATATCACGTCCTCCTCTCTAATCCATGTAACTAACTTTAGTTCTACATAAAAATAAAGGAGAGACTAGCCATGGAGGATGCACAAGAGAGGAGCTAAGGAGGGAGGAAAGACTAGCCAAAAGGTATGGAAATCCTTGGTTTTTCATACTCCTTCCTTCACCAAACTTATTCCTCTCCTTCTCCTCTTCCTTCCTATGGTTTTTATGACTCATATAGGACTAGTTTGTGGCTGGTCAAAGGGAGGGAAGTTAGAATTCCAAGGAGAGGCTAGAAGCATAATAAAGTATCTTGAAAAAACTTTGAAATAAGGTAAGCATCATGACCCTTCTTGCACTTCCTTATTGCTTGTCTTCCATGAGTGTTTCAGCCAACTATAGCCTAGCTAAGAGGAGATGATTTCTGACCCAACTAAGGAAGAATCATAGGTTTTGGAGTGTGAGGAATAAGAATGCAAAGAAATCCAATCAAGATGCATTGAAAAATAAGTTAACAGACCTAGGGATTTAATTACACTTAGGCCAAGATGAAGTTTCCTAATAGTAATTTAAATTGTTTAAGAGTATGTATGAGCCCTTAAGACATCTAGGAAGCCTTCCAAGTGTCATTCCCTTCAAGAAAATAAAGCAAACTCTATTGGTCTAAAAACTAGGAGCATGTTTCGGCCAAGAGAGGTTTGGCCACCTAGGGAGTGTTTTAAATTATTCTAAGCTTAAAATGGGACTAGATATGATAGAGGAACATCAAAGGAAGTATTGAAAAAAATTTAGAAGCCTTGGTTTGTAAGATGGAGTTATAGGCTCTATAATGAGACATAAAGAAGCAATTTATAGCTAGGCTTTTTAAAATAAATTTGTGATGACTCCAAGGAGTCTAAAATGGACTCAAAAGACTTAGATTGAAGGAGGAAATAGAGCCAAGATTATGAATTCTAATAGTTGCTTCATTATGCCTTGTATGGAGACTTATTGGAATCATATGAGAAAATAGCATAGTATAGAGTTGTAAGAAGCTTAAGCTTGTTTTTATGAGTGATTCATGTCTCATTTGATGTGTCTAAGCTAAGAGAATCAAGTGCTACCTAATTTTATTAGCTTGGCCAAACAGGAGAAGACAAGTTCAAAGGAAAATTGTTATGTTCTTACTTCAAGGTAGCTTTTTAATCTTTCTCACATGCATGCTTAGATGTGTGCTTGTCTTTGAGTGCTTGTGTATATGTTTGAAATATGAAATGTATTTTTAGCTATTGCTTACTTGCCATGGTATCATAATGCATCTTGAAATGAGTTTATGAATGTGTTTTGGCTTGACTGGGTATGGTTAAGCCAAAAGTCTGTGGAATTGGGTGAGACAAAACCAAAAGTCTTAAGAAGAGTGAAGCTTAGTCAAAAGTCCTTTGAAAGTGAGTGAGGCAAATCCAAAAGTTCTTAGAAAGTTGGGTGAGACTAGACCAATGCTCTTAAAAGTCTATGTTTGAAATGTGTGAGCTCACATGACCAAGAAAATGTTTTATGTATGTTCATGAGAAGTTTGTATGACATGCATAAATTCTTTGACATGTTTTAGCATCTATTATATAAGTTTGAAAGGGTAAAGAGCTATTGATATTGTCAAGAATTGTATTCATATGATGTACATGAGATGCAACCATTTGAACAAGTTTAAATGTATGTATTTATGATGTGTATATCAATCTTGAAGCTAGATGATTGCATATGTTGGAGATTGACATCCTAGCACCATGGTATACATGTGTATAGATGTGAGTAGCAAGGTGAGATGTAGCTCCATGGTGATTTGGATCATTTCACATGCTTTTTATATGTTATAATTATGTTTTTGGATGTGCCTAAGTGGCTATAGAATGAGAAAAAAGCTTTTTGGTGCCTTGAGATACCAATTTAGACTTCAAAAGTGACCATTATGTGTGCTAAACCAAAGTTTAACCAAATGAATAAGTTTTTCATGAGCTTTTTACAAAGCCAAAGAGCACTTAATTTGGAGCTCTATAGAATTTAATATAATTTTTCAAAGTTGGCCAAATTATGCAGAAATGGTATGTACACTGTTCATATGGTCAATTTGCTCCTCTGTGTCACACATAGGGCAAATGAAGCCTAATGCTTATGAAATTTTACAAGAATAAACTAGATATCATAAGCTTTCCATATCTACCAAGAGCACCTCATTTGGAGCTTTGTAGAGGGAGAACCAAAATTTTAAAGTTGCATGATAGTACTAGTAATGCAGCTCAACCTTAGGTACTATTCCATCAATTTTCATAGGCTAAATGCCATTGCATTAGTCTATAATTATTTTTAGTCATTAGTTAACATCTAGATCTTTCTAGAAAGCTATCATATGAATGATTTTGATTTTTCTAGAATTAGTTATAAATTCCAAAATTTGTATCAAAAATCTGGACATGCCAACCTGAGAGCAAACTTCCATTTTTCTGGTGTATGGCTCCAAACCCGTGGAATATGAGATGAATTGTGATGTTTATAATATGTTTGGATGTGTGATGGTTGAAAAGTGATATTGATGAGTTCATATGGTCCCTAAAGACATGAATCATGTGTATGGCCACCAAATTGCACAATTTTCTATGTATGAAAACATACGCTTGCTTTCAAATGTTGTGCAATATGCTTAAGATAAATTGGGATAGAAAATGGGACCATTGTCCATGGGTAAAGAGGTTAATGTATTATAGGTATTGATTTCATGGGCCTTTTACCTATCTCTTTTGGTTTTTCATATATACTACTAGCTGTGGATTATGTCTTTAAGTAGGGGTGGAGATTTTGTTAGGTCTCATATATTTTGTAAGTTTAGAGTTCCTAGAGCAATCATTAGTGACCAGATTAGTCATTTTTGCAACTGGATGATGCAAGCACTTTTAAGAAAATATGGAGTGATCCATAAGGTTTCTACCCCTTACCATCCACAAACCAACAGTCAAGCAGAGGTGTCAAATAGAAAAGTGAAGCAGATTCTGGAATGGACAGTGCAACCCAATAGAAAAGATTGGAGTAAGAGGCTGGATGATGCATTATAGGCTTATCACATTGCTTACAAAACACCAATTAGGATGTCAACACTTAGATTAGTATGTGGAAAAGCGTGCTATCCACTAATGGAAGTATAGCATAGAGCCTATTGGGCAATCAAGCAATGCAATATTAACTTGCAAGATGTTGGAGTACATAAGAAGATGCAATTGCAAGAGTTGAAGGGACACAGAAGAGATTCATATGAGAGTTCCCAGATTTATAAAAAAGTTAAAGAATTTCATGACCGAGCTATTGTGAGAAAGGAGTTTTAAGAGGGCAAGAAGGGTGTTATTGTATAAGTCTAGAATGAAGTTGATGCATGGGAAGCTTCGGTCTAGATGGGAAGGTCCTTACATGGTTTCGCGAGTCTTTTCCATTTGGTGCAGTTGAGCTATATGTTGTGGTGAGCAAGACAAAGTTCAAGGTGAACTGACACCAAATTAAGCACTACTTTGAGCAAGTACCTTGACATGAATATGAAGAACTTTAGTTTTTAGACCCTTCCTAAACAGGTTGCTTTTATCCTTTCCTTACCCTTTTCATTTTGCATTTGTCTTTATTGTTGATTGGTTTACTTAGATAGTTGGTTGGCCTGATGCATTAAGGATAATGCATAATTTTAAGTGTGGGGGAGGGGCTTCTTAAAAATAGGTTTTGATCTTGCCTTAAATTTTTTTTTCATTTTGGATGTAAGAACTTACATGCTAAAGTTGATTAATACATGATTATCTTGAAATGAAAAGTGTTTTAATTATCATTGCATGTATTAAACTAAGTGGCAAAGTGATTAATCTAGGGACTTTAAGTTGAAGGTCATTTACCCTAGTGAGTTTTTAGGCCTAAATTTTTCCTTTCAGAGTGTATCCTTCCATTTAGTTCTCAATCTAGAATGCGGCTTATGTTTTGTTCAAGATCGCATGCATTGTTAGTTGCACTAGCATAGATAGGATAAAGGCATTCATTTCTTACATTTAACCCTTGGCCAAATAGGTTATCCCATATACATTGATATATCTCTTGTTGGCCCCTTTGAGCCTATAGTTTATTCATTTCTTACCCCTAGCCATTTCATGCATTCATATCTCTTCTACCCTTTTGTTGGATGCTTAGAGTTATTAAGAGCATGCATTTCATATATAGGATGGATGAAGACACATTGTCCATTTGTTGTGTTGCTAATTGTTAATATTCTTAACTTACTTAAAAAAAAAGAAGAAAAAAAAGAGAAAAAGAAATGAAAGAAATGGAAAAGTGATAAGAGAAAGTTGTAGTTATTTGTTTTATATTATTACCTATCACATCATAATGAGTGAATAAGGTTTAGATGATATGCTTGGTTTGTCCTAGTTCCATTAACTAGCTCTTGGTGACTCTAGGTGTTCAATATTTTATTAGTTTTGCTTTGTTATACCATTCTGTTTCTTACATGATCCATTTTCTTTCTAACCATAGCCATCCAAATAAAAGTCCTTTTGCTCTTTGTGGTGTGATTGACTCTAATAGTGGTGGAGAATTTAGACATTTGCCAAACCTATGAAAAGAGAGCTAATGTGAAGGAATTGAGGGTAAACGCAAGCCACTTGAGCGAAAGACAGAAATAAACAATATCCTTAGAGAGGACACTAGATTTTGTAAGGACATCGGCTAAGTTTCTTTGCTATGATGTTTGATCTTGCAATGCTTGATTAACTTACCTTGATTTAAACAGTATGATTGTGTTGATTAATTACATGGTTTGTTTGTTTCTCACATTTCTTATTTTTCTTTATCTTTCTTTTGGTTTTCCTATGGCTTTTTGTTCTATTTTGCCTCATAGTGCAAAAGATTAAGTGTGAGGGAATTGATAACTCCTATATTCTCATTATTTTTATCTCTCATTCTTAGTGATTTTAATAGATGGTTTTGGCTAATTAGGATTTTTTAGATGATTTTTATGATTTTGGCCAAATTTTGGATTTGATATTTTTTTAGGCTAATTCTTTGGAATTGTATTCATTTTGTGTATATTGTGTGATTCGATCAATCTTAAGGCTTAATTCTTCTTATCTTGCCTAATCTATACATTGCACTATGATTTCATGCCTAATTATGTTTTATCGAGTGATTAATCATGAAATTTTAGATGTTTTCTAGCCAGTTTCTTTTGGGGAGTGTCCATTCCTTTATCTATTTGATAATTCCATCCATCCCATATCATTAGTTTTCATTTCATGTTGAACCCAAAATTTCACTATCTCTACCTTTTTTCACTTTCCCAAAATACCCCTACAGAAGGACCCACTTAGATTTTGCATTAATGAATTTTGTTTATATCATTTCATATGATTATTAGGCAATTAATCTCATGAGATTAATAGTTAAAGTTGGGTCATTTGATCAATGATGTGATTAGTAAAAAAGATTAGAATTAATCCAACTAAGGGTAAAATGGTCATTTGTATAGAAGAATAATTTTTCTTATGAATTTCTTAAGGTTTATGTTTCTTTCTTTTTAATAATTTTAGCCTAATATTCTTTCTATTTGTGTTTAATTTTCATCTCTCTATCAGTCTTCAAGAGGACTAATTGGATTAATTCATTTAATTAATGATTAATGCTACCTAATTATGTGATTAATCATTTTTTATTTTTTTTACTACATAATCTATTTTGGTGTCATGCTTTTATAGGTTGCATGTAAAGGACAAGCTTGACTTGTCATTGGGTGATGACATGACGTGCTTATGTGTCACTCACTAATTTATGTTATCAACTTGTTTTGATTATATTGGTCCATCTAAGCCTTTACTTATCCACCTTACAACCTTATCCACCTAAGCATTTACTTGGACTTACTAATCCATCTCATCATTCTCTCAAACTTTTATTAGTCTAAGTGTCTTAAGCCTTCTCCCTATTGGTCTAACTCACACTCACTAATCCACTTCACTTCCTAAACCCTAATTTCATTCACCATGAAGCACACACCAACAAGAGCATGGCAATTTTCTTCTCTTCTTGGTCGAGGATGTCTTCTCCATGCTCTCCCCCATTTTCCTCTATTAAAACACATACCAAGCTCCATCTCTTCTAATTCGTCGCCATTTTCCTCCATTCTACCTTTATTCTTTCACTTTTCTTCATCTATTCGTCTATTCTTCCTTTTTTCCTTTTGGCCGTGACCTTCTTCTCCACCTTCCACCATAAAGACACCATTTTCATCTTGAATGCTATAGACAAAATTTTCTTAGAGATTGAAAGAGAGCTTATGACCATGAGGAGCTAAGAAGTTTGATGATGACTTAGCAAGCTTGGAAGGGATTCAAGAGATTATGGATTGCAAGCATTGGATTAAGCTAACTATTTCTTCTCCTTCCACTATTTCCATTTCAATTTCTATGTCAATTTCAGATAGGGTTCTTGAATATTTTGACTTAAGAATTGGAATTGTAATGGTTGATTTATGTTAGACTATTATAGATTGTAATGTGAACTATTAGATTAGTGGATTGGAATTTGTATGAATTGCTATTTTATTAATATGAGATTAAGTTCAAATTGGCTTTTGCATCTTGTGTTCCTATGTTTTAATTCTTGGATTTTAGCTTCTTGATTTAGTATTGTGGGTGTTAATTAAGTGGCTTTATTCTTAATTGAAGCATTGGAATTGTTAGATAGATGTGATTTTATAGGTATAAAGTTTTGGCCAATGTTATGGATTAATTGTGCAATTCTTGCAAGTTTGATTAATTGTCACATTATCAGATGTTTGATAAATTGCCTAGGTGAGTATTCAATCTAGATAGCTAGTCTTGCAGCCTACACTTAGAGAGTTCATGGTCTAAATGTATGTGGCATTTGATCATAGTAGTTGTTCCAAGTCTAATTAATCATTAGAGCCCAATTTTCTTCCCTCTTCAAGTATTGCTAAGTTGTCATCTCCATTTCATTTCATTTGTATTTTTTTATCCAACACAATTTTGCATAATTAGCTTTCTTCAAATAGTTCTAGTTTAATTTTCATTCTTAGTTAAATTTTCAATTCAATCATAGAAAGAAAAGAAAAAAAATCCAAATTTTGTAATTAGTTTGAATCTTATATAGGTTAGTGTCTTTGCATTAGCATACTTTTATTTAGCTTTTGCATTTAAAATAAATTACACCATTTATGTTTTCCATACTTGTTCCATACATATATACACTTGTTTATACTTTCATATAATTATCTACATACTTGCATACTTTTCTATGTACATGAAAACAATTAAAAAAATTAAAAATAATAATAATTAAAAAAGAAGATATTTGCTTAATTACTTAGTCACTCACCTAAGTGATATTATTCTAGTTGCTCTAGAGTGAAACAATCTTGGTTGCGCACTTTTATTGCATAATTTCTATTTTGCAATCAAGTTCTTAAATTATAACCTCAAGACAAGGTTAGTCACATGCAGGTGTTCCACTACTAACAGTAATTGGGTAAAACACTTAATGTCATTGTCATACCATTACATATTACATATTCATTTTATGATTCATACATATTATGGTAGCAAAATATCATAGTTACACCTTTAGCAGTGAAATTTATAGATATTGAAAGTGCCAATTGTCATAACTTGCTGTGACTAAAACTTGTTGACTAGGCCTTAGGTGTTATCAAATATTTTCAATTAAGGAATATCTTTTTACAAAATAAAAGATTCTATTGACAAAGTCCTAAATTTTTCTTTATTAGATTCGAGACCTTGGTGACAAGATCTTCAACCTTGTCAACAATCTATTACACCTTGTCAACACATCTTATTTGCAGCTATGGTAATGGAATAACTCATTCTACATGAACTTTTTCATATCATTTAGTTCCAAAATAACAAAAGACAACCATAACACTACTTGTAGTAGGGGTTTTATATATCTTTCATATGTGGTATGGAGCTCTAGGGGCCAAGATTAGAATTCCCTTCCATTTAAATCCATAAATTCTATAGACATACTTGTTTTTATCCATTTCAACAAAAGATAAGTTATATTTGCACAAGAGAGCCATATAGCCATTTTTGGCCTCTTTTAACATAATACTAGCTAAATTTTATAAATTCATAACTTTGGCTATATAATTCTATTTTATGCAAATTAGGTGTTTACGGAAAGCTTATAATGAGAACTATCTACTCTAAAAGTTTCAGGTCAAAATGAATCCGTTTGATTTTTTAAAAACCATGAAATCCAAAACTACACTATGTGAATAGTATATCAAAACTTTTTCCATAATTAAGCCAAGTTCAAAAATGTATAAAATGTTTTATAAGGCTCCAAAAATGGTTATCTTTAGATCTGTGGAAAGCTCTCAATGCCTTTTAATTTCTTGCCAAATTTTAACCACAAACTAAATCATTTGGGCTATCAAGGCTAGATATATAATTTATAGTATATTTAGACCAAATTTTAGTTCTAAATGATACCAAATGAGGTCTAAATTGCTATCTCTCATTTTGGTCAAGTTTCAATCCACCATTACAACATATAGAATTGATTCATCATGTTAAATTTGCCGTGCAACTAAAAATCACCACTCCACATGCAAGAATACACATGTATGCTTAGGAATTCAATGTACCACTTTGCATTATTTCATGTGTTACAACCCTTAACTGTTTTCTAAGGTATAATTTAGCACTTTTAAATATGTTTGCACATCTATACATCAAAATATAATTATATACATTCATATATGCAGTAAAACACTTTAAACTAGATTTCATTGGCAAGAATGTTCTTCTTAAGCCTTTTGCTCATCATTCTTTCTTCCTTGAGCTTCACCTGGCCATGGTTAATGGATATAGGGGAAAAATGAGATTTCAAGAATCCTAGTAGTCTAATCCAATATTCAAACACACATATATGGTTCGCCCAAGTACATGGAAGCAAGTATGCATGTCATACAACTATGACAAAGCAATATTGCATGCTTTAGGGATCCCATGACTCATTTAAGAGCAAAACTAAGCTCTAGAGACTTTTGGCCTAGCCTCACCTAACATTTAAGGACTTTTGGTTTAGTCTCACCCACTTTTAGGGACTTTTAACCTAGCCTCACTCACAATGGAGATTTTTGGTCTAGTCTCACCCATATTTAGGGACTTTTGGCCTCGCTTCACTCATCTTAAGGGACTTTTGGTATAGCCTCACCCATTCAAGAGCTAATCCAATATCACATACAATTACATAATATGTTCAAACAACTAACAATTCATATAAGTAGCAAGTAATATATACAAGCAACCAAGAAACTCAAGCAAATCATCCATACATATATGAGAATGAAAGAACAGTTACCTTGTCACACAAATTCCAATTAATTCCCCCTAGTCTCTTCTCTTGATTCAATGGCCCTGTAGCTAACCTTGGATATGCTCTTACTTGTTCAATCTAAATACATCAAATAGTGTACAAAACAATCAATAGAACCATACTTGTACTAGCCTTACATACATAAGTTTAAGGTCTTAAGTATGCTTATGGCCATACTTGTATGCCTTAAAAGGTAACTCTTATCATTTCACTTCTTGGCTCTAAAATCTCATTTAATATGAGTCATATGACCTTAATAAAACTTATTAGAGTCACCATATGTATGGCTAAACAAGTCTAATACCAAGTTATTTCTTTAGGGCTAATTGAACCCTGAAAATTTACCTTTCAAAATAAAACTTCTAAATTCATTCCAATAATTCTATTAGTGTCTACAATTCATATCTGGATTACTTATAACCTTAAAATCATTGAAATAACTCCATAAGTACCTAAACCTTCATATGGCTGAGCCATGCGCCATAAGCACCTTCTTTGGAGTTTTGTTTATTTCTTTAGGAATTTCAAAGTCCTAGAATATCCATGATTCATATCTTATTGAATTATGATATTAGAGAGCTTAATTAACTCT
The DNA here is from genome assembly GCA_026724425.1 of Erythrophleum ivorense. Classification (NCBI taxonomy): domain Eukaryota; kingdom Viridiplantae; phylum Streptophyta; class Magnoliopsida; order Fabales; family Fabaceae; genus Erythrophleum; species Erythrophleum ivorense. The sequence continues at coordinate 179,964 of JAIUCV010000640.1, read as the reverse complement.
CCTAAGGTTTTGAATTTTCCTAGGGTCCACCTAAACCCTAAGTGAGCCATAAGTCATTGTTTAGCCTCTTTATTAATTCTAATGGCATAATATAAATCCTTACCCTTCAAAACCCCTAATTCTACCATGGTTTCATCGAACTCAAGTCTTTCACTTAGCCCCCTTATCTTGGTCGAACCAAAGAAAAGTAAAAACACCAAGGAAAAGTAAGCTTTTTACATGGTATCATACCTTGTTTGAATGCTTATCAAATGGAGATTCTTATAGTGCAATTGGTTTCTTCAAACTCCCTCCTTTCTTCAAGTGTTCAGCCACCAAAATGCTTCTTCCAAGAAGTTAAAAGCACAATGAGAAAGAGCTAAAAAAGTAGAAGAAATTTCCTAATAACTTGTAGCAAAATTATGCATAGTTTTTTACCTATCTTGCTTCTTTTCCTTTCTCTCTCCTCCCTTTCTTTCACACCATGGAAGACTTGGTTTCAAGATAAATAAGTCAGTTAAAAAAAGGTTAGGGCAGATGGTGTGACAATGAAAGGGATGGAAGGAAGATATTTTAACTTTTTCCTATAATTACATTTTTGTTACTATACTTTGACTGCCTTGTTTGAACTCATTTTAGATCATTTTTTATAACTATCCTTTCCATATGAAGGTTTAAGTTCTCTAATTTATTAAAAGCATTTATTTATAAATTTTTGGGATTTAGAACTATTCAGAACAATTTGGTCAAAATTTCAATCAATTGACATCCTAAATCACATACTAGAAAGGTTTAAGCTATTCTAATAGTTTTTATGATTTTCAAGGCTTTTGAGAACCCTAGTGATTTCAACTTTATCATTTAAAACTTCTTTCTTTAAGTTTCTCAAAATTTTTCCAAAATTATAGTTTTACCACTGTGATTTCAATTCATTATATTTAGCTGTTTTAACTCTATTTTTAGGCCATTCTTGGTTTTCTAATCTTATTTTTAAAGGCTCTAATTCACATTCTACCTTTAATTGTCTTTAATTCACTTTACTTAAAGGTCTTTTTAAATTATCATATTGGTTTTGGTTTGGTTTTGAAGAACCAAATATTACAATTATAATGTAAAGCAAAGTTATAAGTATTTTCAATGACTCACATGTTTCTTGTAATACTTGGTAATCCATAACTAAACTAAATTCGATAAACTAAAATGAGAACTCCCTAAAGTAATGCAAATTAAGGCTAATTGAGATTAAGATATTAATTAGAATATCTTAAAATATGGATTAAAGCCTAAGGTTAGCACAAAACCAAAGCTAAAACGGCCAAACGGAAAGCTATAGATGCTAATGACATTTTCTTAATTTCAGGTAACTTTTAAAAACTCAAAGGAGGGATTTTTTAATAGAATAATTGAGTTTCTCAGGATTCTCAGATATCTTAAAAATCATAAAAACCCCTAAAATAGTCAAAACTCATCCAGTTTGTATTTTAGAGTGTTAGTTGACCAAAACTTTGACTGAATTATTCAGTAAGGTTTTAAATTCAATTTGGGTGAACCCAAAGGTATTTTATGAATTATAAGACTTAAATTTTATAATGAAAAAGATGATTTTCAAAAAAGAGTTGAAATGAGCCCAAATGAAAAAAAAAACAAAGATGAGGGACTAAACTAAAATTTTGAGAAAGTGCATAAATGAACTCCTAGCCCCCTTAAATCATGACCCACTTCTACCTAGCCTCTTAACTAACATTTCTCTAGTCCAAACAGATTCAAGGGCATCTTAAGTGAGGAAGCAAGGAGAAGAAAATCCAAGCAAGAAAGGGTAAGAAATTCACACTTTTTCATGCCTTCTCCTTGACCAAACTTCTTCTCCTCTTCCTCCTCTCTCATCTCATGATTTTGATGATTTCTTTTGATATGTTTTGGGACTAGTTCAATAGAGGAGACGGAGAGTTTGAAGCATAAGAAAGTACTCTTGAAAAGCTTGTAAATAAGGTAAGAAAACATAGTTTAAAGTGCTTCTTCTTAGCTTCTTCTTATCTCCTTCATTTCGGCCAGAATAGGGGTCATTTGTAGGGAGTTATATTTCAATCCAAACTTGATAGGAATTAAGGTTTTGAAGCATAAGGAATCATATGAAGCAATTATGATTCAAAAAGAACCAATAGATAGCAAGTTATAGCATATAGGGTTTTGATTGCATCTAGGAATTTATGAAACTTTCTAATAGTAATTTAGACTATCTAAGACCATGTTTGAATTTTCAAGACATCTAGGAAGCTTCACAAGTAGCAAATTCCCTAGGAAATAGAAAGAAACCCCATGGGCTCTCAATATGCTCCATATGTCGGCCTAAGAAGGGATTATATACCTAGGAAGAGTTTTTCTTAATTCCAAGGATACAAATAGCCTAGAAATGAATAATAAACACTAAAAGAATCATTAGTTTGAATTTAGAAAATCATATTTTGAAGGTTGAAAGTTTAGGTTCCTTTTAGGCATAAAGAATCAACTTGATGTTTGACCCCTTAGATTGAGTTTGTGATGATTCTAATGACTTTAAATAGAGTTGTGTGACTTAGATTGAATGAGAAATTAGAGCCAAGATCATGGATTATATGAGTTGCTTCATTATGCCCTTGTATGGAACCATAACCATGTCATAAACTAGAAATAGCTTGTGTAAAGTTTATATAAAGCTAAAGATGGTTCCATTGATGTGTTTATGTCTTGTTTGATGTGTTTAGGCCAAGCAAACCAAGCCTTGTCCAAGTGTGTGTGTGAGGTTTAACTGAGGAAATAAGGAATTGTAACACCATATCTATTTAACTTATCTCATCTCATTTCAAGTCCATTACCCTAGCCAAGTGCAATTTCAAGAAACAAACTCCATTAAAATAATCAAATATTTTATGTTGCATAGCAGATAAAAATTTCATTTCGTGTCTTGTAGACCATACGAACTCATCCATCTCATTCTCCTAGTACATACAACTTAAAACCATATTAAAATGTTGCTAAAACTTGAGCTCATAGCATACATACACAAAATGATACAAGGCTACCTCAAGTTCTGCTACCAGATTTTTGATACCAACGTTGAAAAATAATAACTAAGTCTAGAAATATCAAAATCATGCATACTATACCATTTTGGAAAGCTACAGATGTTAACCTTATGCTAAAAATAAGTCCAAACCAAAATAAGAACATCTAGCTAATGAACAATACCAAAGGTACTACTACGTTACTAGTACTGACTCTGAATTTCAAAAATTCATATCTCTATGCTCAAACATTGAATTGGGGTGATTTTGGTGGTTATAGAAAACTTATCATGTCTAGTTTATGCTTATAAAATTTCATGAGATGAACATTAGATACCATTTGACCCTCGAATGACACAGGAGAAGAAATTGATCATATGAATAGTAACCATATGAGAATAGTAGAAATTTGGCAACTTTGAAAATTTATAATTAATTTCACAGAGCTGCAAATAATCTAATCTTTAACTTCTCAAAAAATTTTAGATAAGATCTATATGCATGCCAAATTTTGTGAGAAAATTTGCCCATTTAGTCAGATCTTGAGATAGGGTTGCAAATTGATCATTTTTGTGCTTCTTAAAGGTCACAAAGGGTCCAATTTAGGTTCTAGCATTTCTAGGGCTACTTGTGTAACAAACATAATTTTCGTAAGATGATGAAATGAGCCGTATAAAACTAAGTTCTCTAACATAAGTCAGATAATGTCCTAAAAAATTTAAGTAGAGTTCTAGGCTCCTAAAAATGATAATCCCAGGCTCAAACGGAAAGAAAAATGGAGTTAGAACGGTAAAACAATTTATGACGAAAACTGATAAAACGTAATGACATTTTTGTAAATAAGTGTAACTTTTGGAAAAACTCATAGGAGGTGTTTCTAAATGGGAAATTTAAGTTACCTAGGGTTCTCAAAGGCCCCAAAAATCATAGGAAGCCCCGGGAATAGTAAAGCTCCTTCGGTATACGCTTTCCAATGATGGTGAGCCCAAACTTTGACAAATTCGTTCGGGAAAGTTTTAGCTCCAAATTGAGTGATTCCAAAGACATTTTATTAAATTGGGAACCTAAATTTTATAATGGAAAATATGATTCTCAAAAAGGAGCTAAAACAAAGTTGAAACAAAAATTGTTATTATAAAAGGACAAAATTGAAATTTTGGAAAAAGTAAGTTTCTTGAATGTTTCATAAGCTTCTTGTCTCTTCTCCCTCTCATATAGCACGACCCTCTCTGCCCAAAATATAGAAAAAAGAAGCTCTCTCTTAGGTGCATAAGAGAAAGAGAGAAAGGAGGAAGAAAGCCAATGACCAGTAGCCAATTTCAAGGAATTTCATACTTCTTCTTCTTCCAATTTTGTTCTCCTCCCTTCAACCTTTCTTTCTATGGTTTTATTAAATGGTTTTGGTTTTGTTTTGAGTCCAGAACGAGGGGGGATAATTCAAAATTCTTGAGGAGAAGCAAATTAAGGAGAAAGGCTCTTGAAAGCAAGCTTGAATCCAAGGTAATTTCTTATTTTGGTTGCTTCTTTCTCTTGCTCCTTCCTTGTGTGTATTTTGGCCTAAACTAGAACCATATGGGGGAGGGATTTTCTGCCTAAAAACAAGAAAGAAACTAGGGTTTTAGACTATGAGGAAGAGGAATATGGCAAGAGATTGCAAGAAAAACCTATGGAAAACAAGTTAGAAAAGTGTAGGCTTTTTTAGGGTTTTGTAAAATCTGATTTTGTGAGTAATTCCTTGGCTATTTGAATGTTTCCTTGAACTCCTAAGACCCTTAGAAACCCTTCCAAGTGACTCTCCCATGAAGGAAAAATCAAGAAGCTTGTGAACCTCCATTATGGTGCTTGCTTTGGCCTAGGATAGTTCTATAGGCTAGGGAGTGTTTTAAATCATTCTAGCTTTGGTTTGGGACTTTATATGATGTTAGAAGATGGGAGAAACCATTAAAAAACATTTAGGAGCCATGGATTAGAAGATGGAACAATGGTGTCCATGATGGTGCCTTATGAAGCAACTTGGTTTTCCAATTGTGTAAGTGCACATGTGAAGGCTCCAAGGACCTTGAATGAGTCCAACAAGTTTAAAAATAACAAGAGAATGGATTCTAGAACTTGAAATATGAGAGTTGCTTCAATAGGCCATTTATGGAACCATTATGCCACTTATGGAACCAAGTATGTGTTCAAGAGTGAGTTTAATGTCTTGACTTACTTCAAGTGTGTAATTGTGTGTTGTTTATGGTGTCTAGGCCAAGATAACATCCACCCACCTAAGTGTGCTTATGGGACCCAAAAAGGAAAGGAAAAAGATCAAGAAAAGCTTGCATAAATCCAAGGTAGCTTTCTACCTCGTTCACCTTACATTCTTGTGTGCATATGTATGTCTTTGTGTATTTATGTATGCTCTTGTGACTTGAGAACATGCCACTTGATGCCTTGTGTAAAACCATAGATTTCTATCTTTGCCTCATGCTATTTCAAAGTCTCATGCCAAGCATTTCATAAGAAGGCAAAAAAATGGCATTAAAATATTGAGTTTTCTTGCATTGCGCTATATGTAAATTTTTTTTATTTGGTGTGTACCGTAGACCATATGAATTCATGTATCTCATTCTCATATTTAATTACATAGATACAGCTCAAATCAATCACCAAAAATGGCCTAGAACTCATGCAAGTGCAAGAAACAAATAAAATACCATAATGTAGCCTCAACCAAAATTTCATGCTTTCTGTCACAAACTTTGAAAAATCATAACTAACTTTAGAAAAATTGAAACCTACCATGCTATAGATTCTTGGAAAGCTCCAAGTGTTAAATTTATACTAAAAATAATTTAAAGTCATGAACATAGCGTCTAGATCACGTTTGACATTAAAAAAGGGTACAAAGGTCCAACTAGCTACTGGTACTGATATAGATTTCTGCTATAAACTTCAAAAACATCCAATTGATTCCAAAAATATCCAATCCATGCAAATGATATCAATCCAGAAAGCTACAGATGTTAAGTAGAGGAAAAAATAACTTCAGACTAGTCCAGCCACGTAGAGGGCTCAAAAACTAATCAAATAGTAACACAGGTTTGACTGGGCACCTAATATTGGATAGAAACTTCAAAAATTTATATCTCCCTCTCTAGACATCCAAATAAGGTGCTTCTAACTGGCATAAGTCATTGGGAAGGTTTAGTTTCTTCTTGTAAAATGCTATGGCAATTGGACATTATTTGCCCCATGAGTGATAGAGTTTCATTTCTTACCAGAATGAGCAGTGCACTAAACCAAAACCAAAAAATTCTCAACTTTGAAAATTCATCAAATATTCTATAGACCTCCAAAAATTTTACACTTTAACTTCCCAAAAAGCTCTCAACAAGGTCTAAATGCATGCCAAATTTCAAACCAAGGGGGCTCATTTGGACAAAAAGTGGTATATCTTACCAATATGGTCAATTTTGCTCTATATGAGATACCAAATGTGTCCAAATGGCCTCCTTTGATATTTGGCACCTCTTAGATAAGTTTAAAAGCATAAATATAACTTGTATATACTGCCTAAGTGGTTTCAAACCACATGCATCTTAACTTGGCCATTCTACTTCCATTAATACACAAAGTTTCACATATTAGCTCTTGCCATTTAATACCCCAAACATGCTATGTCATACACTTGGCATCAAATTTCATTCATATATCACATATTTGGGTAATTACATATGTTCATATGATTACATGACAATTTCATCATGGGATTACATCATATGACATGTGTATGGCTATAAGAAAGACATAACTAAGCCATTTCATACATTTTGATGTCAATCTCCTTTTCCTTGGCTTGGTGGCTTCCATTACCTTGATCAATTGATTCATCTAGTATGTTAAAACATTAGAGAGGAAGGGATGAGATTCAAACAATCCCAATAGCTTATCTCCCTTTCAATCACACATAAAGTATGCAATACAAGCCTTGAAAATACATGCATAGACATTTTGACATATGTAAGCATTCAAGAAACATCCTTGGCATATGAACAAGTCATGCATAGCATATATAGGCTTGCCAAATAAGTAGATTAGCCTCATCCATTTACTTGTGGATTTGGACTTGCCTCACCCAATTTTTTAAGAGGTTTTCGACTTAACCTTGCTCTTAGGAGTCAACCTCACTCTTGGGAGACTCTTTACTTTGTCTCAACTAATTTCAAGGGTTCTTGGCTTCTCCACACTCAAGCAAAACCAAGGCAAGCACATAATGCATCGTTTGCATGCATAAAACATCATCATGGTACCATGGAATAAAAGCTCATGCTAAAATACTTTTGATCGCTCAAAACATATATACACACATTCAAAGATAATGTAAGCATATAGTCATGCATGAGAGAAGGTGGAAAGAGCTACCTTGCTTGCATTCACACACTTTTTCCTTGAACCTTGAGTCCTCTCCCTTGACCTCACATACCCAAGGAGGTGGAGATAATTTCTCTTGGCCTAGACACATCATATGGAAGCTAATTATACTCTTGAATCAAATTTAAGGCCATACATTCACTAGAAATGCTAAGTGACTCACAAGGCTCTTTTATAGTTCCATAATGCACTTAATGAAGCAACCTTAAGAAAACATCATCTTGGCTCTATTCTCTCCATTCATTTATGATTCTTGACTCTATTGAAACCTCTTGGGGTAATCACACAATCAAATCAAGAAACCTAGCTATGTGTTGCTTCTTTAAGCCATAATATGGAACATATAAGGCTATCTCACTTTCTATGGTTTCTAAAATTTTTTTAAGGCTTCCTTTCATACTCTCCCATCATACGTGATGCAAAAATAAGCTTGGAACAAATTAAAACTATCCCTTAGTGCTTCATCTAGCCTAGGCCAAAACTATGCACTATATGAACACCAAGTGAGTTTGCTTCCTTTTCTTAATGAAAGACGCATATGAAGAGCCTTCTAGGGATCTCAAGAGCTCATCCAAACATTCATTTAGGCCTAGGAACAATTGCTTCAAATCAGATTTTCAAGGGAGCTCATGAAACCCTAGGTTTGCTATCTTGAAAATCAATGGCTTTTAATTGGATTTCTTTGCATATTCTTACTCTCCTCCCTTAAATTCATAGAATTCACCATTGGTTTTGCCCAAAATTCAAGCCTTCTTGTAGCTACATATATAGGGTGAAATAGGGAGAAGAAGGAGGAAGGAGTAGCTACCATATGATAGAGATTTTACCTTGTTTTTCCTTGTTTTCTTGCTTGATTCTCACTTTCTTTTGCCTCCTCTCTTAAAATCCGAAATTTCCCCTCTATTCTTCCTTCAAAACAAATCCAAAAGCTTCAATAAAACCATAGGAAAGAAAGCTTAAGAGGAGAGGAACAAGTTTAGAAGAGGAATGAGCATGAAAATCCATGAAGTTCCTTGCCTTTTTCTTACTTTTTCTCCTCCTTTCTTCTCCTCCATGGTGCACCTAAGGGAGCTGGTGTTTTCTCTAGTTTTTGGGCAGAATAGGTCGTGCAAATGAAGGGGGAGAAGAAATAAGAAACTTAAAGAGTATTCAAGAAGCTTCCACTTTCTTAAAAATTTTAATTTTGTCCTTCATTCTTGGTATTTTCATTTCTAACTTGGTTTAGGCTCTTTTTTGAGAGCCATCTTTTCTATTATGAAATTTAGGTTCCCAATTTAATAAAATGCCTTTGGAATTGCTCAAATTGGAGCTAAAACTTTCTTGAACAAATCATTCAAAGTTTGGGTCAACTAACATTGGAAAACGTCGGGGCTTCCCATGGTTTTCAAGGCCTCTGAGGACCCCAAAGAACTCAAAACTTTCATTTAGAAAGCCCTCTTGTATGAATTCCAAAATTTGCTTAAAATTATGAAAATGTCATTACGTTTCATCAATCCTCCGTCACATTTTGTTTCTTCATTCTAGCTCCATTTTTCTTTCCGTCTGAGCTTGGGATTCTCATTTTTAGGAGTCTAGAATGCTTCCCAAATTTTTTAGGACCTTAACTAAGTCATTTCAGGGGATTTGTTTTTGTATTTGGTGAATTTTGTTTGTTTACGAAAAAATTGTATGTTACGTTTCTCATGTTTTCTCTCATTTTCAGAGAATCAGATATTACACCTTGACATTACATTAGTACCAATGTGTTTCCTTGAATGGCCTTGGTTGTGAAAATGGCTCATAAGGGTGAAGTGATGCCAAAAATTCTTTAATGAAGGTGAGGAGATGCCAAAAGTCTCATGGCATGGGTAAGACAAGGTCAAAAGTCTCTTAGAAGGGTGAGGCCAAGTCAAAAGTCCCTAAGCCAAGAGTGAAGCAAATCCAAAAGTCCCTAGAGTATGATCTTGACTTGAATGTGAATATGTGGCATGGAACTTGTGACTTGCATACTTTATGGTTGCCAAACCTTCCATACATATACTTTGATGTGTATATGCCTTGAATGTGTATGTAAGCTATTGAGATTCTTGGAATCTTACTCCCCTTCCCTCTATTATCTTGAAATGCCTAGGTGATGTCTAAGAAGTAAGGAAGGCAAGCCAAGAGCATTGAAAAGTCATATTTTGTCCATTCTTGTTAAGTATTTGAATGCCAAAGTTACTTTGTATATATTATTTTTGAGATGTACGCTCATGGACAAATGTAATATGATGTATGACTCTTGTATAGGCCATATGTGGCATGAAATCAATGGGAATGGGAATTTTGGCTTCTTAATGGCTTGATGTATTATTGCATTAATGGAAGTGGAATGGCCAAATTAAGATGCATGAGGTTTGAGACTACTTGGATAATTCATACAAGTCATATTCATGCTTTTAAACTTGCCCAAGAGGTGCCAAACTCAAAAAAAAGGCCATTTGGACTAAAGTGATACCTTATGAGAGGCAAAATTGGCCATTTTGGTGAGTTATGCCACTTTCTATCCAAATGAGCTCTTTTTGGTCTGAAATTTGTCAAGCATATAGAGCTTATTGAGATATTTTTGGAAAGCTGAAGCAGGTATTATTTAGAGGTCTACGGAATATTTGGTGAATTTTTGCAGTTGAAAAATTTTTCTAGTTTGGCCAATGGTACTGTTCATATAGTTTGAAAATTGTTTTCTATCATTCATGGGGTAAATGATGTCTAATTGTCATAAAATTTTATAAAAAAAACTATACCTTTCCAATGACTTATGCCAATTAGAAGCACCGCATTTAGATATCTAGAGAGGGAGATATGAATTTTTGAAATTGTTGTCTAGTATTAGGTGACCAGTTAGACCTATGTTGCTGTTTGATTAATTTTTTAGATCTGAACATTCTTAGATTAGTATGGAGTTATTTTTTCCCTCTAGCTAACATCTGTAGCTTTTTAGATTGATATCATTTGCATGATTGGATTTTGGTGGAATTAATTGGACATTTTTAAAGTTTATGACAGTAAACTGTATCAGTATTAGAAGGCAGTCAGACCTTTGTAGCTATTTCATTGTCAAACGTCGTCCAGATGGGATTTTCATGGCTAGAACTTATTTTTATTGTAAAGTTGACACTCGAGATTTCTAGAAAGCTATGGTTTGTATGATTTTGATTTTTCTACATTTAGTTATGATTTTCAAAATTGCCTTAAATTTTGCCACCTTGGAACCTGAGGCAAAACATGAATATTTTGGGTTTTTTACCCTTGATCCATGGTTTGTGTCAAATTTTGAGAATGTTATGATTTTTATGTATAGAAAATAATTAGAGAATTTTGTTAATGAGTTCATGGGGTCCCCGAGATGCGAAATGAAAAATTTATCCGCAACGCAATGCAATTTAATTCATTATTTTAATATATTTTCTTGAGATTTCTTGGATGAATTGTATAACCTCACTTGTAAGAAGGCGTTCAATATTAGAAATAATACGGCATTACAACTTGAGCATGTGGGAAAGCATCCAAATAGCCTATTAAACATGTCTCAAAGGTTCACAAACCCAAATCTCACAAACTCACTCTCTCACTTGATGATATACACTAGAACATACAAGCTCTACCTTGCCATTTAATGTTAAAAACATTCTATATCATTCCAATGGTGTCAATTCTCATATACACATCACATATCTATGTATTTATACATGTTCAAAAGGTTATACATCATACACATCATTTGATTACATCTTGTGACAACAAAATGGTTACAAAAGAGCAAAATAATACATTTCCTTGTCATTCTCTCATCTTTCAACTTGGTGGCTCCCATTTCCTTACTTACTTGATCCACCTAGACATGTTAGGTAATAGGGAGGAAATAATGAGATTTTAGGAATCCTAATAGCTCTTCTTCCTTTCAAGCACACATAATGGATGCAAATTTAAGTCTAAAAATGCATGCATGGCTATCTTAGAATGCATAAACATATGTGAAACATTTCTTGTATTCAAAAAGTCACATATAACATACATAGGCTTGCCAAGGCAATGATTTACCACTTCCATTCCCTTTAGGATTTTTGGACTTGCCTCACCCATTTTCTTAAGGGACTTTTGACTAAGCCTCACTCTTTGGAGACTTTTGGCGTTGTCTCACCCATTCTTAGAGACTTTTGGCTCATCTTCACCATAACTAAGGAACTTTTGGCTTCACCACACTCAAGCAAGCTATTCATGTTTATAAAAACATCATTCAAGTGCATAAACAAAGCATCATGGTACCATGGCATATAGATACATGCTAGAAACATCTTTCATGGCTTAAACATATACACACACATTCAAAGATAAGAAAAATACCCAATCATGCATGAGCGGAAGAAGAGAGAGCTACTTTATACACAAGAATACACTTTAACTCTTGGAACTCTTTCCTCTCCCTTGGCCAAACACTCACAAGAAGGTGGAGCTTGATTCCGTTGGCCTAAACACATTAAATGGAATCTAGTTGTGCTCTTGGAACCAATTCTAATGTCACTCATGCACTAGAAAAGCTAGGTGACTTATATGGTTCAATTATAGTTCCATAAGGAGTCTAATGAAGCAACCTTAGGAAAACATGGTCTTGGTTCCATTCTCTCCCTTAATCTATGACTCTTGACTCCATTAAGACTCCTTAAAGCTATCACACATTCATTTCAAGGAGTCTAGCTAGGTGTTGCTTCATTGTACTACAATATGGAACCTATACCTCCATTACACTTTCTAAGCTTTCTAAATTTTTTCCAAGACTTCCTTTCATACTCTCCCATTATATATGATGCAAAATAAAGTTTGAAAGAAATTGAAACACTCCCTAGGTGTCCCATCTCTTCTTGGCCGAGGCTATGCCTCTTTTGGACACCAATGGAGTTGTTTTGCTTTCTTTGATGGGAGATGCATGTGGGAGGCTCTCTTGATGTCTTAGAAACTCATATGAACTCTTAAACATCTTAATTTTTGGCTAGGACTTATCTTACAAATCAAGGTGCAACTAAAACTCTAGGTTATGCATCTTGGAAAATCATGGTTCTTTCTTTGTTTCCTTTGCATATTCTTATTCTCCACACTCTAATTCCTAAGATTCATCCTTGGTTTAGTTCAAAATTCAAGTCCTCTTTGCTGTTCATATATGGGGCGAAACACACAAGAAAGGAGAAGCATGAAAGTAGCAAAATTACCTTGGTTTCCTAGCCTTTCTTTGATGCTTTTTCTTTTGCTTGGATTCTCCTATCCAAATTTGAATTTTTCCCCTCTGGTCTGATGTAACACCTCAGAATTTATTAATGAGGATTATGGTGAATTAAGGAATTAATATAAGGATTTGGGAAAAAATAAGAAAAATAAGGTTTCTCAAGAAATAGATTTGTTTTAGACATTTTGAGCCAATAATCATGTTTAGTTATTGTTAGGTGGAGATATATTAATTATGGTTATAGGGTTTAATTAAGGAGTTAACTAAGGGGAGTTAGATATTTAATTTCGTTATAATCAATGTATTTATTTCATAAGCTAAATAAGAAAGCCTACTTCTAGTTTGTAAGAAGGTCCAATCTCATTTCTTAAGAGCCTAACTCTCATTTCATCAATTAAACCCTTCAACTTATGGCCCAATAAGCACATATCTGAACCTAAGGGGATTTTGGGCTTTAGGGTTAGTCCAAACCCATCTAAAACCCTAACTTAATCAACCCCTTATCCTCTATTCTGCAGACTAACTCAATCTTAGGCAAGGGAGAACTCTATTTTCACATAGGAAGAGAGGAGGCTAGGGTTTTCTACATTCCTCCACCATTTCTTACTTCTAAAGGAAGATTTGGCCAAGGTAATCTATATAAAACATGTCCCTCTCATTCTCCTCTTTATTTTAGTCTGATTAGTTTTTGGTTTTGGGCATTTTCATCTCCTTCTCAAATCTGAAATTTGGTGTTTAAGTGATTTCTTGCAAGATTTTCGGAGTTAGAAGTTAGAGGGATGATTGGATAAGTATTTCCCTTCTATTTTGTGTATTACTTTGCTAGAAAATGCACTTAAGGATTGATTTTCATAATGGGTTCTGCTATTGTGCGAAATTACAAGGAGATGAAGGTGAAAAACTAAAATTTCTGGGCTTGATGACTCAAATTCGAATTTTGGAATTTCCCATGGTGTGGTTCTTGATAGTTAAGGCTCAACTCAATCCATTTGACCTCTTAGGTATATGGGTAAGTGTTCCCTCTTCTCTTATGTGGTATATATACTAAATTTCTATCGTTTAGACTGACTTTTGGTACATGGCTTTTACATGTGCGAAAATGGAGATGTTAGGAGTGACCCATTGTGAGTTCTTGTTGTTGTGACCTTGAATTGGTGCTGTAGACCCTTAGAAAGCTTGGGTAAGAAGTTCTTAATGTACTCTTGTTAAGATTAATATATGGATAAGGAAATTCCTTACTAATGGTAGTAGAATAATGATGATTATGCTTATATTAGGCTTGATGTGCTTTGAATCATGATGGTAGCTAGAGGATGAGTAATTGGCTTCATTGAGGTGACTGAGGTTACTTTCCTAATTCCATGTATATGCCCATATCAATCTGATGTTTACTACACATGTTTAATTTTGAGATACCAAATGATTAGTTGACTACTTGAATTGTTATTATGATTGGACCTTATAAGTCCACGGTGGAGTTGTGGTGCGGCTGCCACCCATGCATATACTTTGATCGATCACCGAGTTATGATCAGACCCCAGATGCACTGAGCCTTGGTTGTACTCATTATGGAGTAGGTGCTGTGGACGGACCTTTCCCGATGTTATTGGCCATTAACATGTTGTGTATGATTACTAGTATGAGACAGTAGTCATTGGTAGCTCAACTAGTTCATTTGTAAATTGAATTGATGGTTCTAGTATTGATGATATGAAATTGCATTGTATTGATTAATATGTACATATATATGGAATTTGCCTCTTGTTACTGAGATTGTATATCTCACCCAGATTGTAGGCTAACATTTTCAGGGATCGGACCTCTTAGTGGCAAGGAGAAAATTTGTAACACCATATATTCCTAGCTCATCTCATGCCTTTAAATACTTCATTTCTAAGAATCATAGAAATTCTCAAAGAAAAGGCATTAAAATAATGATTATTTTCACGTTGCGTCGTATGTAAAAATTTCAATCGGTGTCACGTGGACCGTGTGAGCTCATACCATACATCCTCATATTTAATTACATGAATACAACTCATTTGCATCAAAATATGTGGCCCACAACTCATAGAACTCAAAGAAAAGCTCAAAATACTCATGTATATTTTTAGCTAGAATTTGTCTCTTTTCTGACCAAACTTTGGAAATTCATAACTAATTCTAAAAAAATCAAAATCATACATTCTTGGCCATTCTAGGAATCTACAGATGTCTAATTCATATAAAAATATGTTCAGACCATAACATTCATTACAGAGGACGTTTGACATCTGAAATGGTCTAGAGGTCAAGCTATTCACTGATGCTGTCACAGATTTTTACAGCAAACTTTGAAAATGTCCAATTAATTCCAAAAAAATTTAATCCATAGAAATGATACCAATCTAGAAATTTATGAATGTTAGTTAGAGGAAACAAATAACTCCATACCAGTTTAGGTAGCCCAACCCTCAAAATTCAATGGAACAGTAACTGGGGTCGGGTAAAACTCCTAATACTAGACAGATTCTTTAAAAATTCATATCTCCCTCTCTAGATCTCCAAAGGAGGTGATTCTAGTTGACACAAGTCATTAGGAATACCTAGTTTCTTTCTATAAAATTTTGTAGCAATTGGACATCATTTGAACCCTATGTGATAGATTTCATTTTCACACCAAATGAATAGTGCAGCAGACCAAAATTAGAAAATTTGTCAACTTTAAAAATTCAACAAATATTCTGTAGATCTCTAAAAATTATGTTCTTTAGCTTCCCAAAAAGCCCTCAATAGCTCTAATTGCATGTCAAATCTCAGATCAAGAAGAGCTTATTTGGCCAAAAAGTGACATGAGGTTCCATTATGGTCAATTTTGGCTCCATATAAAGTACCAAAGTAACCAAATGGCTTTTCCTAGGGTTTGGCACCTTTTGGGCAAGTTTAAAAGCATGATTAAGACTTGTGTAAGCTACCCAAATAGTCCCAAACTCCAGGCATCTCATTTTGACCATTTCATCCACACATATGTATAATTCTATCAAACCACCAATCAAGCTAATTTGCCACCATATGCCCATTTCACATTCTAATGACTATAAAACATATTCTCTCATTCATACATAGCATAATATCATAATTACACATGTCTAAGAGGTCATAGACCATATACATTAAGGAGTTACAACATTTGACATCATTGTGGTTTTAAAAAGTAAAGACTAAGCATGTTGATGTCAAACTCTCCTCTTCAAGGTGGTTGACTTCCATTACCTTGTCCACTTGGTCCACCTAGCATATAAGATCATTGGAGAGGAGGGAATGAGATTCAAAGAATCCTAATAGCTCATCTCTCATTCAATCATACATAATAGATGCAAACAAGTCTTATGAATGCATATGTGGTCATATGGACATGTGCAAACATTCAAGAAGCATTTTCATCATTTAAGAAAATCATACATAGCATACAAAGGCTTGCTAAGCAAGTGGATTGGCCCCACCCAATTTCTTATGGATATTGGACTTGCCTCACCCATTCTTTAACGCATTCTTGGACTCAATTATGCTCTTAAGAGCCCACTTTGCTTTTGGGAGACTCTTTGCGTTGTCTTAACCAATCTTAAGGGTTCTTAGCTCATCCTCACCATGGCTAAGGGTACTTGGCCTCATCACACTCAAGCAAACCCAAGCACACATCAAAACATCATATGAAACGTAATATGTCATCATAAAATCATGGCATATGAAATCATGCTATCATACTTTTCATAGCTTGAAAATACACATACACACTTTCTAAGGCAAGCTAAGCATATATCCATACATGAGAGAAGGTGAAGAGAGCTACCTTGCACACAATCACACACTTTTTCCTTTGAATCCAAGCTCCCCTTTTTGGCCACACACACACAAGAGTGTGGGGAAGGTTTCTTTTGGCCTAGACACAATTTATGGAAGCCAATTAGGTTCATGAACTCAATTCTAAGGCCATACAATTTGTTTAGACACTAGGTTGGCTTATAACTTCATTATGGTCCATAAATGCACCTAATGAAGCAACACCCCTCAAATAAATTCTAGACTCCATTCTTTCCTTTCAAATATGATTCTTGACTCCTTTTAAGCCCCTTGGAGTCATCACACAATTAAAATCGAGGGCCTAACTATATGTTGCTTCTTTAGGTCATAATATGGAACCTAAAGCACCAACTCACTTTCTATGAGTTCTAAATTTTTTTCCAAGGCCTCTTCTCATTTTCATTCATCATATATGACTTAATAATGGGTTTAGAAAAATTTAAAACTCTCCCTAACTATGCTATCCTTGCTTGGCTGAGGCTATAGAGGAAATGGAGCTTCTTGAAGTTTGCTTTGTTTTCTCAAGGGAAGAAGCATATGGGAAGCCTCGTAGGGATCTTAGGGGCTCATTTAAACTCTTATTTAGGCCTAGGAATCATCATACAAAATCAGATTTTACAAGGTGCAATTGAAACCCTAGAACTTGCATCTTGAAATCTAATGATTTTTTGTTAATTCTCTTTGCATATTCTTAATCTCCACACCCTTTTTTTTTAGATTTACCCTTGGTTCTGCCTAAAAATCAAGTCTTCCTAGGGTTTTCTTAAGTGAGGTGAAATAGTGGAGAAGGGAACCAAAGATGACAACCATAGGAAGAGAAATTACCTTATTTTCTTGCTTTTCCTCACTTGAATCTTGTGCTCTTTGAGCTCCTCTCTTCAAATCCGAATTTTCCCCTCAATTTTTCCTCTAAAACATATCCATATACTTCATTATAATCATAGGAAATAAAGGAGAATGAAGGAGAAGAGGTTTGGAAGAGAAAGAGCATGAAAAACCATGAAAATCCATACCCTTCTACCTTGAATTTCTCCTCCTTTTCTTCCTCCTCTTGTGCGCCTCATCCCCTAGGGTTTTCCTCTCGTTTTAGGCAGAAATTGGTCATGCATAATGAAGGGAGAAGAAGGGTGCATCATATATATAGGTGGGAATAAGTTACACGTTTCAAAAATCCTCATTTTGCCCTTCGTTCTTGGCATTTTTGTTTCTCCTCCATTTTAGCTCCTTTTTTAGAATCATCTTTTTCATTATGAAATTTAGGTTCCCAATTTAGTAAAATACCTTTGGAATTACTCAAATTAGAGCTAAAACCTTACCAAATGAATCTGCCAAAGTTCAGGTACACCGACATTGGAAAACATTCACCGGATGAGTTTTAGCTGTCCCGGGGCTTTCCATGATTTTCAGGGTCTCTAAGAAACCTGAAGAACTCAAAAATTTATTTAAAAAGCCTTCCTGTATGAATTCCAAAATTTGCTCAAAATTACGAAAATGCTATTACGTTTCATAAGCTTTTTGTAAGAAATTGTTTCTTCATTCTAGCTCCATTTTTCTTTCCATCTGAGCCTGAGATTCTCATTTTTAGAAGTTTAGAATACTTCCCAAATTTTTCAGGACCTTAACTACTTTATTTCGAGGGACTTCCTTTTGTATCCGATGAATTTCGTTTGTTGATGGAGAAATCATACGTTACGTTTCTTACGTTTGCTTTCATTTACAGAGGACCGGATGTTACAAAAGTAATAGAAGTTTATTATGTGGTTTGGTAGTAGGTAGGTTTGGAAACCTTGTCAGATTGTATTCGTATAACTAGACTACTAGTTTTATGTAATTGTCGCATTGCATTATGAATTGCCAAGCATAGGGACTATAATCATTTGATACATCAGATGTCAACTTAAACTAGTGATGTATGAAATTTCCAATGAGACTTATGTTTGAATGGAAATGTGAGTAGTGTATGAACTTTTTGCTATCATTGATCTATGAACTCACTAGTTTATGGTGGCTAGAGGGTTAAGGATCCATATTTGAGTTTTAAATGGGTAATGATAGATGTGTTAGGTAGATTAGGTAAAAGAAAGACACTAAATCTCCACAACCTAAGTTAAAGTGGCCTAGAGTGTTACTAGAGGGGGAATTGGAGAGCAAGAGATGAAATCTTGAGAGTTATAGAAACAGAAGTGAATTGGCCGTGACCAAAATTTAATTGGCCTTGGCCAAAAGTGACAAAGTTGCCTAAGGAGGGTAACAGAGGGAATTGGTGGCTGCGGCCAAATGGTAACAGAGGATAATTGGCCACGGTCAACATTTAATTGACCTCTGCCAAATTTGGCAAAACTACCAGGGAAGAAAATAAAGAGCAATTGGCCACGGCAAACAGTGAGGTTAGCCGCAACTAAGTTTGAGAGGCAGGTTTGGGGGTGTTCTAGAGGGCATTTGGCAGTGGCGAAATGTGCAAAATTTGTGAAGGTGTAAGGAGTTGAACCTGAGAGCAATTAGCCGTGGCACGAGGGAATTTAGCCACAGTGAAGGTGCTTAATTTCTCATATTCACCTAGAAACCTTAGTTTCTTTTATGGTAATACTAAGGAATGATTTAGAAATACTTATAGGAGGTTTTTATGAGTTGGAATTGATGGATGGAAGAATCAAAGGCTCCTTATTGATGATTAAATTCACTTGCACATTTGAATAATTGTGGTTGTCTAATTAATGACCCTAATAACATCAAGGTCAAATTTTCCTATATTTTTCGAATATAATTAGTTGTAATGACTTTCAACCTTGATTTATGATTATTAATTACATCTTTAACCTTAATTACTATAATTTGAAGTTAGGGTCATTACATCTGACCTCAAAACAACACCAAAAATTTCAATAAATCTATAAAAAGAAAAAGGAGAAAGAAGAGAAAAAGTTTACTAAAGAGAAGACTAGGAAATTCCATGTAAATTATACCTTCCTTGCCTTGTTTTTCCCCTTCCTCTTCGCTTTTCTTGTGCACCTCTGACCTTTGGTCTCACTTCTATTTTAGGCCAGAAAGAAAGTTTGCCAAATGAGGAAAAGAGTGGGGTGCATCATATATATAGGAAGGGTTTTAAATTTTTTCAAGAAAATTTCATTTATGTCCCGTCTTTTTGGCATTTTCATTTTAAGTCTATTTTAGCTCTTTTTTGAGAACTATCTTTTCTATCATAAAATTTAGGTTTTCAATCTTATAAAATACCTTTAAAATCACTTAATTTAGAGCTAAAACCTTCATAAATGAAAGGGTCAAAGTGTGGGTCAACTGTCATTAGAAAACATAAACCGAAGGTGTTTTAACTATCCTAGAGCTTTCCATAGTTTTCAGGGCCTCTAAGAACCCCAAAGAACTCAAAACTTTCATTTAAAAAGTCTTCTTGTAAGAATTCCAAAATTTGCTAAAAATGATGAAAATGCCTTTACGTTTCGTCCATATTTTGTTACATTTGGTTTTTTCATTCTAGCTCTATTTTTCTTTCTATCTGAGCCTAGGATTCTCATTTTTAGAGTCTAGAATGCTTCTCAAATTTTTTGAGACCTTAACGAATTCATTTCAGGGGACTTGCTTTTGTATCCCGTGAATTTCATTCATTTACAGAAAAATCGTACATTATGTTTTTCACATTTTCTTTTGTTTTCAGAAAACCAAATGTTACACTTGTTCTGGCCAAAATGAAAAAGATAAGAAGGAGCCAAGAAGAAGCACTTTAGACCATGCTTTTTTACCTTGTTTACAAGCTTTTTAAGAACACTTTCTTATGCTTTAAAGCTTTCCCTCATACTCCCCCTTTTCTCTATTGAACTAGTCACAAGACATGTCTAAACCAATCATCAAAACTATAAGAAGAGAGAGAGGAGAAGGAGGAGAAAAAGTTTAGTGAAAGGAGAAGTATGAAAAAGACACAATTTCTTACACTTTTCAAGCTTGGTTTCCTTTCCTTTTTCTCCCTCTTTGGTGCGCCACCTTCAGCTAGTTCAATTTTTATTTTGGAGTGGAAATGAGTTGGTTAAGAAAATGGAGAAGAATGGGACGTGATATATAGGAGTGGAGGACCATTATAAGAATTTCTAATTTTCAACTATGTCCTTAAATTTTAGTTTCTCCGTTTGAGCTCATTTCAAATCCTTTTTGAGAGTTACATTTTCCATCATAAAATTTAGGTCTTCTAATTCATAAAATCCCTCTGGTTTCACTCAAATTAGATTTAAAATCTTACTTAATGATTTCGTCAATGTTTTGGTTAACTGACACTCTAAATTGCAAACCAAAGGGGTTTTGACCATTCTAAAGGCTCTTATAGTTTTTAGAGCCTTTAAAAACCCTGAAAAACTCAATTTTCTTATTTAAAGATCCCTCCTTTATGTTTTCTAAGAGTTGACTGAATTTACAAAAATGTCACTGGCCTCTGTAACTTTCTATTTAGCCATTTTGGCTCCTATTCTGAGCTAACCTTAGGTTTTCATCTATATTTTAAGATGCTCTAATTAATATTCTAATCTCATTTAAACTTAAATTGCCTTGCTCTAGGGTGTTCTCGTTTCAATTTATCAAGTTTAGTTCAATTCTGGATTACCAGATATTGCAATCTCCATAAGATAGAGGCAATAATTTAGTGAGAGAGACCTAGGTTAGTTATAGGGATCAGATGTTTTCTAAGTTTAGCAGGTTATTATAGAAAGTTTATCCAAGGCTTTTCTCAAATAACCATGCCATTGACCAAGCTCACTAGGTAGAATAGATCTTCTATGTGGGATGAGATGTGTGAATAAAGTTTCCATGAGCTAAAGCATAAGTTAACCACAGCCTCAGTCTTGATTATCCTTGACCTTAGAGAGACTTTTGCTATCTATAGTGATGTCTCTAAGAAAAGGATAAGGTGTATACTTATGCAGTAGGGTAAAGTGGTAGCCTATACTTCTAGACAACTGAAACCTCATTAAGAGAACTATCCTACTTATGACTTAGAGCTAGCTACAATGGTCTTTGCTCTTAAAATATGGAGACACTACTTGTATGGTGTAACTATGAAGATATATAAAGATCACAAAAGTCTCAAATATCTCTTTAAATAGAAAGAGTTAAACAAGAGACAGAGAAAATGGTTAGAGTCCTTAAAAGATTATGAGTATACTCTTAAGTATCACCCAAGTAAGGCTAATATAGTTATAGATGCATTAAGTAGAAAGTTCATGTATAGAGCATTAATAATGACGAGAAAGCATAAACTTATTAAGAGATTTAGGGATATGAATCTTTCATGTCAGGTATATTCTAGTAAGTTATTAATGAGTGAAACCTAAATAGAAAATCAATTAAGAAACAAATAAAAGAAGCCCAAAAAGATGATTAGTATTTGAAAGAGATTAGAGACCAAATATCCCAGGGTAAGACCTTAGAGTTCAATATATTTAAGGATGGTATACTGAGGTATAGAGACAAATTATGTGTAACCTAGGAAGTTAAAATTGAAAGAAAAAATATTAAAAGAGGCTTATAAAGGTAAAAATTGTTATACATAGCTTGTAAGATTCATTTCCAACAAATATATACATTAGCCATCAAGTGCACAATTAGTAAGCTTTAACTACAAAAAATCAGTTGTTTCTAAGCCAATCAGAGCTATAAGGGTCCAATTTTGATTATGTCTTTTCCTATATTCATATTCATCATAAACAATCAAATAAATTCATAAAATTATGAATTTACTTGATTGTATGATGTTCCAAGTAAATTCATACAATAAGTGTGTAGCAAAAATTTCAACTTAGCAAGACAGCTTGAACCAATCATAAAAATCAAGATATATGATCAACTAAATGTCCAAAAAAAAATCATGGTAAAATTCCACATAAAAGTAGACATATAGGAATACTTATTAACTAAAATTTGTGAACTAATCCTATGTTAGTGAATCAACCTTGTGAAGTATATCCTTTCATCAAAGTTCACTTTCCTTGTGAAATTTGAATTACTAAGAAAATAAATCTTTCCTTAGTAATGGTGCCAAATAACTTGGTGGGTGATTTTGTGTTTTATGTGACTCATGAAATGGAAATGGATGAAGATATGAAATAGAGTAAAGTGAAATGTATGTCAGTCCATTACCAAAAGGATGCCACTAGTCTATAAGTCATGAATATCCTACTTGAATGGTAACTCTCATAATCATCCTAACAAGTGCACTAATCCTTTCAAGTAGTAAACTCAAGTATTTAAAGTCGAACTCCATAGGGTAAGTTTTTACCATTACCATGCAATATACTTGTAACACTCGATTTTTGTAAAAACGACAGAAATGGACCAGATAAAATTGTCCTCTAAAATGAGTCAATTAAGGCCAAATAAAATTAAGATAAAATTTTAAATATTAGAAAATGAGGAAACAAGGCTTAGGATACCCAGAAATCGGAGCCAGAATGGCTAAAGAAAATCCTAATGAAATGTAGTGGTATTTTTGTAATTTTGGATAACTTTTAGAAAACTCAAAGGAGAGATTTTTTAAATAGAAAATTTGAGCTTTTTGAGATTCTCAGAGGCCCTAAAAACTATAGGAACCCTAGAACAGTTAAAACCCCTCCGGTTTATGTTTTAGAATATTGGTGAACCCAAACTTTGACCCTTTGGTTTGGGAAGGTTTTAAACCCAATTTGAGTAATTCCAAAGGCTATTTATAGGTTAGAGAATCTAAATTTTATGATGGAAAAGATAGTTTTCAAAAAGGAGTAGAAATGAACTTAAAACAAAAAAGTCAAGAATGAGGGACAAAATTGGCATTTTAAAAAACTTCTTAAGAATCCCTAGCTATTTATAGGTGGTGCGCCACTTCTTCCTCACATTTGGCCAACCTAAATTCTATCCAAGCCTAAGGAGAAGTTTTGCAAAAATTGGCATACAAGAGGGATGTAACACCCCAAAGTTAATTAAGACTAATTATGGTGATTAGGGAGTTAATATGGATTAACTAGCAAAATTAATTAAGAGGATGGACTTTTACTTTGGGCCATACAAAAGACTTAAGTGAGTTTTAGACTAAATGTAGAAGCCTAATCTTAGTTATAGGAGGATTTAATTCCATTTCCAAATGGCCCAACAACTATGTGGCATAAACCTAAGCTAAATGGGCCCTTAAGGAAGCCGAAACCCACCATAAACCCTTCAACTTGTAGCCCAATAAATTTCTACCATAATCTAAATTGATTTTTGGGACTTTAAATCAGCACATTCTCCCCAACCCCAAGAGTTTCTATAGCCCATCTCACCTAGGATCAGCCCACTTGAAATAATAAGCCCATTAGATCAACCCATCTTCACTAAAACCCTAAGAGGCCTTCTCCCCACCTATTTGGCTGCTAAGACACTCATGTTTTGTAGAATAAGGAAGCTATCTTTGCACTTGAGAAGAGGGGCTAGGGTTTTTCTGTATTCTTCCACCATTTCTCACTTATAGGGGAAGATTTGGCCAAGGTAATCTATATAAAACATGTCCCCCGCATTCTCCTCTTTATTTTGGTCCAATTAGTTTCTAGTTTTGGGCATTTTCATCTTCTTCTCAAATCTAAAATTTGGTGTTCAGATGACTCCTTGTAAGATTTTCGAAGTTAGAAGTTAAAGGGATAATTGGGTAAGTATTTTCCTTCCATTATATGCATTATTTTGCTGGAAAATGTCCCTAAACACTAATTTTCATAATGGGTTCTGTTATTGTGTGAAATTACAAGGAAATGAAGATGAAACACTAAAGTTTCTGGGCTTGTTAACTTAAACCCAAATTTTGGAATATCCTATGGTGTGTTCTTGGTAGTTGAGGCTTAACCTAGTCCACTTGACCTCTTGGGTGTATGGGTAAGTGTTTCTCCTTCTCTTGTGAAGTGTATGTGCTGAATTTGTAGCTTTTAAATTAACTTTTGGTGCATAGCTTGTATATGTGTGAAAATGGAGATATGAGGAGTAAACCATTGTGAGCTTTGATGTCTTGACTTTGAATTGGTGCAATAAACCCTTAGGAAGCTTAAGTAAGGAGTTCTTAATGTATTCTTGTTAAGATTAATTTGTGGATAGTGAAATTCCTTGTTAATGGTAGTTGAATAATAATGATTATACTTATGTTAGGCCTGGTGTGCTTGGAATCATGATGGTAGCTAAAGGAAGAGTAATTGGCTTCATTAAGGTAGCCGGGGTTATTTTTTCTAATTCCATGTATATGCTTATGTTAATCTGATATTTGTTACACATACTTGATTTTAAAATACTAGATGATTAGTTGACTACTTGAATTGTTATTGTGATTGGACCTTGTGAATCTATGATGGAGCTGTGGTGAGGTTACTACCTATGCATGTGCTTCGATCGAGCACTGGGTTATGATCAGACCCTGAATGCACTGAGCCCAGGCTATGCTCATTAGGGAGTTGGTGCTATGGACAGACCACTTCCAATGTTATTGGCCATTAACATGTTGTGTGTATTGTTGATATAGGACAGTAGTCATTGGTAGCTTAACTAGTTCATTTGCAAATTGAATTGATGATTTTGGTATTGATGATATGAAATTGCATTGTATTGATTAATCTGTACATATATATGAAATTTTCCTCCTATTATTGAGATTGTATATCTCACCCCCATTGTAGGCTAACATTTTCAGGGACAGGATCTCTTAGTGGCAAGAAGAAACTAATAGAAGCTTCTTATATGATTTGGTAGCACATAGGTTTGGAAACCTTGTTAGATTGTATTGTGTAATTAGATTACTAATTTTATGTAATTGTCTCATTGTATCATGTATTGCCAAGTATAGGGACTGTAATCATGTGATACATTAGATGTCAACTTAAACTAGTAATGTATGGAACTTCTACTGGGATTTATGTTTGAATGGAAATGTGAGTAGTTTATGAACTCTTTGCTATTATTAATCTGTGAACTCACTGGTTTATAGTGGCTAGAGGATTAAGGATCTACATTTGAGTTTTGAATGGGTAATGATAGATGTGTTGGGTAGATTAGGTAAAGGAATGACACTAAATTTTTATAAATTAAGTTAAAGTGGCCTAGAGTGTTACTGGAGGGAGAATTGGAAAGCATAGGATGGAACCTTGAGAGTTATAAGAACAAAAGGTAATTGGCCGTAGCCAAAATTTAATTGGTCTCGGCCAAAAGCAACGAAGTTTCCTAGGGAGAGTAACAGAGAGTAATTAGCCATAGTAAAAGGAATAGTTGGCCACAGCCAATATTGAGGAGCAAGTTAGGAAGCTCCAAGAGATCCTCTAACCATGGCAAAGGTACTCAATTCCTCATAATGACCTAGAAACCTTCATTTTCTCTATGGAAATGTTAAGGAATAAATTAGGAACTCTTGTAGAAGATTCTTATGAGTTAGAATTAATGAATGAAAGGATTAAGGGTTTATAATTGTGGGTTTGATTCCTTCATGTGCATAAATGGTTATGAGTAATTAATTAATGACTCTACAACATTAAGGTTTAAATTTCTCCACTTTTCCTAATGTAAGTAATCGTAATGACTTTAAATCTTAATTTATGACTATTAATCGTGTCTTTAACCTTAATTACAATGATTATAATTTAGGGTCATTAAAAGGGAGGTTCAAGGGAGGAGAAAAACCTAGGAAAATGTATGACAAATTAAGGAATTTCTTGCTCCTTCCTTCATTGAACTTGTCCTCCTTCTTCTCCTTTTTCTTTTCATGGTTTTGGTGCATGATTTGGATCTATTTTGAGCCTTATACAGAGGGGAGAAGTTCAAAATTTCAAGGAGGAGTGAAAGTAAGGGAGAGCTCTTGAAAAGGCTAAGGAATCAAGGTGTTTTCCTTGCTTCTTTCTTCTTGCTCCACCATGAGTGAGTTTCTATCTTGTACAAAACAAGTAAGAGGGAGAGAATTCTATCATAAACTAAGCATGAAACCTAGGTTTTTAAAGGTGAGGAACAAGTATATGCAAAGAAATTCCAAAAGAACCATTAGTTTTCAAGCTTCCAAAACCTAGGCTTTCCTTTGTACCTTAACATGTATGAAACTTTCTAGTGATATTTCCAATTGTCTATAAATATATATGGGGTTTTTGAGATGCCTAGAAAGCCTCACATAGGCTACTTCCTTCAAGGAAACAAAGTTAACTCCATAGGTCCCTAAATGAGCCTATGTCTTGGCCTAGACAATAAGAGATACCTAAGAAGAGTTTTTACTTTTTCTAAAGGTAGAAAGGGACTAAATATGATAAAAGAATATCAAAGGAAGGTTTGAAAAAAATTTAGAAGCTTTGGTTTGGGTGATAGAAGTGTAAGCTCCATAATAAGATCTAAAGAAATAACTTGTGTCTAAGCTCTTGGGAGTGAGTTTGTGATGACTCCAAGAGGCTTAAATAAAGTCAAGAGACCTAGATGGAAGGAGAGAATGGAGTTAATACCTTGAATTCTAGCACTTACTTCATTAGGCCTTATATGAAGCCATTGTGTAATCATAAAACAAAGTGAGCTTCCATAGAGAATGTGTGATGCTAGAGCTTGCTTCCATGATGTAATTGTGTCCTATTTAATGTGTTTAGGCCAAGGAAATCAAGCTTCACCTAGTTGCAAGTGTATGGCTGAAAAAGGGAAGGAATAGCTAAAGAAAAAGCATGTGAATCTTGCTTCAAGATAGCTCTCTAACCTTTCTCACATGCATAACTTGATTGTTTTCTTGTCATTGAGTGCTTGTATGTGTGTTTGATCATGAGAAATGTTTCTACCTTATGCTTACAAGTTATGGTACCATTATGTTTCTTAAAATGTGATTATGAATGCTTTATGGCTTGCATGGGTTTAGTTGTGTCAAAAGCCCCTTAGTAAAGGTAAGGATGAGCCAAAAGTCCCTAGAAATGGATGAGACAAAACCAAAAGTCTCAAGAAAAGTGAGGCTAAGTTAAAAGTCCCTTGAAAGTGGGTGAGGCAAATCCAAAAGTCCAAAAAGATGAGTAAGGCTAGACCAATGCCTTGAGAGATTATGCTTGTTACCTATGAGTTATGTGACAAGAAAAATGTCTTGAGCATGTTTACTATGACAACCCTACCTTGTTGTCATTGTAACTATGGTTAAATATACGATTAATCATTAATTATCAAGGTTTGGAGTTGTTATAATTCATCACATTGTGAAAATATAGAGAAATTTGAACCTTGATGTTAGGGTCATCACCATACCACCTCAACATGACAAAATTTGCATAAAAGAAATCCTACTACCATAAGGGGTTTATGATTCAACCATCCATCAGTTTCAATACCCAATAACCTCCCACAAGTGTTCCTTTATCATCTTTTACCATTACCGTTGAAGAAATTGGAGTTTCTAGGCTAAAAGGAGTAGGTTGGGGACTTGCGCCATAGCCTATACCTTCTCCGCTGCAGCCAAGTTGCTCTCTGGAATCATTGGACAAATTTCACAAATCTCGCCGCGGCCAGCCTCCATGGCACCGCGGCGAAAATGCTTCCTGGATCTCCCATTCTCCACCCTCACGATTCTCATCTCGGCGCAATATATTTGCGACGCGGCAAGTTTTGCTTCTATCCAACCCTTATTTTATTTCTTCGACTCGCGCCGCGGCAGGACATAATGTGTCGTGGCAAGTTTTGGTTCTGTTACCCTCTTAGGCAATTTTTTTCACTCTGCGCCACGGTGAGATTTCTCAAGCCGCGGTGCTCCTCGCCACTGTCACTCCTTGGGCCAATTTTCTTCCCTTGCACCGCAGCGGGATTGGTTATGCCGCGACGTCCTTTGGCTCTGTCTCTCATTTAGCCGCGGCGAAGCCTTCTTAGCCACGGCGAGACTCCCTCCTATGACTACATTACCCAAATTTAGCCCCCTACACTCCAATTCTCATCTTAGAAACACTCCAAGTCCACCTACCCTTATTTTATGTGAATCTAATGGTGTATATCTACCCCTATTTACCCATCAATCCGTCCATTACCATTGCAACACTTAAATACTACTTCCTACTTGCCCAACTTGCTCATATCAGCAAATCATGAATATATGACAGCAAGAACATATGCATTAGCAGCAATTTACATCCCATGCACATTTCATAAAGATTCTATTCAATAATAGCTTATGTCCACATCCAAAGCATCATATAACTACAATTCCCATATGGTAATCCATATCACAATTTCAACAAAACTACATCTATAATGCTATAAGTTCATACATTAATATTCAACTATAATGAGACTTAAATCCTTACAGTTACATTTCAATCAAACAAAATATGAACGCCTACACTTGGCAACATGATTACATGATGATGCTATATAAACTAATAACAAAATTGCATC
Organism: Erythrophleum ivorense; assembly: GCA_026724425.1. NCBI lineage: Eukaryota > Viridiplantae > Streptophyta > Magnoliopsida > Fabales > Fabaceae > Erythrophleum > Erythrophleum ivorense. Next base: position 151,091 of record JAIUCV010000640.1, on the reverse strand, counting down.
TCTACTAAATAAGCCAGCCTAAGTGTAGCCTTCTCCCATATGTTAGAGCTCATGGATATTCATCCACTTGTTTCCTTTTATCTTTACCCAAAGAACCTTCACCTAAAATGTTAATCCCATGAAACGGGGTGAGATATAAATCTCAGTAACCAAGGCAATTCCATTATATATCCAATTTAATTAACATATATGCATGAATCAAAATCAACATCAGAAACATATCCATTATATCAGCAAATGAAACAATTAGCTATCATGATTACTATCCCATACTAGTAATCATATTATCACATGTTAAAGGCCATTAACACCGGGAGAGGCCTGTCCACGGCACCAACTCCCTATTGAGCACAATCGGGGCTCCATGCATCTGGGGTTTGATCATAACCCAGTGCTCGATCGAAGCACATGCACGAGTGGCAGCCGCACCACAGCTCCACCATGGACTCACAAGGTCCAATCACAATTCAACAGATAGCCAACCAATTCATTCAACATTTCAAATCATTCATAAACAGCAACATATGAAATTAAATCAGATATATACATGGAATTAATATAAACCCGGTTACCTCACTTGTAAATAACTTTACAACAACCACCACAAATTCTCCAAATTCGGATTGGAGTGTCCTTCACCAGAAAACTCAATATTTCACCCAAAATCCTAAGCAAATTCGTACAAAATTAATACTCATTTTATAACTCAGCTATAGAGGTCTCAAATTAACAAATGAAGCATCAAAATAGAGGGTTTTAAACTCACCCAAGGTCAGCCCTAACCTCAACCTATGAATTTCACCAAAAAAAATCCCCAAATTCTCACATTTCAGATTTTGGGTAGGTAAAAATACTCCAAATGAAAAACTAATTGGACCAAATTAAAGAGGAAGAGAAGAGGATTAAGATATATAACAAGTACCTTGGCTGATTTTGAGCTTAGAGGTGAGAAATAGTGAAATTCTTGCCCCAAACCCTAGTCTCCTCTCCAAGCTCTGAATTTCTCTATGTTTTGTGTTTCAGCAAGTGTGAGGAAAAGGCTGATGTATTAGGGTTCTAGTTGGGTTTAAGTTAGATCAAAAATGGGTCATGGGTTGCTCCAAAGTCCAGCTCATATGGGCTTCAGATTTTTGCTTGTTGGGCCAGTTTTTTAAAGTGTTGGGCTGCAGAATTTTACTGGGCCAGTTTTATGTGCATTGGGTTGCTGAAATTTAATTAGGTTTGGGCCAAGTTTGAAGAGCTCAAGAATTTGGGATCTGCATAAGGGTTATTGGGCTACTTAGAAGAGTCTATACAGGGTGGATTTTGGGCCTCCATCACACTAAATTGGGTTGGGTCTACACCTAACCCATTGTGCCTCCATTAGCCTCTTCTCATGATTTATTAGTTTAAGCCTAGATAGAATTTCTATCCCAATTAAATGTCAAACCCATATTAATAATTTATTTCTCTAAAATCTCCATTCACTCAACTTGCCCAATTATCCCATATTAATCATTTTTAATTAACCTAATCCATGATTAACACCTTAATTAATTATGGGGTGTTACATTTACTAGTTGCTTGAATATTATGCATGCATTCTTTGACTTATTTATACATCCATTATATATGTTTGAAAGGATTAAGAGTTATTGATATTCTTTAAATCTCACTTTTCCTCCACACATGTCTAACCATGTCTAGGTGAGCCAAGCGGACAAGGAAATGGAGGCCAACAAGTATGAAAAGCAAGATTGTGACAAGAAGATAAAGAAACGGCTTGTTTAATTATATTTTGATGTCAAACTATGTATCAATGAGATGATTCTATGATGTAAACCCTTAGGGTTTGTTAGGTTCAACGGAAGGGAGGGGAGGGGAGGGATTTTAATGGAGGGGAAGGGAAGGAAGGGAAGGATTTTAATGGAGGGGAATGGATGGATTTTAATGATACATTGTTTGGTTCAGGAGGGGAAGGAAGGAAAAATAATAATATATAAACCATTTTACCCTTGTATATTTTAAAAGTAATGATAGTACAATTAATTATTTTTTTATTTTTAAAAATTTAATATTTTTACCATTAAATTAATAAATATTAGAAATTATCTATAATTATAATTATTTTAAAAAAATTTATAAATAAATGAAGCTAACTAAATAATTAAACAAATAAATATAAGGGCATTTTAGTCTAAAAATTTCATTAAAGCAACTTTCCCTCCTAATCCTCCCAAATTGGAGGGTAAGAGAGAGGGGGAGGGGAGGGAAAATTTAATGAAATTTTCCCTCCCCTCCCCTTTAAAAATACAAACCAAACAAGAGGAGGGGAGGAGAATCCCCCCCCTTCCCTCCCTTCCCCTCACCTCAAACCAAACAAGGGGTTAAGCATGTTTTAATATATGTAAAAATAGTGTACGTATCAATATGGAAGCTAGATGAATGAGAATGTGAGATTTAGTCACTCCTTTGTCATTATGTAACTTGATGTTCTTATGTATATATAGATGTGGCAAGGTGAGATTGAACTCTATGGTGATTTGGATCATTTGGTATCCTTTTATATATGGTGTTTTATGCTTTTTAAACTAGCCTAAGTGGTTGTGGAAAGCAAAAAGGGCCATTTAGTGTCTTGAGATGCCATTTTGAACTTCAATTTTGACCAAATGGTGTGTTAAACCAAAGTATGACCAAATGAATGAGATTTTTCATAAAATTTGGCCAACAAGTAGGTATCATCTAGAGCTTTTCACAGAATCAAAGAGACTCAATTTGGAGGGCTAAAGAATTTATTATGATTTTTCAAAGTTGGCCATATTATGTAAAAATTGTATGGTTACTATTCATTTGGTTAATTTGCTTCTCTGTGTCACACTTAGGGAAAATGAAGTCTAATACTTATGAAATTTTACAAACATAAACTAGACATCACAAGATTTCCATATCCATTGAGATCACCTCATTTGGAGTTCTATAGAGGAAGATATGAATTTTTTAAGTTACATAATAGTACTAGTAATGTAGCCTGACCTATGTTACTATTCCATCAATTTTCGATAGTTTAAGGCTAGAGTATTGCTCTAAACTTATTTTTATTAAAATTAGAAATCCATAGCTTTTTAGAATGGTATGGTTTGCTTCATTTTGATTTTTCTAGAATTAGTTATAAATTTTCAAAGTTTGTATCAGAAAACTAAATTCTGAACCTGAGAGGTAAACCATGGAATTTGTGTGATGTAGCTTCAAATCCGAAGTGAATGAGATCAAATGTGATGAGTATGACTTGTATGGATGTGCTATGACTAGAAAAAGATGTGGATGAGTTCACATGGTCTATGGAGTATAAGATGAGGAAATAAAACCTTACGTAACATAAATATATACATTTAAATATTCAATATTTTCTTTATGTAAAGTATGTTCTTCCTTGAAATGGTGCTCCATCATGCATGTTATGAATGAGATAGCTTATGGTACTAATATATAAGGGTAAAGAGACTAAGGCATTACAACAATCACAAGGAAAAGTCTACCTTAATAATAGAGGTTAGTGAAGTCTAGTGGCTTGGTTATTCTACTCACTAGATACCAACAAATAAAGGTTGAGTCTAACCTAACTTAGGAAAAGGGAAACTAAGAATGGAGAGTTAAACTAAAAAGACCTAGACTTAAAGTAGAATGTCTTGGTTTGCTAAAGTTCTTGACTCCCTACTAGTGTTGACTTATGTTTAGTTAGTGGTCTTTAGTTTCAATGCTTCTCTTGGACTCATTGATCTACCTAAGAACTAGCTAGGACCATGTACACTCTTTATGGATTTGTATAACCTCACTACCTCCAAAATGAATATGAATTTGATCATAGGAGTATTAGAGGTTAGCTTCCCTCAAATGCATCTCCTTAGTAACCTATACCATGAATAGTTTTGATTAGGTGAGATATTTTATGTGTGCCAAGTTGCTTCATTAGGTTAGCCTATCTTTAAAACAATTCCTCCAACTTTCTAAGCTGCATTTATAGGTAGCATTATACAAACATACCTTTTAGTTTTTCCATCGAACACCTAATGTTCTAGCTAATAGTAGCTATGATTTATGTGTAGTTGATTCATTCACTCAACCTATTCAGTTTAAATGAACTCACTAGCCTAAACAATCATAATCAATCAGTTGATTTTATCCAAATAATCATCTTAACATCATAGACAACTAAGAATCAAGATCTCAAGAATCTACTAATTAAATTGCAATCAAGCTTCAATACAACCAATAACTACTCTAAATCATCATTAACACAATGGATCATAAGTTAAGATTTGAAAGATAAATATTTACAAATTAAAAAATTATGAAATTAATATAAGAGTATAAAATACAAATAGGAAAGAAAATTGGAGAAAGAAAAAGATAAAGAGTATCACAAGATATACAATTATACCAAAGAATTGCCATACTAGTCTTAGATTTGCAAGAGTTTTTTCATGATTTTAAGGATCTTCCTCTCTCTCCCTCTCTCTCTCTCTCTCTAAAATCCTAAAACTCTCTTATCTATAAAAGCCTAAAAAGAAAATCTAAACTTGCTAAAACTCTTAAAATTGCACCAATAAAAACTATTTATAAAATTTTCCAAGCTATTGCTCATTACAACTAAATTATAGCTCGCTACAACAAATGAGGTGGCATGTCTAGAAAGATTATTATCTCATTGCAACCAATATGATGGTCATCAAAATTCTAATGAAATGTGACAAAGGCTACTTCTAAATGTTGTACCAAGAAGGATCTCATTGCGACCAATGGGAGGCAATGTCCAAAATATAAATTTTTTGCATTTTACCCTCTAGACTTTGATCATTTTGCTCCCATGGCTTGATTTCTTTATTCCCTTACACTTAAGTCCTACAAAACAAAAATAATAACAAATTAAGAAATAAACCAAATTAAACATAATTAAAACACACAAATTAAAATCTAATTACAAAATAACACTATGGCTTAATTTATTCAAAAATTGGCCATACAACTATCAAATTTATAAGTAAAACCTAATTATACAAAATCCTTGCAATTTAGTCTGTATTTTTCGAGAAAATTTGTAATTAAGCTCTAATCATATCCTTTCCCCAAAAAATATCTAATAGTAAGAAATTTTAGGTGAAATTAAGCATAAAAAATATGAAAAATATTGATAAATCCAATGTTTTTAAAATCAGACTAGTCATTGAATTGGTGAAAATGTTCACAATTCATTAATTGAACCGTAATCGAACCGATAATACTTAAATATATATATATATTAATATTAAAAATTTAGTATAATAAATTACTATAAACAAATATTAATAAAATTTAAAATATTTTATTATTAATTATATAAATAAATAAATCAAATATAATATAATATTTAAATTCAATTGATTCTTTAATTTTAAAATTTGAGCATAAAATAGCTTATCTATTAATAAATATAATCATCAAATATTAATATATTAAAATAGGTATTAAAATTAAGATATTATAAAAACTAACTATGATTAAGATGTTGAGATGCTTCCTTGGGTTATTGGTTCAACACTCATATGGCTATTTTCATAGAAAATATGCAACCAACTAACTTATAATCTATTTATATAAAAATTTACCTATAATTGCTGAAAATGCTTTGCAAGTCAACTGGCGCATGATTGTTTTAAAAGCCAAGAGTACATGAGTTAAAATCCAACCAAGCACACACATTTTAGAAGCAATCCACAAGTAATCTATTTGTATAAAAATTCACATACACAAGTTGAAAGTGCTCTGTAGGTCAGATGGCGCAAATACATTTTAGAAGCAAAGTGTACATGGGTTTGAATCCATGCAATAGCAAAGGTGGAAAATATCATAAGAAAACCAGTTCAATCTAGTTTTTTTGCACCGATTCAAGCCCAAAACTGATCAGTTAAACCTGGTTCTTGATCAAAGTTGATCGATTCTTAAAAGTCTTAGTTTGAAAGGTTGTCTAGACAAGACTAAGGTCTGGTTTCCGATCTAATCTGGTTATAATTATATTGGATAAATTCCAAGAAAAACTCTTAAAAAATGCATCAAAATAAGATTTATCAAGTCCCTTGCTGGCATAGCACATTTTCATCACTGAGATGATCACCAACGTTGTTGCCATCAATTTTTATTGATCTAAACTCTTTGACACTTTCACACATTAAAGCCCTAAATGGCTAAACCCTTTCCCTATGGATTCATATTCAATGCAACAACAACCTCCATGTAGATGATGTGTAATACTATATTAAGATAGCACAATTCCTATATCACAATATGCTTATAACATCATTTTTCATATATTTGACACTTTTAGTAGCGAAAAATACCATCATTGAATGTCAAATTAATTCATTTTTTCTCAAATGAACCATTTCAACTTACCAAACTCATCTTCAATCCTTATTACACTTATTCATACAGAAACATCATAAAAAGAAGCATGAAATTCGAATTTGAGCCATGCACATCAAGATAGCACAATATTCAACCACTATCATAACTTCCATAATTTTGCTGCCAACTTCACAAATTCATAACTTGAGCTAAAAAGTTTCAAATCATGAAAAATAGGACTCTATGAAAAGCTTAGGACATAATCTACATTTTTTAAAAATTTTAGATAAAAAAAATATCATTTAGTCCACAAACTTCTAATGGAATAGTACCACTGTCAAAATTTCATCAAGTGTAGACTTGGAACTTTAAAAATTTATATCTCATGCTATAGAGCTCCAAATTGAGTGATCTTAGTCACCATAGAAAGCTTATAATACCAAATATATTCTTGTAAAATTTTATAAATATTGGACTTCATTTGTCCTCTCAAATATACCAAAAATCAAACTGACCAAAATGAACAGTATATTGATAGTTTTAACAAAATTTAGCCAATTTTGAAAAATCATAATAAATTATACAAAGATCTAAAAATTGTATTCTTTAGCTCTCTAAAAAGCTCTAAATGCGATGTATATGCCTACCAAATCTCATGCCAAAATTCATCCATTTGGTCTAATTTCGATTCAAGGGAAGATTATGGCTCAAAATAGGAATAATATGGCATCAAATGGTCCAAAATAGCTTCCCACATGCAATAGGACCATTTAAGCACATCCAATACCTCAAACATAGCATATAGGAACATCACATATAGGAACATCTTAATAAATCCAAATCATTATGGAACTCAAAACTACTCTCTCACTTGGCCTTATACACATACATGCCATGGCTTATGCATGTCAAGAACTTAAGATTCCACAGATTTAGTTCCAAATATGGTATATATAATACATTCTCATACTTTTACACATAAGTGAGGGTTTACATCACTTAAATAATATACTTTGACATCAATTTTTATCCTATTGTCAAAGTAGTGCAATTTAAGCTTCTTGGCTTCCATTCTTAGCTCCATGAGAGCTAACTAGGCAAGGCTAAACATAAAGTAGGGGAGAGTGAGATTCAAAGAATTCCAACAGCTCATTCACCCTTTTAAGAATGTATATATGACATGTTATCATGTCAAAAAGAGCAAGCATAAATCAAATACTTTCAAATACCGAATATACTCATATTTTCAAAGTCATATGGATCCATCAATTTCAAGAACAAGCTCTAGAGTCTTTCAGTCTAGCCTTACCCAATTATATGGGACTTTAGGATTAGCCTCACCCATTTCAAGGACACTTAGCCTCACTCATTCCATGAGAGTTTTAGCCTTGTTTCACCTTTACTCTGGGACTTTTGGCTTTACCTCACTCGATTCAAGGGACTTTTGGCACAACCTCATCCATCAAAAGCCCATTCACATGTTCAAGGTAATTCAAGAAACATAATGATGTCAAAGCATCAAACCAATAGCTAGAGGCATGTTTCATGATTCAAATTTACATACAAACAATCAATGACAATCAAACAACCAAAAAATGCATACAAGAATGGATGAAGAGTTGCCTTGGATTAAAAGGCACAAATTATTCCTTTGATTACCTCACCCGATTCAAGGGACTTTTGGCACAACCTCATCCATCAAAAGCCAATTCACATGTTCAAGGCAATTCAAGAAACATAATGATGTCAAAGCATCAAACCAATAGCTAGAGACATGTTTCATGATTCAAATTTACATACAAACAATCAATGACAATCAAGCAACCAAGAAATGCATACAAAAATGGATGAAGAGTTACCTTGGATCAAAAGGCACAAATTCTTCCTTTGATTCCTAGCTCTTTGGTTCAGCCTCATACACACATACACACCTAGGAGAGGCTTGCTTTGCTTAGCCTAAATACATCAAATAAGACACATATGCATCAATGGAACCATCTCTAGTCTCACATAAACTCTACACAAACTACTTCTAGCTTATGGCATCTATATAGCTCCATACAAGAGCATAATTAAGCAACTTATATAATTCATCATCTTGGCTCCAATTTCTCACTCAATCAAAGTCACATGACTCCATTTAAACTCATTAGAGTCATCACAAACTCAATTCAAAGAGTCAAACACCAAGTTGCTTCTTTATGTCTAAAGGAATCCTAAACTTCCAACTTTCAAATATATGGTTTCTAAATTCAAATCAATATTTTTTTTTGTGTTTATTATTAATATCTAGATCATTCATAACCTTAAAATTGAAGAAAAGTCTCCCTAGGTACCTTGAATCATCCATGGCTAAGACACACCCAAGCACGAGCACCTATGAAATTTTGTTTGTTTTTCTTAGGGGAAATGGGAGTGGTGAAACTTCCTAGGTCTCTTATGAACTCAAATATGCTCTTACACAAATTAAATCATCACTAGAAAGCTTCATCAATCCCTAGGTGTAATTAAAACCCTAATTTCCACAACTTATTGTCTATAGTGTCTTTTTGAGTTGTATTGCTTCCAGATGATTCCTTAGGCTTCAAAACCCCAATTTCTATCAAGTTTGGATCAAAATCAAATCCCATACATATCACCCTAGGTCTGGTTGAAATGATAGAGGGAGAGAAAAGCCAAGGAGAGCAAGCTTTTCATGGAGAAATTACCTTGTTTTAAAGCTTGTCAAGAGAGCTTTCTTAGGCTTCCAAGAGTTTATCTAATTTCTACCTTCACTCTACTGAACTAGCCACAAAATATCACCATTTAAGATACCAAAACTATGAGAAGAAAAAGGAGAAAGAGGAAAAGAACATTAGTGAAAGGAAGAACATGAAAAGTAGGTAAAATCTTACACTTTTCAAGCTTGGTTCCCTTCTCCTTTGCTCCTTCTTTGGTGCACCACTTCTAGTAGGTCTTGGCTTTTCTTTTGGCTAGAAGAAAGTCAGTTAGGGTGATGGACAGAAATGGGGCATGATTTAAGAAGGGGTGGAGGTGTTTTATAACATTCTTATAATTCCATTCTTGTCCCCCATCTTGGTTTTCTTTATTTGAGCTCATTTCAACTCTTTTTGAGAACCATCTTTTCCATCATAAAATTTAAGTCCTCTAATTCATAAAATGCCTTTGGTTTCACCCAAATTGGATTTAAAATCTCACCAAACTGTTCAATCAAAGTTTCGATCAACTGATAACCTAAATCGCATACCGAAGGGGTTTTATTTATTCTAAGAGTTTCTATGGTTTTTAGGGCCTCTGAGAATCCCGAAAAACTCAATTTTTTAATTTAAAGCTTCCTCCTTTAAGTTTTTAAAAAGTTACCTGAAATTATGGTTTTGCCACTACATTTCCTTTAAATTCATTTAGTCATTTTGATTTTGATTTTGGGCTATCTTTAGGCTCTTACCCACATTTTCAATTATTCTAATTCTCATTCTAATTTTGGTTAGCCTTAATTCACTTTACTTTGGTTCCTCATTCATTCATCAAATGATTCTAATTTCAGCTTCTCGTAATTCATATTGGCCTTCACTAGGCTCATGATCCCTCGTAAGTAATTCATTCCACAATTAAGGAATTATTTTGAATTCTTAAATCATAGAATATTACATGATGAGGATTGGTAAGGCACACCTTGAAGAAGAAGGCAAAGAAATTGATAGAAGCAAGGTTGAAAAGAGATTAAAAGAAGAAAGCAAGGTTTACCTCGAAGAATGAAGTAAAGGCTTTAACTGTTATTGCTTTTAGTTAAGATTCTAAGGTATTTTTAATTTGTTTTGCTATCTTTGCCTTATGTTTCTAGCTATCGACTAACCTATTGTTTGAAAACTATGATTAATGTTTGTTTCTATCATTGCATTATTACTATTTTTTTTCTTTTATGCTAAAAATTTTAACTTTTAAAGAGACAACATCTATTATTAACCTTTTGAAGTACTCTAATTGATATCCTTGTAAATAAAAAAAATTGAAAATAGGTTTTCCTTTTGAATGCGTTAGTAAGTTCTTCAACTCCCTTTTTTACAACTTTTTTGCCTAATCTCAGAGAAAGCATTTCTTGAATTTGGGGAGTGACCTTTGTTTGAATTATAAAAACATAGGGCATTAGACAAGCATAAGATGATGATCATGATATCTATTTGTATTGCTATATAAGGGTGTCTTTTATTCTAGCCTTTCTTTGTGTTTCTACTTTTACTTTAATATTATGGTTTTTATTCTCTATTTCAATATGATTTAGGTTGATTTAGTAATACTCTCTTTTAATTCCACATAGTTCATTATAATAACAAGGGATTCATATTAAGTTCGTTTATCTTTACTTTGTTTGTTTATTCACTTTCTTAGAAAGAGGTTCAAGTTGTATAGTTGCTATTAGTGTTTGTTTCTCTTTCTTTATTAATATGTGTCTTGTTATATAAGGGTTTCTATGATTTTAGCCTTTCTTTGCATTTCCACTCTTATTCTAATATTCTAGTTTTTATTTATCAATTTTAATGTGCCTTGCGTTGATTTAATAATACTCTCTATGATTTCATATAGTTCGACAAATTTTGTCTATGTTTAAAATACTTTTTAAGTTTTATTTAATAGCTATCGAGGAAAGCTAGCCTACTTTTAGTTTAAAGCTTGATTTTATGTTAGTATTTAATTTCAAGTTTGCATCAACTTTATAATAGGATTAAGTCAAATTTTCTTTACCAAATTTGCCAATAGTTATCCTATTGGTTTACAAAGATAATTTTCTACCCCTACAATGCACCCACCACTTGGTTAGCTTTTAGATCCATGACATCCTATAATGGGAAATGAGGGAATAAATTAAATTTATATTATTGTCAAATTATTATTTTTAGTGTATTTAGCGGTGGTTATGATGTAATATCCAATTTTTCAATTGCTAGATTGAAATCTATATCTCAATAAAAGTAGACCCTAAAGAAAAATAAATTAAGGCCATCAAAGATAGAATGTTAATTAGAGCATATAGAAATGAGGTTAAGAAACTAAGAATGGCCGAAAATCAAAGCCAAAACAGCTAAATAGAATGAACTGAAATCATAGTGACAAAATTGTAATTTCAAATAAAATTTTAGAAATTTAAAAGAGAAAGTTTTAAGTGAAAATTTAAGCTCACTGGGGTTTTCAAAAGCCTAGAAAACCACAAGAATCATCACAATGGTTAAAACTTTTTTAGTGTGTGATTTAGGTTATCGATTAACCTGAACTTTGACAAAATTATTTTAGATTATTTTGAATCTCATAATTTTGAAACAAAATATTTTTAATAAACTATAGGATCTAAATTTTATTATGAAAAAATAGTTCTAAAAAAGGATCTAAAATCAATTTAAACAGAGGAATTAAGATTGCGAGACATAATAGGAATTTTTGTAATTATTTTAAAACATTCGTTTTCCTTTCATATAGGTTTGGCCACACCTCATAACCCTTAAAACTAACTTTCCTCTACCCTAACTAGAACCAAGAGGCATGGGGAAGAATGAAAGAAGGAGAAAGAAAGAAGCTTTAATTAGGTAAATTTACATGCAAATTTTGCCTATGATGTGATGAACCTAACTTTTAATCATGGTAATTAAGCTTAAACATATGGTTAATAATCATAAATTAAGGTCTAACACCATTTAAATTAATCAATTTAGGAAAAAGTGAGGAAATTTGAACCTTAATATTATTAAAATCATTAACCAAACATTTACAAGCATCCATGTACATAAGTGAAACAAATTCCCAATTAAAAGCCTTTAAATCTATTACCCATTTATTTTCAACTCTCAAGAATCTCCTACCAGTGTTTCCAAGTCATCCCTTCATATTGCTATAAGAAAAACCAAGGTTTCTGGGTTATTATGAGCAATTGAGTACTTTTGCCGTGACTAAATACCCTTTGCGCCATAGCCAATTGCTCTCTATTTCCTTCCTTGGGCAACTTCATCACATTTGGCCGTGGCTAATTCCATTTTGGCAGCGGTTAATTCCCCTCTATTCCTATAACTCCTAAATTTCATCCCATACACTCTACTCTCCCTCTAATAGCACTCTAGGACCACTCTCTCTCAATTTGTGAGACTCTAATGGTATTTATTTACTTGATTTACCCAACTAATCTATCATTACTAGTATAAGAGTTAAGTGTGGATTCCAACTCATTCATCTATCCTATAATCACAATTTCATGAATTAATGTCAACAAGGATTTATAAACCACTAACAATTGTCATTCAAATACATATACCATCAAAGGTTCCATGCATCACTAGCTTAAGTTAGCATTTAATGTATCAAATGATTATAGTCCCTATGCTTGGCAATACATAATGCAAGGTGGCAAAATTATGACACAACAAATAATGCTAGAATACCTACTATACAATCTATTTAAACAAGGCATTTAAGCCTGTACTTTACTAAACCATCATGATGAGCTTTCATTAACTTCTTCTTGCTATTAAAAGGTCCAGTCCCTAAAAATGTTAGCCTACCACTGGGGTGAGATATATGATCTCAGTAACACGAGGCCAATTCCATATATATGTACAGATTAATTAATACAATGTAATTTCATATCATAAATATCAAAATCATCAATTCAATTTGCAAATGAACTAATTGAGCTACCAATGACTACTGTCTCATACCAGCAATCACACACAACATGTTAATGGCCAATAACACTGGGAGAGGTCTATCCACGACACTTACTCTATAATGAGTACAATTATGGCTCAGTGCATTTGGGGTCTGATCATAACCCAGTGCCCAATCGAAGCATATGCATGGGTGACAGCGTATCACAGCTCCACCATGAACTCACAAGGTCCAATCACAATTGTAATTCAAGTAGTTAACTAATCATTTAGCATTTCAAAATCAAGTATGTGTAACAAATATTAGATTAACATGAGTATATACATGGAATTAAGAAAAATAACCTAGTTACCTCAATGAAGCTAATTACTCTTCCTCTAGCTACCACCATGATCCAAAGCATACCAAGCCTAACATAAGCATAATCATCATCATTTAACTATCATTAGTAAGGAAATTCTCCCTATCCATAAATTAATCTTAACAAGAAATTATTGAGAACTTCTTATTGCACCAATTTAGGGTCCATACATCAAAGCTCACCATGATTCACTCCCCACAATTTGATTTTTGCACATATACAAATCATGCAGCAAAAGTCAATCAAAAATATGGGAATTCAACACATACACCACACAAGAGAATAGGAACACTTACCCATACACCCAAAAGGTCAAATGGACTAAGTTAAGCCTCAACTACCAAGAACACATTATAGGATATTTTAAAATTCGAATTTAAGTAATCAAACCCAGAAATTTCAGTTTTTCACCTTCATCTCCTTGTAATTTTGCACAAAATTAATGTCCATACTATAAACCAACTATGGGGGTCTCTAATTAGCAGAAAAAGCATTAAAATGAGGAGTTTATACTTACCTAACAACACCCTTAGCCTCAACCTCTGAAATTTCACCATAAAAACACCAAACAACAAAGTTTCAGATTTTGGGTGTAGGTGAAATGCTCTAAACAAAATATTAATCAGGTCAAATTAAAGAGAAAGAGGAGAGGATTAAGTTATATAACTATTACCTTAGCTAATTTTGAGCCTAGAAGTGAGAAATGATGAAAATGTGTCAAGAACCTTAGCCTCCACTTTAAACCTCTGAAAATTGCTTTATATTTCTTATGGTTCCGTAGAATGGGGTGTGGGTAGACTGATTTTTAGGGTTTAAGTTGGATCCTAAATGGATTATAGGTTAATCCAAAGGCCTAAATTCATATGGGTATAAATTTTATACTTGTTGGGCCAGATTTCATGAGTTAGGTTACAGAATTTTGATTGGGTTAAGCTAAATTCTAAGAGTTCATTTGGTTTAGGTCTACATAAGGGATGTTAGGCCAATTATAAGAGTTCATGTAAATAAAGTCTTAGGCCTCTACCTCACTAAACCCAATTAGGCCATTGTTAAGTGGTCTCTCTTAGGCCAAGACTCACAATAGAAAGTTGGGTCTATACCTAAGTTCATTGGGCTTTCATTGGTCTTTATCCATCATCTACTTAAATAAATTATAAGCCTAAATAAAGCTTCTATCCCAATTGAATCTTAAAATCTCTATTAATAATTTATTTCTCTCTAAATTCCTATTCACATGGTTTGCCCAATTATTTTGTAATAATTATTCTTCATTATGTCTAACCTTTGATTAATACCTTAATTAAATTTTAAGGCATTACATATGATACTAGTATAAAACTTTTTCTACTCCTTCTTCTATTTCTTTTTATGGTTTTGATTTTCTAAAAGATGGAGTTTTATGGCTGAACCCATGGAGGAAGAAGCTCTTTAAAGGGAACCAAATGCACCATAATAATCTTCATTTAAAACACTTTTAAATGGTATATGACATTTCATGGAAGACATACTTTTCCTTTGGAATTCTTCTTCCTCCATATTTGGCCAAGATGAGGAGCACTAAAAGAGAATTTGATTTTGACCAAAACATGATGTAAATAGAGCTTTAGAAGTGTGAAGATTAAGATGGAACCAAAAGAATCAATTAAAAAGCTATAAGATGCAAGATAGTGTAATTAGGATTTTAATTGCACCTTAGAAAGTTTGAAACTTTAGAAGGGTATTTCAAGCTATGTAATATCATAATTAAACTAGAAAAAAGCTAAGGAATCTCACTAGGTGCTAAATTCCCCAAAAGAAATGGCAAAACTCCCTTAGCCTTCATTATGGATATAGGTTTGGCCAAGGTGTAGTCTTGGTACCTAGGGGGTTGTTTTGATAATTTCAAAATTATAAGTGGTCTAGATATAAATTATAAACACTAAAGAAACTATTAGTTTAAATTTAGAAGCCTTATTTTGAAATGTGAAATTTTATGGTTCAATTATGCTTAAAGAAATAGATTAGGGCTAGGCTCCTTAAATCAAGTTTATAATGGCTCTAATAAGTTTTAATATAGTCATATAATTCATGTTGAGTGAGGTTTTGGAGCCAAGAAATTAATTTATAAGATTTGCTTCATAATGCCATTCAAGTGAGCCATATGTGTGTCTAAAGTCCTAACTGACTTGTATAAAGCTAGTATAAGTATAAGCATAGTTCCATTATTAATTTTTTGCTTCATTTAATGTGTCTAGGCATAGCAAGTGAATTTCCATTTAAGTGTGAGTATAGGGCTGTGGAACAAAAGAGAGAAGCTAAGGGGAATCCATTGAATCCTTTGCATCAAAGTAGCTTTTTCTTCATTCTTGTGTATGTATTAAAGGTGTTTATTAGCCTATTAGACCCTAGGGGCCTGCCTTAACCTAGTCTAATCAGGTCGGGCCAAGCAGGGCCAAAAATATAAATAGGCAAAACTTTAAACAAAACTATATCAGGCCAGGCTGGGTCATGGGAGAAAACATGTTTTACCTAATTCGTCCCAGTAGTTAAATTTTTTTTTAGTTATTAATATCTTGTCATCTTATATGTAACACAATATATTTCTAGCATGCTTCCGATCATTTCTAAGTCTCACATGATCAATTGAACAAAAGGGAATGGAAAATGACATTAAAATAATGCCTTATTTCGCGTATAAAAATTCCATTCAGTGTCACACGGATCATATGAGCTCATACAACACGTTCTCATATTTAATTACATACATACAACTCATTTGCATAACCAAAGTTGGCCCACAACTCATGGAACTCAAAGGGGACCATCAAATTCACACTCTTATTTTCGGCCAGAATTTCAGTTTTTCTGTCACAAATTCGGAAATTCATAACTAAATTCACAAAATTCAAAATCCAACAAAATTTACCATTCCAGAAACCTCTGGATGTCTACCCCATCATAAAAATAGTTTCAACTCATGAAACATTAAGGGGAGAGCATTTGACATCCGAAATGCCACTGGGGTTGCTGCTGTCTGGGCCACTGGTTCAGTTTACTGATAGGAAGTTTCAAAATTTGTAACTAATTCTAGAAAAATTGAAATCATTCATTCTTAGCCATTCTGGAAAGATACACATGTCTAATTTATTCTAAAAATATGCCCAGTCCATGAAACATAACACAGAAAACTTTTGACATGCGAAAAGGGGTTAAGGTTTGGACAGCTACTGGTACTGATGCAAGTGTCTGCTATGAACTTTGAAAATGTCCAATTAATTCCAAACAAATCCAATCCATACAAATAATACCAATTTGGAAAGCTATGAACGTTAAATTTATGGTAAAAATAGACTTAGACCAGAGAAAGCACGATTAGCTACCCAAATTCAATGGAACAGTGACTCAGGTCATTCTGAGCTACTACTACTGTCCCAGAAATTCAAAAATTCATATCTCTCAGCTCAGACCTCCAAATGAGGTGCTTCTAGTTGCTACAAGTCACTGTGAATTCCTAGTTTCTAGCTATAAAATTTCTTAGCCATTGAACCACGTTTGCCCCTCAGATGACACAATTTCAAAACTGACCAAATGAACAGTACCAGTGCAAATCCGAAATTCTGATACCAACTTTGAAAAATCATAGAAAATTCCACAGACCTCCAAATGACCTGATCTTTAGCTTCCCAAAAATCTCTAGGCAAGATCTACTTGCATGCAAAATTCCAAGTCAAGAAGAGGTCATTTGGTCAGATTTTGCCATAGCTCTAGCTTATGGCAATTTTGGTTCCAACAAGAGGCAACTTTGGTTCAAATGAGTCATCCATGGTTCCACACACATTTGAGCAACTTAGAAAGCATAAATATAGCATAAATAAGTCCTTCATAAGGTCTGAACTCTCATGCAACTCAAATTCACCATGCCACTTCCATAAACATACATACACAAATGGGCTCCCAAGTGGTCAAAATACATAATTCTACTCATTAGACTCTATTCTTGATACATACACTAACTTTACATAGTTTTACACTTGTTCAAAGTTTCATGGCTCAAAAATAACATTTACATATCTACTTTTACATTCTAGTCATCATAGCATATCAAAATATAAAGGTTTACCAAGAGATGGAGATTTAAGCTCCTTGGCTTCCATCCTTTAGGTCTTGAACTCCACCTAGATCATATGAGATGAGAGAAAGGAGGGGGTGAGATTCATTGAATCTCAATAGCTCATACACCTATTCAATCACATTTTCAAGGCATATAACATGTCAAGGGTACAAGTATGCAACTACTCAATCAATGAAGCATTCAATTTCCACATTTTTATGTCACAAACACATGTCAAGAATAAGAATGAGCTCTAGGGACTTTTGGGTTGGCCTCACCCCATTTCTAGGACTTTTGGATTGCCTCACTCTTGGTTCTTGGGACTTTTGACTTAGCCTCACCCATCCAAGGGACTTTTGGCCTTGTCTCACCCATGCCATGAGACTTTTGGCATCTCCTCACCCACATTAAGGGACTTTTGGCACCACCTCACCCTTATGAGCCATTTCCATCATTCAAAGACATTCAAGAAAGCATATTGGTACCAAAATAGCAACATAGCATCAAGTGGCATGTCTCAAACATATAAACATACATACAAGCACACAATGACACCATATGCAACAAGAAAAGGTGGAGAGCTACCTTGGTGCAAATTCAAGCTTTACTTTGCTTGTTTCTTCTCCTTTTCGGTTCCACAAACACAAGAAGGTGGGATTGGATTTCTTTGGCCTATTCACAATAAACAACACTAAATTATACTCTTGGAACAAATTATGACATCCAACTCACTCTTAAGACTACACTTTGGTCTATTTGTCACATTATGGTTCCATTACCATTAAGGACCTAATGAAGCAACTACCATAATTAACATTCTTAGTTCCATTCTCTTGCCATATTTAGACCTCTTGACCTCATTTAAGGTCCTTGAAGCCATCACACACTCACTTTCACAAACCTAGGTCCATGTTGCTTCATAAGGTTACATTATGGAAGCCATTGCCTCATCTCCCAACCTAAGGCTTCTAAATTTTTTTCAAGGGTTTCTCCTATCTTCTTTTATCATATAAAGTCCCAAATCAAGCTTGGAACTATTTAAAATACTCCCTAGCTATCTCTAAGGGTCTTGACCTAGTTATGCTTCCATTAAAAACCCATGGAGTTTGGGATTTTTCCTTAATGGATGGGGCACTTGGGAGGCTCCCTAGGAGTCTTAGAAACTCAAACAAACACTCACATATGATGGGGAAGTCTTGAATCAACCCAGATTTTAACTTATGTTCAAGCACCCTACACTTTTCCAACTTGAGTTTTACTAGTTTTTCATGCATTTCTTTGGTATAATCCATCTTCCCATGCCTTAGTTTGATGGATTCTTTTGGATTATAAAATAGAAACTCTTCCCTCTTCATGGTTCTAGTTGAGACATCCTACCATGGAAGAGGAGAAGGAGAAAAAGAAGCAACAAAGGGAGAGAAACTACCTTGCAATCAAGCTTCCTTCAAGAGCCCTTCCTCTTCCCTCTTTCTCCTCCTTAAATTTTGAATTTCCCTCCTCTGATCTGGACCCAAATCAGCACCAAAAAATACATTAAAACCATGGAAAGATGAAGCAAGAAGGGGAGGATGAAGTTTCTAGAGGAAAGAGCATGAAAACCTTACACTTTCTCACCTTTTCTTTAGCTTTTCTTCCTCCAAAATTTCCTCCCTTTGTGCGCCTAAGACAGCAGCTCCATTTCTGAGTTTTGGACAGAAGAAAGTCAGTTTAGAGAGGGGGGAGCTGAACATGGCTTAAAAAGGGAGTTTGGAAGCTTCTTTTATGCACTTTGTTTCCATTTTTGCCCTTCCATAATGGCATTTCCGGTTTGGCTTCGTTTTAGCTCCTTTTTGAGAACCGTCTTTTCCATCATAAAATTAAGATTCCCAATTTAATAAAATACCTTTGGAATCACTCAAATCAGAGCTAAAACCTTCCCGAATGAACCGGTCAAAGTTTAGGTCAACCGACGTCGAAAAGAGTACACCGGAGGGGCTTTACCAGTCCCGGGGCTTCCCATGGTTTTTGGGGCCTCTGAGAACCCTGGGCAACTCAAAATTTTCATTTAAAAAGCCCTCCTAGGTGTTTTTCTAAAATTGCACTTATTTACGAAAATGCCACTGGCCTTTCGGCAAATTTTTCGAATCACTCCGACCCTAGTTTTTGGGCAACTCAAGGATCAAATCCTCGTTTTCTATTATTTCAAATTTTATTCAAATTTTATTTGGCCTTGAATCACTCATCTCAGGAGACTTGCTTTTCAAACCGGCCCGTTCCAACAATTGTACGACGTACCAGGCATTACATTTCTACCCCCCTTAAAATAAATTTCGTCCTCAAAATTTAAATACATACCTCAGGAAAATAGCTTTGGATACTTCCGTTTCATGTCATCTTCTAGTTCCCAGGTAGCCTCCTCAGACGTCGGGCCCTTCCAGACCACCTTCACCAGAGGATGTTCTTGTTTCTCAGTTGTTTCAACTTGACATCCACAATCCTCTCTGGCCTTACTACATAGGAAAGATTTTCCTGTAATTGAATATGCTCATATTTTATGACATGTGAGGGGTCAGGTAAGTACTTCTTCAATTGGGAGACGTGAAAAACATTATGAATTTGGGCTAGGTTTGGAGGTAAGGCTATCTGGTAGGCCACAGGTCCGAATTTTTCCAGAATTTCAAATGGACCAATATACCTAGGACTGAGCTTCTTTATCCTTATAGACTGACCTACCCCAGTCACTGGAGACACTTGGATCAATACGTGGTCTCCAATCTCAAACTCTAACGGCCTTCTTCTCCGATCGGCATAACTTTTCTGCCTACTCTGAGCCATAAAGAGTTTCTTTCTGATCAATTCTATCTGCTGGGTAGTCTGGTCCACTAACTCAGGTCCTAGCAACCTCCTCTCCCCAAACTCAACCCAATATAATGGAGATCTACACTTTCTCCCATAGAGAGCCTCATAAGGGGCCATCTGAATACTGGAATGATAACTGTTATTGTATGCAAATTCAGCTAATGGCAGATATGCATCCCAGTTACCCCTTGTCTCTAACACACATGCTCTCAGCATGTCCTCTAAGGTCTGGATGGTCCTCTCAGTCTGACCATCAGTCTGGGGGTGGTAAGCAGTGCTAAATCGCAACCTAGTCCCTAAGGCATGCTGTAACGACCTCCAAAAGTTCGATGTGAACCTGGGGTCTCTATCGGATACAATGCTACTGGGCACTCCATGAAGTCGCACTATCTCACGTATATATAACTGGGCTAATCTATCCAATGAGTAAGTAACCCTAATCGCTAAGAAATGTGCAGACTTCGCCAATCTATCCACAACTACCCAGATAGCATCGTGTCCAGAGGATGTCCTGGGTAACCCCATGACGAAATCCATAGCTATACTTTCCCATTTCCACTCAGGGATATCTAGGGGTTGCAACAACCCAGCTGGTCTCTGGTGTTCTATCTTAACCCTTTGGCACACTAAACATCTCGCCACCTAATCTGTGACGTCATTCTTCATTCCTGGCCACCAGAAAATTCTTTTTAAATCCTGATACATCTTGGTGGCACCTGGATGGATAGTATATTTACTCTTGTGTGCCTCGTCTAGAATTTTCTCTCTCAATTCATTACTACTAGGCACACAGATTCTATCTCGGTATATTATCACACCATCCTCAGATAGCCCAAAATCTGAGGTCCTACCCTAGGAGATTTCACTCCTAATCTGTTTCAAGAATTCATCTTCTCTTTAGGCATCTAAGATCTGGACTCTTAACTCATTCTCAATCCGAGTCTCACTCAAAAACAATCTACCCGATACCTGATGGCAAGAGAGATTCAAATTGCTAAATTGTTCTAGGAGCTCCTGCTCCCTGATCATCATATGGGCAGCGTGGATGGATTTCCTACTCAGGGCATCACCCACCACATTGGCCTTCCCCGGATGGTATTTCAATACATAATCATAATCTTTCAGGAACTCCATCCATCTCCTTTGTCTCATATTGAGTTCCTTCTGATTGAACAGGTATTTCAAACTTTTGTGGTCACTATAGATTTCTATAGTCGCACCATACAAATAGTGCCTCCAAATCTTAAGAGCAAACACTACGGCGGCTAACTCTAGGTCATGTGTGGGATAATTCTCCTCATGAGGCCTCAGCTGCCTAGAGGCATATGCCACTACCTTACCCTGCTACATCAATACACATCCTAACCTTTTCCTTGAGGCATCACTATATACCACAAATGGTAAACTAGGGTCAGGAATGACTAGCACAGGGGCAGTGGTCAATCGGAGTTTCAACTCCTGGAAACTCCTGGAAACTCCTCTCACATCTCTCATCCCACACAAAAGGTGTATCTTTACGAGTCAGCCTCGTAAGTGGCAAGGCCATCTGAGAAAAGCCCTGAATGAATCGTCGGTAATATCCTGCCAAACCAAGGAAACTCCTAACCTCGGTGATAGTCCTAGGTCTATCCCACTGTAACACAGCCTCAACTTTATGGGGATCTACTGCGACCCCATCTCGTGAGATCACATGACCTAAGAATTTTACCTCAGTTAGCCAAAACTCACATTTACTCAGCTTGGCATATAATTTCTTCTCTTTTAGAATCTCTAGGGCTAATCTTAGATGCCTCTCATGCTCCTCAAAAGATCTAGAGTACACTAAGATATCATTAATAAAGACCACAACAAATTTATCTAGATAAGGTCTGAAAACCCTATTCATGTAGTCCATGAATACGGCGGGTGCATTCGTCAGCCCGAATGGCATCACGAGGAACTCATAATGCCCATATCTAGTCCTGAAGGTCGTCCTTGGGACGTCTTCAACTCTCACTCTCAATTGGTGATATCCAGATCTAAGGTCTATCTTGGAAAAGACAGATGCCCCAACCAACTGATCTAACAAGTCATCTATCCTAGGGAGAGGATACTTATTCTTGATGGTAACCTTATTCAATTCTCTATAATCTATACATAACCTCAAGCTACCATCTTTCTTTTTCACGAACAACACTGGAGCTCCCCAGGGTGACACACTAGGGCGTATGAACCCTTTCTCTAATAGCTCCTCTATCTGCTTTTTCAATTCAGCAAGCTCGATGGGAGCCATCCTGTACGGAGCCTTGGACACCGATTCAACCCCAGGCACTATCTCTATGGGGAACTCTATCTCTCTCTCAGGAGGTAGGCCACTAAAATCAAAATCTTTAGGGAAAACTTCCGAGAATTCCCTAACGATCGAGATCTCCTTTATCCCTTCTTCTACCTCGACTCGTATAGAGAAAAAGACTAGAAACCCCTGACACCCCTACTCTAAGTATCTCTCAGCTTGGGCAGTGGTCATGAAAGATAGCTCGGCTCCTATCCTAGGTATGGTCCCACAAGAAGGTACAGATACAGTGTGGTGTTCACAATCAAGGATAGCATTATTGGCAGTCATCCAGTTCATACCCACAATCAAATCAATATCATGGAATGGCATACAAATCAAGTCAATGGTAGTATAACAATGATTAAACTGGACAGTGACATTTAAACAAGCATGGGAAGTAATAACATGGCCTCCAATAGGTGTGGTGACAGATAAATCAAATGGTAGAGTATTAACGGCCAAACCCAAATGTCTCACACAGTCATAAGATATAAACAAGTGACTAGCACCCGAATCAAACATATAGCAATCACAGGAAAATCGTTCACTATGAGCATACCTCGAATAAGACTGGGAGACACGCTAGCCTCTTGCTAAGAAAGGCCAAACACCCTGCCCTGGGTCTATGGCCTGGGAGGAGGCGGTCTAAGCGGAGGCGCTGAATATGCCTGAGAACAGTTTCTGGCAATATGCCCCGGCTTCCCACACTTGTAGCAGATCACTGTAGATTGTGGGGCGACGGATGACTGAGTCCTCAGGGGCTGTGGCCTCTTCCCTTTTTATGATTTTCTACTCCATTGCACCTTACTCTTCTTCTTATTGGTAGGTGCAGAGCTAGCTCCCTCTTCGGGTCGCAGCCTTTTCAGTTCCGGAGCCCCTCTCTGACCAGATACTGTGGCAGTAGGCATAAAGTCCCTCAGATTATTTTCAATCACTCTGCTGATCTCTATAAGGGCATTGAAATTCCTGATCCTCTGTGGAGTCACTCTGTCTCTGATCAAGGGCTTCAACCCAGTCTCAAACTGCTCACACCTCCAGGGCTCATCATCGTATCTCTGGAGGTAGGAAGAGTACCGAGATAACTCAATAAATCGGGCCACATACTGATCAACTATCATATCATCAGTCTGTCTCAACCCCATGAACTGCATCTCCTTTTGCTTCCTCACTGAGCTGGGAAAATATTTTTCATAAAATTGCACTAGAAAGTTCTCCCAATTGATTTGCAAATTCTTTGTCTCCACTAGAGACTTCATGCTACGCCACCATCTATCTGCTTCTTTCTGTAACATGAAGGTGGCTAACTGGTCCTTCTGCTCAGAGGTGCAATCCATAACTGAGAATATCTTCTCAGTCTCCATCACCCAGGCCTCTGCCTTATCAGCATCTAACTCCCCGTCAAACACTGGCGGGTTGTTCTTTCAGAATTGATTCAATTGTTTTTGAATAGATGGTAGAGCCTAAGCTGGTTCTTGAGGAGGTGGGGGTGGAACACCGGAAGGGGAAGGCTGGGGTGCACCGGAGGTGGATGGCTGAGGTGGAGGCGGCGGAGGGGCCTCTCTCCTGGCTTCTTCTTGCCTAGCGAAGACACACAAGGAGGTAGAGATCATTTCTCTTGGCCTAGACACATCATATAGAAGCTAATCATACTCTTGAATCGAATTCTAAGGCCATACATCTACTAGAAAAGTTAGGTAACTCATATGGCTTCTTTATGGTTCCATAATGCACTTAATGAAGCAACCATAAGAAAGCATCATCTTGGCTCCATTCTCTTCATTCATTTATGATTCTTGACTTCATTTAAACCTCTTGAAGTTATCACACAATCAAATCAAAGAGCCTAGCTAGGTGTTGATTTTTTAAGCCATAATATGAAACCTATGATACCATCTCACTATCCATGGTTTCTAAAATTTTTTCAAGGCTTCCTCTCATCCTTTTCCATCATATATGACTCAAAAAT
Organism: Erythrophleum ivorense; assembly: GCA_026724425.1. Classification (NCBI taxonomy): domain Eukaryota; kingdom Viridiplantae; phylum Streptophyta; class Magnoliopsida; order Fabales; family Fabaceae; genus Erythrophleum; species Erythrophleum ivorense. The sequence goes on along the minus strand of JAIUCV010000640.1, from coordinate 126,517 downwards.
AAGTTTGGAACAAATTAAAACTACCCCTTGGTGCTTCATCTAGCCTAGGCTAAAACTATGCACTATATGAACACCAAGTGAGTTTGCTTCATTTTCTTGATGGAAGATGCATATGAGGAGCCTTCTAGGGATCTCAAGAGCTCATCCAAATACTCATTTAGGCTTAAGAATAATTACATCAAATTAGATTTTTGGTGGAGTGTGACAACCCTATCTTCTAATCATTGTAATTATGATTAAATATACAATTAATATTTGATGATCAAGGTTTGGAGTCGTTACAATTTATCACATGATGAAAATATAAAAAAATTTGAACCTTGATGTTAGGGTCATCACTATACAACCACAAACAAAACAAAAATGTATAAAAGACATCATACTACCATGAGGGGTTTATGATTCATCCATCCATCAGTTTTAACACTTAATAACCTCCCACAAGTATTCTCATATCATTTCTTAACATCACCATTAAAGAAAAAAGGGTTTCTAGGCTAGAGGTATGAATTTGGGGACTTGCGCCGTGGCTAGATTAAGTTCTGGAATCATTGAACCCACGGCGAGTTGCACCATCGCCAAGGCGAGACTACATGGAGCCGCGGTGGAAATGTCTCTTGGAGTTATTATTCCAACTCCCACGATCCTTGCCTCAGCGCAATATGTTCGTACCGCGGCAAGTTTTGCTACTGTGCAACCCTTTATTAATTTCCATGACTCGCACCGTGGCAAGACATACTGCACCACGGTGAGTTTCAGTTCTGTTACCCTCCTGGGCTATTTTCTTCACTTTGCGCCGCAACGAGATTTCTCAAGCGGCAACGCGCCTCGCCACTATCACTCCCCAGACCAATTTTCTTCTCTTGCACTGCGGTGAGATGCGTTATGCCGCGGTGCCCCTCAACTCTGTCACTCATTTAGCCGTGGTAAAGCCTTTTTAGCTGTGGCATGACTCTCTCCTGTGACTACATCACCCAAATTTCGTTCCACACACTCTAGCTCTCATCTTAGGAACACTCTAGGACCACTTTCTCTCATTTTATATGACTCTAATGGTAGTTTCCTACCCTATTTACTCATCTAACTTTCCATTACCAATTCAAAACTTAGATACTATATCCTACTTGCCCAACTATCTCATATCAGCAAAATCATAGAATAATGACAGCAAGAACTCATGCATTAGCAACAATTAACATCCCATGCACATTCCATAGAGATTTCATTCATCAATAGCTTATATCAACATCTAATGCATTACATGACTACAATTCCCAAATAGTAAACCATATCACAAATTCAACAAAGCTATATATAGCAGATGTTACAAGTTCAAACATCAATATCCACTATAATGAGACTTAAATCCTTAATGGTTACATTTCAACCAAGCAAAATATAAATGCCTATACTTGACAACATGAATACATGATGATGCTATGTAAATTAATAACAAAATTGTATCTGCTCTACTTAGATTAGCCCAAGTGTAGCTTCCTCCACACATGGCTAGAGCTCATGGATTTTCATCCACTTGCTTCCCCTTATCCTTACCTGAAAAACCTTCACCTGAAATATTAATCCTATAAAACGGGGTGATATATAAATCTCAGTAACCAAGAAAATTCCATCATATATTCCATTTTAATTAGCATATAAGCATAATTTCACATAAGCATCAGAAGAATATTAGTCATATCAATAAATGAAACAATTAGGCTATCATGATCACTATCCCATACTAGCAATCATATTTTCATATGTTAAAGGCTATTAACACCGGGAGAGGCTCGTCCACGGCACCTATTCCCCATTGAGCACAACTAGGGCTCAGTGCATCTGGGGTTTGATCATAACCCGGTACCCGATCGAAGCACATGCACGGGTGGCAACCGCACCACAGCTCCATCATGGACTCACAAGGTCCAACACAATACAATAGATAGCCAACCAATTCATTTAGCATTTCAAATCATTCATGTACAGCAAATATGAAATTAAAATAGATACATGCATGGAATTAATATGAGCCCAGTTACCTCACTTGTAAACAATTGCAATAGTCACCAATAGTGCAGAAATCTCCCTATAACCATAGTATCATAGAATTACTACTCTAATTCATCATTAACAGTTGCAATCAGTACCCAAAGAATTTAAAATGCTAATAACTACCTAAGAATCACTTACCCAGCCACTACAAGTCCCAAATTGCAGATTAGAGTGTCCTCTACCAGAAAAGGTCAATATTTAATCTAAAATCCTAATCAAATTCGTACAAAATTAATACCCATATTATAATCAAGTCATTAGGGTCTCAAATAAGCAGAATTACCTCAAAAAGAAGAGTTTATACCTATCTAATGACAGCCCTAGCCTCAACCTATGAATTTCATCAAGAAAATCTCCAAACACCCACATTTCAGATTTTAGGTATGGTGAAAATACTCCAAATAAAAAACTAATTAGACCAAAATGAAGAGAAAGATGAGAAGATTAAGTTATATAACTATTACCTTGGTTGATTTTGAGCTTAGAGGTGAGAAATGGTAGATTTATGCCAAGAACCCTAGAGCCTCCTTTGGACCTCCGAATTTTGAGATGGGTGTTTGTGTTTCAGCAAATGGAGAGGTGGTTGAAGTATTAGGGTTTAAGTTGGGTTTTAGTTAGGTTAAATATGGGTCATGGATTTCTCTAAGGTCTAACTCTATTTGGGCTTCAGATTTTAGCTTTGGTTGGGCCAATTTTGAGGTGTTGGGTTATTGAAATCCAATTAGGTCAGACTAAGTTTTAAGAGCCCAAAGGTTTTGGGTCTGCACAAGGATTATTTGGCCAATTATAAGAGCCTATACAAGGTGGATCTTGGGCCTCTATCAGATAGAATTATATTGGGCCTGCACCTAGCTTATTGGGCCTCCATTAGCCTCTTATCATGATCTCTTACATTAATTTGGGCCTAGATGAATTTCTTTCCCAATTAAATCTCAAACCTATATTAATAATTCATCTCTCTAAAATTTCCATTTACTTAACTTACCAGATTATTCCATATTAATTATTCCTAATTAACTTAATCCATAATTAACACCTTAATTAATTTTTGAGGTGTTACATGGAGCACTTGGAACCCTAGGTTGGCTATCTTGAAAATCAATAGCTTTTACTTGATTCTAATTTTATATTCTTAATCCTTGCACTCTAAAACCCTTAGTTCCTCTTTGGTTTAGACAGAAATTATCCCCTAAGGATTGGGCTCCATGTTGGCCAAACCATACAAGAGAGGGGGGGAGGAAGAAGCTACCACAAAAGTGAGATTTTACTTTATTTTCTTGATTCTTCTTGCTTGTTTCTCACCTTTCTTGGCTTCCTTACCTCAAACACGAAATTCCTCTCTCTGTTCTACCCTAAAACAGCACCAAAACTTCATTAAAACCATGGAAAGGAAGCTTGAGAGGAAAGGAACAAGTTTGGAAGGAAAAGGAGTATGAAAATCCATAAAATTCCTTACATTTGTCTTACTCTTTCTCCTCCTTTCTTCTCCTCCTTGGTGTGCCTAAGAGAGCTGGTATTTTTTCTAGTTTTTAGGTAGAACAAGTAGTGCAAATAAAGCGGGAGAAGAAACAAGAAACTTAAAAGAGTGTTCAAGAAGCTTCCATTTTCCAAAAATTCTAATTTTTCTCTTCGTTCTTAGTATTTTCGTTTCTAACTCGTTTTAGCTCCTTTTTTAGAACCGTCTTTTTTATTATGAAATTTAGGTTTCCAATTTAATAAAATATTTTTGAAATCACTCAAATCGAAGCTAAAACCTTCCAGAATGAATGCATCAAAGTTTGAGTCAATTGACATTGAAAAAATCCACTGGAGGGATTTTAACTGTCCTAAGGCTTTTCATGATTTTCAGGGCCTCTAAGAATCTTAGAAAACTCAAAACTTTCATTTAAAAAGCCCTCCTATGAGAATTCCAAAATTTATTCAAAATTACGAAAATGCTATTACGTTTCGTCAACCTTTCGTTATATTTTATTTCTTCATTTTAGCTCCATTTTTCTTTTCGTCTGAGCTTGGGATTCTCATTTTTAGGAGTCTAGAATACTACTTAAATTTTTTGAGATCTTAACTAATTCATCTTGAGAGACTTCCTTTTGTATCCGGTGGATTTCATATATTTACAGAGAAATCGAACATTATATTTCTCACGTTTTTTCTCATTTTTAAAGAACTAGATATTACACCCAAAATATGGAAATTTGCAATGCACTTCAAGACCCAAAGAAGCATAACTAGGCTACTATCAGACCACAAAGCACTTTTGCATAAAATAAAAGTACTAGTACTTCCACCATATATTTATTCAAAGTGAGGCATTTACATCATTTAAAAAGTTATAATACCAAAAATATTTCTATTTACCATAAAATGCATGCATAGCTTAAAAAAAGTGTCATACTTAATATCTATTCATGTGGATCTTCAAACCCAACAAAAATAGTCTAAGGCCACATCTTGAACATAAGAGATACATACATACATACATACATACATACATACATACATATATATTAAAATAACCCTGTTTACAACAAAAGACACTATGTACAAACTCCTACACTAGCCTCCAACCCAAATCAAGCGTCAAGCTACTTCTCTAGTCTCTTGCTTGAACTTTCTCCTAAAATTATCAAATGTTTCCCAAAGGGGGGCAAGATACTCATCTCAATAGTTGCATTGCCTTTCAAGACACATTTCACAAGTAAAAGGCATAAAGAACTAGCATGGCATACAAAAGAGCATCAACAATTAGCATGGAATATTTGATAGCATATAAGGTTCACATGTAAAATAATACTTCTCATCTTCATCATACATTTCATGAACAAAATATAACTCATGTTCGCATAACATTCATATGGTCAATCATCATGGGAATCCTAAACATACATCATCACCATAGGCATAGTGTGAGGAGGAATAGTCTTTTTAACCTATTTTTTATGCATAACACTAAGCTAAAGTAATGAATAGCCTTCTCACATACTATATCTTGTCATTGCTACTACGGTATAGTGAGGAATACCTTTCTTAACTTGATTTCATACTTCATCATCATCAAGTGAGGAGGAATAGCCTTTTCACCTAAACATCTCATAGGCAATCAAATAGCAAAAGAAATTCATTACATGCATCACACATGCTAGTTTAAGGAAAACATACCAAGAAAGGCAAGCAACTACCTAAGAGCTAATCCTTAGTTGCCTTCAAGGCTCACAACTTGTGGTGGAGGTCACACATAACTACATATACATAATATACTATTGTTAATCGACATTCTCTTTGTTCTCCTGGTTGCAAATGAATCCATATTCATATTTAAATTTTACATACCTTAAGATTAGGCCTTTCACCATTTCTTCCTTAATTAAATCATCTCTTAAATGTCAGGTCTTATCTATTTCAAGTTGCAGTTCCCATTCCATCATCTCTTAACACTCCTTGAAGCATACTTTCACCTTCTAATTAATAATTCAGATAATTAACATTTACCATACTAAAATACCCTTAATTCCTATTTAAAATCCAACATCAATTATTCAAAAATTTAACTACTCACTTACAAGAATTAGAATGTAGTTCCTTCACTTCAACCCTTAATCTCACTTAATCTTCCCTTCATACATGTATAAGTTTTAACCAGCACAAGAAGCTAGAATTTAACATTCCAATTCCAAAACTAATGACAATATGAAAGAGCCAAATTCAAGATTTTACTTACCAATCTTCTACTTTTAATTTTCCTTGCTTCAAAACCAACCCTAAGCTTCACTTTCCTATTTCTTGATTTAAACAAAGAAGTGAAACTATAAATGCCATACCAATGCATCAAATTCTGAATTTAGAGACTAAAGAGAAACTAGAATTATACCTAGCCATTTGAAACTATCTCCTTCACTTTCCCAATTCCATAAACTTAGCATCAATTTTTGTTCAATCTCCTTCCTTGCATGCCCATGTCCAAATAGAATTATCTACCTGTCAATACCACTTTCATAAATGAAATATTCTCAAGAATTTAGAGATGAGAATTATACCTTAGTTCCAAAACTATTGCTTCTCACAAAAATGAGCAACTTCACGCCACTCTTCCTTTCTTTTCTTCAGTTTATGAATCATGGCCAAACATGTATCAATGTAGGAGAGGAAAAATTCACTTTTAGCAACATGCAAAAGGCTTAACAAATTCAAAACTCACCTTGTATGGTTTCCCTTCGAACTCCTCCACTAAACTCACTTTAAACCATCACCACCCTTTGCTCTTTAAAGCTTAATACTCTCCTTTAATAGCAAATTAGCCATGGAAATAGATAAAGAAGGATGAAGAGAGGAATATTTATAAAGGCATCTTGATCAAATGCTTCAAAATCTTTAGCACGCAGTGCTCCTAAAACTCGACTATGGCTTCTCCTTAGACACATGGTTTCTTTATTCTTCTCTAGTGGAGCTCAATTTTTTTTGAGTTATAAGTAATATGGCAACACATCTCATTGAGTATAATGGTATATAGTGGAAGTCAATGCCACTTTAATTGCAGTGCCAGAGCTCTCACATTTTTTATGGAATTATAAGCTTAAAAACTTAGTTTAATTAACCTTTAATTAATCATACTTCGTATTTTAATTTAGTAAATGCACTTAGTTATCATAACTTAATTTAATTACCTCATTTTTTGGGATGTTACATATATAGTTACAATTTTCCTGTTGTTAAAGAGTTTTTTCTACTCTTATGTAATTTTTCTTTTTTTTGGTTACAAAGGGAGTGGGATGAGCCATTGGAAAGGGGGGAGGGTTCTTAGGAAAGGTCCAAAGCTAACTACCTAAAATCAACTACTTTTAGTTTAGTTAGGTTAGATTTTATATCTCTTAATCAAACTTATCTATCTCTCTTTTCTCTAAACTGCTCATGAAATTAGTCAATGTGCAAATATCAATGAAACCAAATTGCTAAACACATCTATCCTCTTCAATATAGTATTCACTATCCTTAAGAAGATTTTCTTCCATTAACTCTTTGGCAGTTGTTATCTTAACCTTTTTTATTTTCATTAAGTCTGCTTCCTTCCTTAAGATCATGATTTTTTTTTCTAATTTTCTTATGTAGAGATATGATTATCAGAACATTGAATATTTTCACAATCCTTAAGAGATTTTCCTTCTCCAAATCTCTAGCAACTACTATCTTAACCTTTTTTATTTTCACTATGTCTTCTTTTTGTTAATTAAAGAAAGTAATAAGAATAGAGAAAATACAATTGTCCTAGAAATGTGTGTAATTTACATTCTACTTAAGGTGATATTTGCCTCCATTATGTTTGCTATTGGCAAATAACCCTATGATTTATTTTAAGTATCTTGAAATTGACAAATAGTAATTTTTGAAATCAAGATATAAAATTTTAGAATAAAACCAAAAGGAAAAAGGATACATTATTTTTATATTTCTTATTATTTTTTTAATTTTTTAAACTTTTTTTATGGAAAAAATATGAATAAAGGCAACTCTTTTAAAAGAGTTATATCTTTTCCAAAAAGTTATAACTTTTTGAAGAGTTATGTCTTTTAATTTATAATATAAATTTAAAATCAAATTTAAATTTAAAATAAAATAAAATAAAATAAATAATCTATTAATTTATTTCCATCCAATCCATACTTATGCATACATAACTTATTTTTTAATCTAATTATCCCTCGCATTTTCTCCCTAAGTGCATCATTTTCTCCAATGTTTCCTATGTAGAGAGATATAATTATCAAAATATTAGAATAACATTAATTATTACGTGTAATATAGGAATGGGAGGTTGGAATAGTTTGTATAAAATATAAGATATAATCCTCTCTGATTTGTCAATTGTCATAAAATTCCACTTGAACGATATCTGGCAATCGTATTTATTTTTATAACTTTTAATTAATAAATGTAAGAATTCCAAATATCTGTATTATCAGATGCTTGAACAATGAATATGTAACAAACTAGTGCCTAAACCGTCGCTAATGTCGCAATCTTGAAAAAAATGTAAAGGTGAAATTGTTAATTATGCAATAAATTTAAGGGTAAAATGCAATTTCCCATTGGTGTTATCTGACGTAGAAATTTTCCTCCCTCAATCTCGCGGAAATTTTGTCCCTGCATTTTCTAATATTTGTGTGAACAGAAGAATTCCACAGTTTCCACGGACACGCTCAACTTTCTCATGTTGTGCTTGGTTGGCACGGTACAATTTCTGTGGAAACGAACAAGCTTAATGTGTTCCAGTCATTACAGACCCCTTCTGCCCAGAAGGCCACAATCATCCATTTGCGCCAATAGATTGCTGGGTATCAAGTCCCTTTCTTTGCCAAACCCTTATTACCTTCATATTTATGCATATATAGTTAGAAATTATTATGGGTTGCACATCCTCTCTTCCAGGTAAATTTCTGGTTATATTGATTTTTCTACGCATCTATCTCACTAGGTTGTCCACCCCACTTTCTTTTTTCTTTTTTCTTTTTAAGTAAATACGGGTTAATAATAAAAACTTTTGGCAGAATTCCATCGTTGTTCTTAAAATTTGACTCTGGAGCTGAAATGGGATTGAATCTTGGACTAATTATGGATTACTTTTTTCTTTCTGGGTTTTAATTTTGTCGGGATTGATCATTTTTTGCTTTCCATTTCATTTATAATTTGTTAATTTGTAGGTTTGCTGGGGTTATAGGTTATTTTAATTCTGTGTTTCCAGATAGAAATCCAAGACGGCTGGGTCTAGCCAATTTGGAGAATGATGAAGGTCAGGACTCTAAGAATCTACGCGTGAAGGTACTTTAGAGCCAAAGTTCTAGCGAACTGTTTATTTTTCACAAACATAATCATTTGACGTTGGGAATAATGAATAACCTACTCTTGTAATGTTAGAATTTATTTTTGGCTCAGAATTAACTGTTAGCAGAGGAAAATTAATGTTTTTTTCCATTTTTTGGAACTTGGAAATTATTATTCCCTGGATTTTGTTTCAGTTCGTCTCATATTGAGCTAAAATTATTGTAATTTTGCGGTGTCAAATATTGCAATTATATTTTGAGGGCTGATATTTATTGAGTAGTATATTTGTCATATACCATATCAAACTTTTTTCTATATGGAGGAGAATTGAATTTTGTTCCATTGGTAGTTCAGTTTATATTGGATTGAATCATTTGGTTCCAAAACAATGAAGAGAACAAAAAAATACAAAATGTATTAAGAAAATTCTCTTTTATAGCCATAAGAAAGAAACAGAACAATATTTTGCTATCCATGATCAAGACTGATTTTTTTTTTTTCTTCGATAAAAAAAATCATAGATTTAGTACAAATTATATTTTTGCATACGGCCCTACTTTTAACTATATTTTAAGTTCTTGGTGGGCGACGGGGGATTGATTGAAATAGTCATAATAAATTCTGTAAAACTGAAAGTTCAATCTGTTAAACTTTCCCTGGAACTGGCAACTAACCTTTTAAATGCCAATTGAACGCAGCTTGTTTTGTTAGGTGATTCTGGTGTTGGTAAAAGTTGTATTGTTCTTCGATTAGTTCGTGGTCATTTTGATCCAACATCCAAGGTAAGTCATATGTTATGGCCATTTCGTTCTGTCTGAATTATTGCTACCTTCCTTGAGGTTAGGCTTTCTCACTTGATACCTCTCTAGTTTGAAAAATAACTGTCTTCCCATACTGTTTCATGCCACTTATGTACAACATTAGGCAGAACGAAAAATGCTAAGCAACTACTTAGTTTCTTCTCTTCAAATTAAAGCCACTGGGCCAAATGTTGCTAGATGATTGTGCCCACAATTTTTGGTCTGGCCTCAGCCGTAAGGCTATGTAGTAGGTAACCTCATTTAGAGTTGGTATTTTCAACTGGCTCTATATGTGGTGGGTTTTGATTCGGTAGAGGTAGTTTGGTGGATAGTGAGAGAAGAGATGGGTTAAGGGTAAAAGTGAATTTACTTTTGGAGATTACTTATTTACAAATACATGTAGTGGCAGAGTTATTTTTTTAAACTAAAGGGGTACTGGGTAATAAAACCTTAAAACTCGGGACGTAATGGTAATTTACTCTTTAATCAATATGAAGTAGATTTTGGCTTTGATGCTCATTTGGTTCCTGTGGATGGATATACGCATATTGTTTATTATTAAAATTATTTCATTGTTGGGTAACTCACGCTTTTCATCTTTGTAACATAAGGTAACTGTTGGAGCTTCATTTTTGTCACAAACAATAGCTTTGCAAGACTCTACAACAGTCAGATTTGAAATATGGGATACTGCTGGTCAAGAAAGGTATTTTTAATGTCTTTGTAGTTTACGCATACTGTATGCTACAAGCTATCATGAGAGCTCAACTATTTATTTGTTTCTCATAAAATACCCCCTTCTTATCTCAACAAATATATTCTGGAACCATAATTAATTGCATCTTTTTCAGGTATGCTGCACTGGCACCATTGTATTATCGCGGTGCAGCAGTTGCAGTTATTGTCTATGATATAACAAGACCAGAATCGTTCTTCAAAGCACAGTACTGGGTTAAGGTAGATCCATTGTAACTAGATGGTTCTATATTTCCATTTCTTGTTTGATATAGTTATTTGACTGCTATGAATAGCAATCCACTAGATGTTAAAGGGGAGCTGTTAAATGAAGGGCTAAAATTCAATCTTCTATTGATTCACTTCCTTGGTTTTTAATCATAGCAGTTGGAACTTAGTGACTCATGAATGTGTGTTCACAGTTCACTTGGACTTGAGAAATAAAAAGGGGACTGAAATGTGTTATGAAGCTGTAGTAATTTTGAACAAAGAGTAGTGGCGACATGGTTTTTGACATTTTAGATGACATTCAATCTGTATTTGCTGTCAATAGTAATATGAATGTGTTGGAAATCACATGCTTAATAGCATTTATAGCTAATTGATCACATGATTATTAGCTGCTTTTGATTATGTCTTTTAGGTCAACTTTCTATTTTTTTAATTTTCAATTTAAGCCTATAATTTATTTTAAATATCTGTTGTTAGTTAATATTCCATGATCATTAGGCATTTAGTGGGTGGATTTTAAATAAGAATCACCTGGGATCATAGGTGTTGATGGATTGAAGTCAAATGATTTCATTTCCTTATTTGCTTCTAGTACTATGAGTCTTTATTTTGTATTTATGTTCCTGTCTTTTCCTTTTCTGGTTGAGGTCAATTGGCCATTTCTCTTGTGGCCTACCTCTTCCAAAATGCAGCGACTATTGCTTTGAAATAAATAAGAATTTTTATTTTTTAAAATCTTTACCATATTAGAGCCCTTATGGCCTGATCACCTCATGGTCAAAGAATGTTATAGACATGGTGTTGTCCACAAAATTGCCACCCCAAACAGCCTTGGAGTGAGCAAAACAACTCCAAACCTGCTCATCATAGGGCAAACCATGGCATTAAATACCAAGAAGAAACAAACCATTGAAGTCACCATTTTAGCCAATTTTGGAGTGAGCAAAGCTATCCTAACTTTCATTACATAAATGTGAGATGAAAATGCCCAAAACTAAGACCCTCACTACAAGGTGGGGTGAGGTTATTTAAAACTAAGACCCTCACAGCAAAGTGAGGTGAGAAAGAAAATAAATATATATTGCATCTTCCGACAATGTAAGGTGAAAAGGACTTGCATCTCACTACAAAGTTAGGTGAAAAAGCCTAATACTACACTCATTGCTTAGAGCGGTAAGAAGACAAAACAAACCTGCACCTTGTGACAAAATGAAGTAAGGAAGATCAAGAAGAGAAAAAAAAAACTATTATGTATCCATAGCAAAGAGTAATGAAGAAGATGAAGAGTTAGAAATCAAAATTAAAAATGACAACAAGAAAGAAATTTTTTTCAAACAACCTCCAAACGCTGAGAAAGAAGAAAAATGACAATGCTAGCAGCAAGTTGTGCCTAACTTGAGGGTAAGTATTGGAAATCACATGATTAATAGCATTTATGGCTAACTAATCGCGTGATTATTAGTTGATTTTTGTTATATTTTCTGTTGAACTTTTTTTTTAATTTTCTATTTAAACTTGTAATTTATTTTAAATTGTTGGAAATTATTATTAATTTTAATTAAATTATTTTATTTGTTTAATTTTAATTAAGACTTATTTATTCTTAATTAGTTTTGGATAACATTTTTATGCATTTAGGATTAGTTTAACTGTTTTATTTTGATTAGAATAAGATTAGTTTAAATTTTCTATTTCAATTAGAATAGAATTATCCTATTTTGATTAGGATAAAATTATCTTCTTTTTTTTTTAAGAGTTTTGCATCTTTTAATTAGAGTAAGAGTCTACTCTCTCATTTATCATTTATAAATATAAAGTTGCTTCCATCTAATAAAATAAGTTTAAAGAAAAATTAAGGGGGAGTGTTAGAAATTATTTTATTTTTTATATTTTAATTAAGGCTTATTTATTTTTAATTAGTTGTGGATAACGTTTTTATGCATTTAGGATTAGTTTAAGCGTTTTGTTTTAATTAGAGTAAGATTAGTTTAAGTTTTCTGTTTTAATTAAGATAACATTATCTTATTTTGATTAAGATAATATAATCCTCTTTTTTTAAAACTACGTCTTTTAGTTGGAGTAGGAATCTATTCTCTCTTTTATTTTTTATGAATGCAATGTTGCTTTTATCTAATAAAACAAGTTCAAAGGAAAATTAAACCCTGAATTTTTGCATAAATATTTGTTGGCAGTTAATATCCTATTATTATTGGACATTTAGTAAGCAAATTCTTCACAAGAATCACATGGGATTATAGGTGTTAATTAGCTGAAGTCAAGTGGTTTATTTCCTTTTTTGCTTCTAGTATTATGAGTCTTTATTTTGCATTTATGTTCTTGTTTTTTTCCCTTTCAAGTTGAGGTTGATTGGCCGGTTCTTTTATGGCCTACCTCCTCTTATATGTAACAACTATTGTTTCAAAATTTAAAAAACAAGAATTGTTAGAGTCACTATTTTTGAAAATCTTCATGTTATAAAGCCCTTATGACCTGATCACCTCATATGACCAAATATGGTCAAACAATGCTACAAATGCCAAATAGGATGATTTTGTGGACCCCAAACAACCATGGGGTGAGCAAAATAGCTCCAATCCTAACCATCATTGGGCAAACCATGGTATTAAACACCAAGAAGGAAAAAACCACTGAAATCGCCATTTCAACCAATTTTTGAGTGAGTAAAACCTCAACTCTTATCACACAAAGGTGAGGGGAAGGTGTCCAAAACTAAGACCCTTACTACGGAGTAGGGTGAGGTTACCCAAAACGAAGACTCTCATAGCAAAGTGATGTAAGGAAGAGGGAAAAAAAGAAATATTGCACCTTCCAACAAAGTAGGGTGAAGAAGACCTGCATCTCACTACAAAGTTAGATGAGGAAGCTAAATATTGCACTCATTGCTAAAAGGGGTGAGAAGACAAAACAAACCTACACCTCATGACAAAGTGAAGGAAGATCAAGAAGAAGGGAAAAAGGAAATTATGGATCCATAACAGGTAGTAATGAAGAAGACAAAGACTTAGAATCCAAAATTAAAAATGACAAGAAGGGAAAAATCTTCTTGGGACAACTTCCAAATACTAAGAAAGAAGAAAAATGGCAATGTTGGCTCCAAGTTGTGCCTAACTTTGAAGAGAGTGTTAGAAATTACATGATTAATAACATTTATAGATAATTGATCACGTTATTATTAGTTGGTTTTTATTATGTTTTTTGGCCTCCTTTCTGATATTTTAATTTTCGGTTTAATTCTGTAATTTATTTTAAATAGTTGTTGCTGGTTAATATCCCACTATTATTGGGCATTTAGTGGAAAGATTCTTCATAAGAATTGGCTTAAGTTAAATAGCTTTATTTCCTTATTCACTTCCAATATTGAGTCTTTATTTTTGCATTCATGTTCTTGCCTCCTTTTTTGGTTGAGGTTGATTGTCTGGTTCTCCAGCCTACCTCCTCCTATATGTAGCAACTATTGCTTTGAAATAAACTAGAATTTTTAGAGTCATTATTTTCTTTAAAAATGGTATCAAAGCCCTCATGGCTTGATCATCTCATATGACCAAATATGGCCAAGCAATTGTGCAAACACCAAACAAGGTGATTTTTTTCACAAAATTGCTACTCCAAACAGCCTTGGGGTGAGTAAAAAGTTATAATCCTAATAATCACAAGGCAAGCCATGACATTAAACTCCAAGACGTAAAAAAAAAAACCACTAAAATTGTGATCTCAACCAATTTTGGAGTGGACAAAACTATCCCAATTCTCATCACACAATATATATATATATATATATTGCACCTTGCAACAAAGTAGGGTGAAGAAGACTTGTACCTTTCTACAAAGTGGTGAGGAAGCCTAATGCTACACTCACTGCTAAGAGAGGTAAGAAGACAAACCAAACGTTCATCTCATAACAAAGTGAAGTAAAGAATATCTAGAAGAAAACAAAAATTATGGATCCATAACAAGAGTAATGAAGAAGGTGAAGAGTCAGAAACCAAAATTAAAAACAAAGAAGGAAGAAATTTTTTTGGACAATCTCCAAATGTTGAGAAAGAAGAAAAATGGCAATGAGAGCTTTAAGCTATGCCTAACTTGAGGAGTAGTGTTGGAAATCACATGACTAATAGCATTTATGGCTAACTAATCCTGTGATTAATAGCATTTATGGCTAATTGATTATGTGATTATGAACTAGTTTTTATTTTGTTTTGTGGTCAACTTTTTGATTTTTTTTTTTTTGGTTTAAGCCTTTATTTTAAATATCTGTTGCTGGTTAATATCCTATGATTATTGAGCATTTAGTGGGTAGATTCTTCATAAGAATCACATGGGCTTATAGGTGTTAATGGACTGAAGTCGAATGATTTTATTTCTTTATTTGTTTATAGTATTATTAGTTTTTATTTTGCATTTATGTTCCCCTCTTTTCCTTTTCTGGTTGAGGTTGATTGGTCGATTCTCTTGTGGCCTACCTTCTCTTTTATATAGCAACTATTGCTTTGAAATGAACCAGAATTTTCGGAGTCATTATTATTTGAAAATCTTCATAATGATTTACTGATTTTGAAATTTTCTACTGGTTGAAATTCAACCCACTTTGATGAGTTGACCTAAGTCAAGCAAATGGTAGAATCAATGAAAAATGAATAATTCAATCCCATTATAATATCTTGTTTATCGTTATGCCTATAGAAAAGAGTTAATAATAGGTATTATGGACTCATTGGATGTTATTTGTCGGCGTTAAAGAGCATAGTCATTTCTTAAATATATTTCTAGAAAGATAGAAGAAGCTGACAATCTGTATGCTGAGTTGCAATATTGTATACATTTTGTAGCTAGATTCATTTTATTCTAGCCGACAAAATGCCTTTTATAAATCAAAGTAAAATAGCACCAATGTTTGTCTGTTATGTGCACTTCTAGGTTCCATAATTAATTGTCAGCCCCCTACAAAGATTTAAAAACTGATTTGCTTTCCTACTTTTTTCTTTTTGCGCATTAGATTTCATTTATTCGTCTGTAGGAGCTGAGAAAGCTCAAATCATAATCATTATGGGTAAAGGTACTGGAAAAACTGCCCAAAGAATAAGATTGATAGCTGATAATTCAATTTGATGAAGTTATGATTGGCATGCATCCTTTCAATTAGATGGCTTTAAGTTTCTTCTTTTTTTTTTCTCTAAATTTGTTTAAGTAGTTGATATATGTAGTCATTTTTATAGGAGTTACAAAAGCATGGAAGCCCTGATGTAGTTATGGCCTTGGTTGGTAATAAAGCCGATCTTCAAGAGAAGCGGGAGGTGCCCGTTCAGGTAGCGCTACATCCCTCAATATTATGGCTTCTTTTATAAATAAATAACCACTTGCCATTCTCATATATTATGCTTTAATGTATCTGTGAAGGATGCCCTTGACTACGCTGAGAAGAATGGAATGTTTTTTATAGAGACATCTGCAAAGACAGCAGATAATATAAATGAGCTGTTTGAGGTACTCATGACATCACTTCCTTCATATAATTCAATTTTGAAACGAATTTGGACATGTTTCTGTCACTACTTAGATTGGGATGAAGAGTATGTTGTGGTTTCAGTGGCTGTGACTGTTATGGCAATTAATAATGGCCATGATCAAATTTTGCCTTCGTTAATCACAATTATTTTGAACTATATTAATGGTTGTGATAGGAGTTGCATCCTTTGTATTTAAATCATCTGTCATAAAATACTCTAGCTGTCAATGTCAAACCTTTGCATTTAAGGTTCCAAAGGAAGATGGTAGCGTTTTGCCCCTATTTGTGCAGTATGAAGTTTGGTATATTTCTAAGTTTAAATGATAACCTTGTCACGAGGGCTCCAAGAATTTTCAGGCAGAACAAGCTTAAGTGTGAGGCAATATTGGAATAGTGTTTGATTTTGACTTGTAGATGTTTGGGATTTTCCATAGGATATGCTAGTGTTAAGATTTCAAGTTTTAACTTTGGTCTTTGGTGTCTTAGGACATTATTGACTATTCTACTTGCAAGCCTCCCATCATGTTGCAGCCTGAAGACCGCCGTAGCAAAGTCAGATATAGCTGTTGGAGGAGCTAAAGATGATCTTGGGATAGGAATCGCAACCTACAAAAATCTAGCATTGACTCCACTCTGACTAAGGTAATAATATCTTGGTTTTGGATTATGTAAGTAGAGAGTTAACCATTAAACTTGGAGCTGAGGAAGGTAGAGGAGAAATATTGCTTTATCAAAGCATAGGCCAACTGTTGAGATTTCCTACAGGGTTATTTCATATGGAATTGGATATCTAATTTTAAACTTGAATCTGCTATGGAAATGGCTATGAAGTTGAAGAAAATGTTAATGTTATAGATTTGTTTATAATTAGGGAAGCCGGAGCTTGTTGGCCGTTCTTCTCTGGGAATCTTGTATGCCAAGACAAGTTGTTCAAATGGAAGTGCCTACCTGAATTGTTAAGTAACCAAGCCAACCGGCAATGCCGAAGCTCAAACAAGTTGAGGTCAAAGAAAGGGAATCAGAAAATCTAAGGTCATATATCAGGTTCTGCTAGATTGCAACATGTAGAGAAGTTGAAGGGGCATATTGGATGGTACCAACTGCTAGTCAGCCTCCTAAACCTGTAAAAGACCAAAACATTCAAGAATTACAGACTTCTAATGCCCGAAAAAAGATAAGAAGTTTTGTTTGCAATCAAATTAGATGTTTTTTTTAGCTGACATCACTTCATTATTCAGAAATTATTAACATGTCATTGATACATGCCTGCTGTTTCTGACCTATTATCCTTAAAAGGTTGTAGAAAGGGACTCAGAATTGGTAAATATGTGCACTACTTAGGCAATATAACATTAGTCAGAG
Organism: Erythrophleum ivorense; assembly: GCA_026724425.1. Lineage (NCBI taxonomy): Eukaryota > Viridiplantae > Streptophyta > Magnoliopsida > Fabales > Fabaceae > Erythrophleum > Erythrophleum ivorense. The sequence continues at coordinate 109,000 of JAIUCV010000640.1, read as the reverse complement.
ATAGTTAATTTTGTCGCTGATGCAATTCAAGCAATGCTGGTATTACAACTTCACTTCGTTGCTGTAGCCTGCAGAGAAAAGTGGAATTGATTACCAAGGATATTTTGATTTTTGGTCTAATTAGGATCTTTCACTAGCATTTCATGTCTCTTCCCTTTGGTTGCCCATATTTTTGTCTCTGTAATGTAGGTGCATCTTAAAAATGTAAAGCATGCTTGGAAGTTACTTTGTCCAGTAACTTCTTGAAGACAAATTGGACATCCTGCAAAATTTTAAATTTATCGAGTTGAATCTAGTTGGCGTTGTTGAAGTTTTATAATTATTTGATTATTTTCCACATTACTATCAGTAAGAGTTAAGAGATCTGAATATTCAGAAAGGACAAGAATTAGTCATGACTGGATATTTCTGTGGCTTTCCTTCTTTTTTTTTCTAGGAACACAATGATGACCTTCATGCTCTATCTCAATTTTGCAATAGGTTTCATCCCTGCTTCTTCGTTGGTAGTTCATACTAGGGAATAATCTTTAGTTCTTTGTTTTCTTTCCTCTACATCCAAATATTTTTCTGTTAGAAATTCTTATCTGCAGGATCATTTGATATTTCTTCGCAAATGTCATCCATCTGCATTTAAGGGTTTTCATAGAATGAATTATCCAAGCTGCTGATTTTGGTTGTTTTTATGACACCTAAAAATTGACAAGCAGTTCCCTTTCATAGGCAATTGCCAAAAGATTGCCTCGTCAGTCCATTACTTGATGTACCAGATGACGATTGACCTAAAGATTTGCTTTTTCTTTAGAACCTTCTAAATGTAATATATGAGTTGTGTATATTGTGATCATATATCCCTACAATTTTCTTGTTTGATATGCCTTTTTCAATAAAGTTGAATGTGTACTATAATGAACGGTATCATGTCAGATATATGGATGATACGTTATAGGTGGATTCTCTAATGTTTGAAGGGCATTGGTATCTTGCTTAATCGGCATCTTTATCGACTTTTGAATTGTGCATCAAATATTGTGATTATTTTGATTCAACGATGAATAAAGTTGCCGATTAATTGATTTACATTTGAATGTAATGGACCGCGCTTCTTATTACCCTCAGATGATGGCTGAAGTTGATATGAAATGTTACCACAGGATATGCAATAGACGTGTGTTTTTTGTTTGGCTAATTCTCACTGGAGCTAACATGCTGCCTCAGGCATGCCCTCCTTCGATTCGTTATCCCGATGTCATCATAATATTCTATTGTCATTTATGTTTAATCAATGGTGAATGTCAAGAAATTATGCAGTTTGGCTTATTATTTTTTTTCTAGCATGAATTGCTTATTTGGTCCACACTGGAACCTTTGGAATTGATTCCATTTCTTCACAACAAATTCAAAAATTTTAAGACTTTTCAAGGTATATTATTTATCTTTTGACCAAAAAATATAAAAACTCATGCACTAATCAATGAGTACTAAGCAATAGAGGTGATCATTTCAAGTTTGACTCGTTGACTAGGGCTCAACATTTTTTAATTAGGCCATAGATTTTATATTTAAGCCCAAGAGTCCAGCTTGGGCTATGATCTTATAAAGTTAAGCCTAGCTTCATTATACAAAAATATAAAAATATTATTATATATCTTAATTTCAATTTTTAAATCTTTAAGAAAGAAAAATTTAACCTTAAGTTCTAAATGACCCTTATGCATTGTGGAATTTGGTTTGAATCGCTTTTATTTATTTAAATTGTAAATTATGTAAATTTTTGTTAAATTATATTTTTACAGCTCAAATTCATGGAAATCTATAGTACGGGTGGGTATCCATATTCAAAGTTGGGTCACGCCCAACCTTAATAATAACATATATTATTGAAGTTTAAGCCTCTCTCTTAGTTTAAAATCTATTAGGTGCAACCAAACTCAACTCAATTTAATATAATTTAACAAAAAAGAAAAACTTAACCTTAAGTGACCCTTATGCATTGTGGAATTAGGTTTGAATCGCTTTTCTTTATTTAAATTGTAAATTATGTAAATTTTATAAAGTTTTTTTTGTTAAATTATATTAAATTGAGTTGAGTTTGGGTGCACCTAATAGATTTTAAACTAAGAGAGAGGCTTAAACTTCAATAATATATGCTATTATTAAGGTTGGGTGTGGCCCAACTTTGAATATGGATACCCACCCGTACTATGGATTTCCATGAATTTGAACTGTAAAAATTTTAACTTGAACAATCTATCAAAAATAATTGGTTCAAAAATTTTAAAATATGGACAATATTTTTGTTAAATTTTTGGGTCAATTACTCTTCTCTCTTATGAAAGATATAGATCCCTCTCCTTTATTACAAATATATATATATGAACCCCTTGAAATTAAAAGGTAACTATAATATCTTAACGATAATATTGATTATTTTATATTAGTTAAATATATATTTAACACTTGTTATATTATATTAATAATAAATATAAAGATATTGTAGTCAAAATAAATGTAATTGTAGCATATTTTTTATTTCAAGAAAAATTAGTGTAATATTTTGATTTTAAAATAAGGAAGTATAATTGTTATGGGTATTACTTGGCCATAAGAGTTCGAATCAACCCAATTCAGTTTTACCCAATTCTAAAAAGCCTAAACACTCAACAATTACCATTTATCAAGTTTCATCCAAAGAACTAAGATAGTGAGTTGTTCAAGTTGCTTTGAATAGAATGGTTTTAACTTGGCAAGCTACTTGATCAAATAACTTCTACAGTTCTACCAGACAACTTGGCATGATCATTATCATCATTTCACCACATTTGAAACTTATGAAAAAAAATGCTTACAACCACACCAAAGGAATATCTTCACCATCATCTTTATTATTAGGCTTACATTTCATTAATACTAAAAATTACAATCTTTACTTTGTCTAGTCACTATATCCCTATTTTTTTAAGCCCCTTAATACAAGTTTTCGTCTTTTGGTCATTCTCTCTCCCCCTTTTTGTACTTCTGATCATCTTGCCTTGTGCACTGTCGAGGTCATCTCTGAGATACCCACAACAATCCATACATCCACTAAGTTGAAACATTTGTCGTGCTTGGTAAGGGCATCTTAACTTTCTTTCATCCTTCAATCTTGAAAGGAATGCAATAGACAAATAAGATGATCTCCTTCAATTCAACTATGTTGGAAAATCCAAATAGTCTTAGATCTCCAACTCTGATATAATAATTTTATAATTTTTGTTAATAAGCTAGTTATATTATCTTTAGTTATGACTTATATCATTTTTAATTATGGATTTGTATGGATACTCGTTTTACTTTTGGTTCATATTATTAATAAAATATCACATGCCATGAAAACTATTACATATCATATTATTGCACAAATCATAAAATTCCGTAATATTTACCATGGGCAAGATAGATGACCTCAACTATTTTAAATAGTTATATTAATATTAAGAAGGGAAACTCTACTTGTTATAAGAAAATCATATTATTTAGTTATAAATATACTACAAGTTAGATGGATAACCTCACTCGAAGGGTTTGGTTTAAAGGCAAACAAGATTGACAACCTCGCTTTTCCTTTGAAAAATCTAGTTTAGAAGGAATAAGAAGGATAGCCTTACCTATCATAAAAAGAAAACCTCACTTAAAGGAAATAAGATAGATAACTTTGCTTGAAGTAGGAGCACCATGATTGCAAGTAAGAAGGAAAACCTTGCTCATATTAGGAAAATCCATATCATTACCTACTATCTTGATTGCTCATAATCTTAATGATTTTTCACAAAGAAAAGTTTTTTCTAAATTATGTTTTCACTCAACTTTCTAACTACTTTTTGAAGTACTCAAAATGACTACTTTCTCACTTTTTTTTTGTAATAAAACTCATTTCAACTATATTTCATGCAACCAATTTTCCAAACTAGCTTTGAAAATATTTTCCAACAATGATCTTAGTGATCAATTTCAAAATCCATTTTGAAAATACTATTTTTTGCCAAGGAGAAATGGATTTCAATTAGCATGATTTTCTATTACATGATTTTTATACTACTTATTAGGGAAAAACCTTCATTGAAGGGTTAAAAATCCAAGTCCATATTATGAAAAAAGATCAACATGTTGTGAAAAGGATGTATGCACTTTATCAACCAATGCATTATAACCTTAGTAAAAGCTACAACCTCGACTATGCACACTACTCTATGATCCTAGCAAGGCCATATCTCTAGGTACATGTCACTACTTGCATTACAACCCTGGCAGGATTGGAAGCCTCAAGCAAGCATTATGAACAATATTCGAGATGCCTCAATCAAAGCATTAGAAGTTTGAGAAAAAAAAGGTTCATCACAACCTACAAAAACTTTTGAAAAGATTTTGAAACAAAAGAGGGTATGGCTTCTTACAAGAACTGATCAAAAGATCAAACATATTTCTTATTTACATCTTCCAAAAAGGCACAACCTGTTTACAAAATAAATATTCCAATGTGCAAAATGCATCTTTTCAAATATACAACTTAACACAACTTATTTGTGAAATGCATCTTTGAAGGAAAAAAATCCATTTTTTACTTCCTTTACAAAATTAGAAGTATTTACAAATCATGTTTTGTACATCCTTGGCCAAAAAATTTACAAAAGCTTAAATTTTCAAAGTATGTTTTACAAATACATATTTTATATCTCGCAAAGATTTATAAAGATTAATACCATAAAAAAGCTATTGAATAGAAAAATTGGCAAAAAGTGATTCAAAGAGATTAAGCAAGTCAAACCCACAAGCTCAAATGAACAAACTAATTAGCATAGTAGCTTTTGCTTGGTGGCTCCGCCATAAGCAAGCAATAAATAAAAGCTGCCACCTTTAGTTATTCCTTGTCACTTAGGAACAACCTAAATTGGGATGAACAAAGTGATTGCTATTGCTGATAGTATGGGTCATCAGGACTTAGTTCCTTCCAAGAAGAGAAAATTTTGAATGAACACATTCATCACATTGGAAGCAACTAAAGCCTCGATAACTAATAGCATCAAATTTGATCATCATTAACTATTTTCATTTATAGAAAACCCTTTTTAGTTACAATAAAGATTCATTCCTTTAATATAGTAAGGGTATCAAAACTTAGAAAATCTAAGAAAGCTACAGATGTCATGGGAGACATGGAGCAGCTGCTGAGGAAGGCCATGGTCATTACTATCTTGAGATGGAGGTAACTTATTAAGAAAGCCACAACCAACTTTAAGATTTGACCTTGAACAGAAAAGGGTATCATAAATCTCAAACATATTTTATTCACAAAATATATTATAAGATTATCTTGAAAAAAGGCATTACATTAATTTGTATTTATAAATGACTACCTTGAAAGGAAAGAGGATATTAGATGAATAAGAAAAAAACACACACACAATAGTACAAGTTTGAAACCATGTTGAGACTACCTAGGAAAAGAGACATAGACAACCTTGAGCTATAAGAATCTAATAAGAAACCAAGGGGGAAAAATCACCATACGGTAAAGGGAAGCATGATGTTCAGCCTATTCTCAAAATGCTTGGGTATTAAGCATAAGACAATGTGCAAATAAGGAAATCAACATTCATTGTAGAGATTAATTGACAATGCTTCTTTTCTTCCGAATACAACACAAAGTATATCCTCAATAAACTCAACTTCCTTTCTGAATTGGAAGAAAAAAAGATGTTGATGGTCAACCCCTTCAACTTTACTTGACCCATTTTCTCTTAAATTCATAAGAATTTCCATGTTAAAGAGAAATCCCTAAACCCTCCCATTAAAAGTATGGCCAAATGGATAAGGCAAGATGTGTGAAAGGAAGTGTTAGAAAGGTGAAGCATCTGATTAGAAAAACATAAAGAATCCCTTTAAAAACTACAAGATCTTAAAACCAGCTATCACAATCATTAAGGCATGCGAGTATTACTTCTATATGTTAAGAGTTAGCATTAGATCAAGTCAAGATCAATGGGCCTCATGTTAGACCAAGCCATCTAAAATCATTTACAACAATTAAAAAGAAACATTGTAACACCATCATTTCTAGCTCATATCTATCGTCATTTACATGCTCATGTAATATGTTCCATGAAGGAAGTAAGAAATTCCATTAAAAATAATACATTTTCTTGCATTGTGTTGTATGTAAAAATTTCATTTAGTGTCACGTGGACCGTATGAGCTCATAATATACATTCTCATATTTAATTATATGAATACAACTCATTTGCATCCTCAAAAAAGGCCTACATCTCAAGAATCATGAAGGGAAGCTTAAAATATGCATATAAAAATTCAGACAGAATTGGCTCCTTTTCTGACCAAACTTTGAAAATTCATAACTAATTCTAGAAAAATCAAAATGATCCATTCTTGGCCATTTTGGAAAGCTATTGATTTCTGCTTCATAAAAAAAATATGTCCACACTATAACATCAATTATAGAGGACGTTTGACATCCGAAAAGGTCCAGAGGTCAAGCTATCCCCTGGTACTGTCACAGCTTTTTGCAAACAACTTTGAAAATGTCCAATTAATTCCAAAAAAATTCAATCCATGCAAATGATACCAATCTAGAAAGCTGTGGATGTTAGCTAGAGGAAAAAAATAACTCTAGACTAGCTTAGGCACGCCAAGACCTCGAAACCCAATCAAACAGTAACAGATATCGGTTGGAATTCCTGATACTGGACAGAATATTCAAAAATTTATATCTCCCTCTCTAGACACCCAAAGGAGGTGCTTTTAGTTGGCACGAGTCACTATGAATGTCTAGTTTCTTTGTATAAAATTTCATGACAATTGGACATCATTTGAGCCCTATGTGGTAGATTTTATTTTCGGACTAAATGAATAATACAGTAGACCAAAATCAGAAAAAAAAAATGCCAACTTTGAAAATTCATCAAATATTCTGTAGACCTCTGAAAACTATAGTTTTTAGCTTCCCAAAAGGTTTTCAACAAGCTCTAATTGCATGTCAAATCTCAGAGTAGGAAGAACTCATTTGGCCAAAAAATGATATAGGGTTCCATTATGGTTATTTTTGATTCCATATGGAGTACCAAAGTTGCCAAATGGTTTTCCCTTGGTCTTGGTACCATTTGGGCAAATCTAAAAGTACATTTAGGACTTACGTGAGCTTCCCAAATGGTCACAAATCTCATGCATCTCATTTTGGCCTTTTCATCCACACATACACATTTACATCAAACTTTCACAAGGCATATCTTGGCATTACATATCCAAATTACATGCTAGAGTTCACATATCATATCCATTTATTTATACATCACATATTATCATAATTATTCATGTTTCGAAGGTCATAGACCGTATACAAGCATAGGTTATATAATTGAACATGGGTATGGCTTTGAAGAACCAAAACTTTGCATTATGTTGTCATCTTCTCATCCTCAAGGTGATTGGCTTTCATTACCTTGTCCACTTGGTCTACCTAGCATGTGAGATCATTGGAGAGGAGAAAATGAGATTCAAAGAATCCCAATAGCTCATCTCCCATTTAATCATACATAATATATGCAAAGCAAGCCTTAAAAATGCATGCATAGATAAAATAGAAGTTATAAACATTTAAGAAGCAAGCTTGGTATATGGACAATTCATACAAGACATTCAAGAGCTCACCAAGTGTTTGGATTGGCCTCACACTTTTCCTTATAGATTTTAGACTTGCCTCATCCATTCCTTAAGAGCTTTAGACTCAACCATACTCTTAGGAGCCCACTTTGCTTTTAGAAGACTCTTTGCTATGTCTCAACCAATCTCAAGGGTTCTTGGCTCATTCTCACCATGGTTAAGAGTTCTTAGCTTCTCCACTCTCAAGCAAAATCAAACAAACATCATACATTCATTTGAAAAGATAACATGACATCATGAAATCATGGCATATCAAATCATGCTAGCATATTTTTTATGGCTTGAAAATACATATACACACATTCTAAGACAAGCTAAACACATATTCATGCATAAGAGAAGGTGAAGAGAGCTACCTTGCACACAATCACACACTTTTTCCTTTGAATCCAAGCTCCCATTTTCGGCCACGCACACACAAGAGTGTGAGGAAAGTTTCTCTTAGTCTAGACACAATTTATGGAAGTCAATTAGGTTCATGAACTCAATTCTAAGGCCATACAATTTACTTAGACACTAGGTTAGCTTATAACCTCATTATGGTCCATAAATGCACCTAATGAAGCAACACCCCTCAAATAAATTCTAGCCTCCATTCTTTCCTTTCAAATATGATTCTTGACTCCTTTTAAGCCTCTTGGAGTTATCACACAATTAAAACAAAAAGTCTAGGTGCATATTGCTTCTTTAGGTCATAATATGAAACCTAAAGCACCAACTCACTTTCTATGAGTTTCAAATTTTTTTCAAGGCCTCCCCTCATTTTCATTCATCATATATGACTAAAAAATGGGTTTAGATAATTTTAAAATTCTCCCTAGCTACACAAACCCTTTTAGACCGAGGCTATGGAAAAAATGAGGCTTTTTGGAGTTTGCTTTGTTTTCTCAAAGGAGGATGCATATAGAGAGTCTCTTAGGGATCTTAGGAGCTCATTTAAACTCTTATTTAGGCCTAGGAATTATCATACAAAATCAGATTTTATAAGGTACAATTGAAACCCTAGAACTTGCATCTTGAAATCTAATAGTTTTTTATTAATTCCCTTTGCATCTTCTTAATCTCCACATCCTTTTTCCTTAGATTCACCCTTGGTTCTGCCTAAAAATCAATTTCTCCTAGGATTTTCTCATGTTGGGCGAAATGGAGGAGGAGGGAACTAGAGATGATAACCATTGGAAGAGAAATTCCTTGTTTTCTTGTTTTTTTTCACTTGAATCTTGTATTCTTTGAGCTCCTCTTTTCAAATGTGAATTTTCCCCTCAATTTCTCCTCTAAAACAGATCCATATACTTCATTATAATCATAGGAAATAAAGAAGAATGAAGGAAAAGAGGTTTGGAAGAGAAAGAGCATGAAAAATCATATCTTTCTACCTTGAATTTCTCCTCCTTTTCTTCCTCCTCTTGTGTGCCTCATCCCCTAGGGTTTTCCTCTGGTTTTGGGTAGAACATGGTTGTGCATAATGAAGGGAGAAGAAGGGTTCATCATATACATAGGTGGGAAGAAGTTACATTTTTCAAAAATTTCCATTTTGCCCTTCGTTCTTGGTATTTTTGTTTCTCCTTCGTTTTAGCTCCTTTTTTAGAACCATCTTTTCTATTATGAAATTTAGGTTTCCAATTTAGTATAATGCCTTTGGAATCACTCAAATCGGAGCTAAAACCTTCCCAAACGAATCCGTCAAAGTTTGGGTACATTGACATTGAAAAACATCCATCGGAGGGGATTTAATTGTCCTGGGGCTTTCTATAATTTTCAGGGCCTCTAAGAACCCCGAAGAACTCAAAACTTTCATTTAAAAAGCTCTCCTATGTGAATTCCAAAATTTACTCAAAATTATGAAAATGCCATTACATTTCGTAAAAAATTGTTTCTTCATTCTAGCTTCATTTTTCTTTCCTTCTGAGTTAGAAATTCTCATTTTTAGGAGTCTAGAATGCTTTCCAAATTTTTCAGGACCTTAGCTACATCATTTTGGGGAACTTTCTTTTATATTCGATGAGTTTTGTTCATTTACGGAGAAACCATACGTTACGTTTCTCACGCTTTTTCTCATTTTTAGAAAACTAGATATTACAAACATCACGTCAAAAAATAAGATTTCCATCTTATTATTCTTGTATTCTTTATAAGTTTTGAAAATACAAAATAGAACGATAAAGCATTACAAAAGAAATATGACATCCTTCACAAATAAGCACAAAGGTTCAATCATAAACTTTTCCCTTAGGGCTTCAACAACATTAACCAAAAAAAAGTAGGGGAAAAATCCAGATGGCTAGGCAATGTTGGCAATGATAGCTTCCTTTAGTAGAAAAAACTAACTAAACTATAACTCTCTTACTCTTTACATATTAATTAATTGCCTCATGATTAGCTTATTCATAGCAGAAGCTATTTATCATCTTACTATTTAATATAAAGGTGTAAGGAAATCATACATTACACTAACATGTAAGTCAACTTATCATAATTACTCAGAATGCTAGATTTCTATCACCATAGTTATTGGCCAAATAGCCTCATGTAGGACTTTTGGCACTAAGATGTCATTAAAAACTTATCATTAGTCAGTTATTAGGGCATACATATGCACACCATCATATAACAAAAGAGTGCCCAAAATCACACATGCATCATAAAATACTAAGTTAGGTTAAGGAGCTACTATGATACATGAAAAAGAGCTCCATAATAACAACATAATTCTCCAAACTCTCTGGGGTCTAATTATTTAGATTCGACATGCTAGTACTAGGAGAAACCTCCTAGGTCTCTTTTATAACCATAATAGTCTTCATATTAATGATTAACTTCACCTAGCCAATACCTGGTGTAACACCATAAATTCTAGCTCATTTCATGATACTTATGTGCTTTACATAATTAAATTCTATGAGAACATATGAGAGAAGGGATAAAAATAATGGAATTCTTTACACTGCGTCATATATTAAAATTTCATTCGATGTCACGTGGACCGTGTGAGCTTATACTATACATTCTCATATTTAATTACATTAATACAACTCTTTTACATCATAAAATCATGCCCACAACTCATGAAAATCAAAGGAGAGCTCAAATTACTTAAGTGCATTTTCGGCCAGATTTGTCTCTTTTTTCTGACCAAACTTTGAAAAATCATAACTAATTTTAGAAAAATAAAAAACATGTATTCTTGGTCATTCTAGAAAGCTACAGATGTCTACTACACACTACGAATATGTACAGACCATAACATCCATCACAGAGGACATTTGACATGTGAAATGGTCCAGAGGTCAAACTGCATTCTGGGACTGTTACAGAATTCTGCAAAAAACTTTGAAAATGTCCAATTAATTTTACAAAAATCCAATCCATACCAATGATACCAATCTGGAAAGCTGTGGATGTTAACTAGAGAGAAAAAATATTTCCAAACTAGCTCAAGGAACCCAAACCTCAGAATTTAATAGAACAGTAATTCAGGTTAGGTAAAATCTCTGATACTAGACAGAATGTTTAAAAATTCATATCTCCCTCTCTAGACCTCCAATTGAAGTGCTTCCAATTGACACAAGTCATTGTGAATGCCTAGTTTTTTCTGTATAAAATTTCATGACAATTGAATATCATTTGAGCCTTGTGTGACAGAATTTATTTTCTGACCAAATGAATAGTGTAGCAAACTAAAACCAAAAAATTTGCCAACTTTGAAAAATTCTCAAATATTCTGTAGACCTCCTAAAATTATAATCTTTAGCTTCCTAAAAAGGTCTTAATAAGACCTAATTGCATGCCAAATCTCAGACCATGAGTAACTTATTTGGCCAAAAAGTTATATAGGATTCCATTATGGTCATTTTTGGCTCCATATGGTATACCAAAACTACCAAATGGTTTTCCTTTAGTTTTAGCACCTTTTGGGCAAGTCTAAAAGCACATTTAGGACTTATGTGAGCCGTCCAAATGGTCCCAAATCCTATGCATCTTATTTTGGCCTTTCTATGCACACATATGCACATTTCCATAAACTCATTCATAAAGCTATCCTTGCCATACATGCTCAATTCACATTCCATCATTCACACAACACATACTTTTATTTCTCTATCATATAATATTATAATTACATATGTCTCAAGGGTCATAAACCATTTACAACAATAATATATATCATTATGGTTCATTATGGCTTTAAAAGAAAAATGCTAGACATATGGATGTCAATCTTCTTCTTTCAATGTTGTTGGCTCCCATTAGCATATCCACTTGGTCCACCTAGCATGTGAGATCATTGGAGAGGAGGGAATGAGATTTAAAGAATCCCAATAGCTCATCTCCCATTCAATCATACATAATATATGCAAAACAAGCCTTAAAATGCATGCATGGATAAAATGGAAGTCATGAACATTTAAGAAGCAAGCTTGACATATAAACAAACCATACAAGACATTCAAGAGCTCACCAAGTATTTGGATTGGCCTCACACTTCTCTTTATGGATTTTGGACTTGCCTCACCTATTCTTTTAAGAGCTTTGGACTCAACCATACTCTTGGGAGCCCATTTTGCTTTTGGAAGACTCTTTACTTTGTCTCAACCAATCTCAAGGGTTCTTGGCTCATCCTCACCATGGTGAAGAGTTCTTGGCCTCTCCACACTCAAGCAAACTCAAACAAATATCATACATTTATTTGAAAATATAATATGCCATCATGAATCATGGCATATCAAATCATGCTAGCATACTTTTCATGGCTTGAAAATACACATACACATATTTTAAGACAAGCTAAACACACATCCATGCATGAGAGAAGGTGGAGAGAGTTACCTTGCACATAATTACACACTTTTTCTTTGGATTTCAAGCCTCCTCTTTCTGCCACACACACAAAAGTTTGTGGAGATGGTTTCTCTTGGCCTAGATACAATTTATGGAAGCCAATTAGGTTCATGAAACAATCTCTAAGGCCATACAACTTGCTTAGATATTAGATTGCTTTATAAGTTCCATTATGGTCCATAAATGAACCTAATGAAGCAATATCCCTCAAATAATTTTTAGGATCCATTCTTTCCTTTCAAATATGATTCTTGACTCCTTTTAAGTCTCTTGGAGTCATCACACCATTAAAACAAAGGGTTTAACATCATGTTACTTCTTTAGATTATAATATGAAACCTAAGACACCAAATCACTTTTTATGAGTTCTAAATTTTTTCTAAGGCCTCCCTTCATTTTTATTCATCAAATATGACTCAAAAATGGCCTTAGAAAAATTTTAAACTCCCCATAGCTAGGAGAACTTGTTTTGGCTGAGACATAGGGGGTTTTTGGGCTCCTTAGAGATTTTTTTGTTTTCTTGAAGGAGGAAGCTTATGGGGAGCATCTTAGGGGTCTCAAGAACTCATTTAAACTCTTAATTAGACCTAAAAAGTATTACACAAAATCAGAATTCGGAAGGTGCACACAAAACCCTAGAATTTGCATCTTGAAATCTAATGGTTATTTTGTTATTTTCTTTGCATATTCTTATTCTTCTCCATCAAATACCTAAGATTCATGCTTGATTGGAGAAAGCAAGATTCAAGTCAAATCAAGTAAGGAAACTAGGTAAAATTGCATCCTACAGTTGATATCTTCCATCACCCTTTTCCTCCATTTCTCTTAACCCTAGGAGCTATGAAGGAGAGGTGGTGTGGATGGAGAAAAGCATGAAAAACAACCATCAAAACATACCTTTAACTTGGAATTTCTTCTCCTTCTCTTCTTCCCTTGGTGCGCCCAAAACCCTAGCTCTCTCTTCTGAAATTATGCAAAATTTTCTGATTCCAAATGGTGAGGAAAGTGGAGCGCTACCTATATATGGGTAGGAAAAAATGACTTTTTCAAAAATTTCAATTTTGTCATTCGTACTTTGCATTTTCGTTTCTACTTCGTTTTAGTTCCTTTTTGAAAATTGTCTTGTCTATTATAAAATTTAGGTTCCCAATTAAATAAAATGCTTTGGAATTACTCAAATTGGAGCTAAAACCTTCTCGAATGAATCTGTCAAAGTTTGGGCACACTGACGTTAAAAACATCCACCGGATGGGGTTTAATTGTCTCAGGCCTTCCTATGGCTTTCAGGGCCTTTGAGAATCCCGAAAAATTTAAAACTTTCATTTAAAAAGCCCTCCTGTGTGAATTCCAAAAATTACCTAAAATTACGAAAATGCCATTACGTTTCTTAGGTTTTCCGTCAAAATTTATTTCTCCATTCTAGCTTCGTTTTTCCTTTCGTCTGAGGCTAGAATTCTCATTTTTAGGAGTCTAGAATGTTACTCAAATTTTTTGGGACCTTAACTAATTCATGTCAAAGGACTTGCTTTGAAAACGCGTCCATTTCCGTCATTTAACGAAAATAGGACATTACACCTAGTATCTATACATACATCTATTCTATTTCCATGATGTAACTAGTAGTTAGCATTCTTACTCTCTAAACACATTATCACACTTATGAGAATTCATAATAAAACTCCCAATATGATAATTTCAATTTAAAAACTAATAACGATTTAGTTACCATGCATGCAAAAAACATTTTAATTACTTTTGTCTATTTGAGGAGCACTAGCATCATTCATATGGGTAACAAAATTCATGGCATCATAAGAACATGAAATGAGTAAGACATTTGATAATAACATCATAAATCATCTAATAACCATATCATAATAATAAAGCCATGCATATTAGCCATCAATAACATCTCATGTTAATCAATTCATCATGTAAATTAGCATATTAAGCAATGATCATAATTTCATCTTTGGGAAACATGACTTCATACTTACATAACAGCATAAAGCCACAAAACCTAACACATACTATATAGCTTGTAAGGTCAACTAACAAGAAGCTATCTTGATCGAAGCTATTATAAAACATAAATGCCCTAATGGAAACCACACTCCTATTTAAAAAACATCTTTATAAAAACATTAGAAAACCTTCATTCTATACGTATAAACCCCCTACTGACTAGAAGGCAAAATGGAACAACATTCAATGAAAAGCAATAGTGCTCTCAAAATTATCAAAGATCATCCTTTGACATATTGCTCCTGAAATCAACAAGTAAAAGCACAACCATTACACCAAATTGGACCAACCTAAGTAGATGTAGACAAAGTAAAGAAGCAACAAGTAAGTAGATGGAAGACAAAGCAGAGAAGCAGCACATGCGTGGATGAAATTATAGCAAACAAGACTTAAAAAAAAACAATAAATGACCTTTCACAACCTATGACTTCTTACATTTCATAGAACACTTCATACAAATGTGAAGAATCATGGGAACATGAAGGACAATGCCACTAGCATTAATCACACAGCAACTAAGGTACATGTGCTACTTTAAGTCCACATAGTTCAACACTTTGCTGATGAACTTGGGGCCAAGTGTTATAGGTGTTGCCTAGTCATAAAAGTTTGAACTGGCCTAACCTAGTCTAACCTAAAAATTAAAACAATCAAGACACTCAATGGCTACAATTCATTGAGCTTCATTCAAGAAATTGACACAATAAATTGCTTTAAATAGAATAGGTCTAACATAGCAAGGCACCTGATCAAATGATTTCTACAATTTGGCTTAATTGTCATTATCAACTCACTACCCTTAAGATTTATAAATAGAGATCCTTACAATTACACCAAAGGAACATTTTCATTATCATCTTTACTATTAGGCTTACATTCTATTAAGACTACAAATTACAAACTTTACTTTATCTAGTCATTGTATTACTATTTCTTTAATCTTTTAATATGAGTTATCATCTTTATCATTCTTTCTCTTTCTCTCTCCCTTTTGCACTCATAATCATCTTGACTTATTTACTACCACAATCACCTTTGAGACACCCACGGCATCCATACGTCCACCAAGTCAAAACAATACTTTTTTAAATAGAAGAAAGAATTGTGTAACATGATCATCTCTCAAGGAAGAGAAAATTAATTTATCTTAAATACTTCTAAATATTTGTAAACAGATTTTTTTAGTTAAAATATAACATGCAAAATTTTTAAATTAACCAATCAAAAGCTATTGTTTAATATATATATATATATATATATATATATAAACGTATAACATCATTGTCAAAAAGATGCGATAGCAAATATTTTACAAGTACACTAAAATTTTGTTCCAAAATAAAAAAGGTCTCCCACTTATCCTTGCATGTCTTGTATGTAGATTTGGATTTTTTTTTTAATGAAAGGAGTTTATATGATACTATTATATGAAGAGAAATACAAAAAAAAAAATCAGGGGTAGCTCAACATATTTTGTTGGTCTAATATAAAATTTTAACACAAGGCCTTTTAGCCGTTTAAATAAAAATAATTATTTAAAATTTATTTTTTGAGATGTAAAATATTTGAATATTAGTGTGTTGGGAATGATAGAAAAAATAGGAGTTGTGTGAAATAATTGATGATCAAAATTTAATGCACTTAGTCATAGAAACTAAAAGAAAAAAGAAAAAAGCAACTACTAGTGTGTCACAAATAAAAAAATTCATAGAAAAATAAATCAATGAGAATTAATAGTACTATTTATTAGGCAATAAAAAAAATTAGGGCATTGGCATTTAAAGAATTTGTTGAAATAAATTCAACTTTTTTCTTGTTATAATATAAGAAAATTTTTATAATTATATAAATTAAAAGTATACTATTATAATATTGTAGAGTTTAAAATTTTGAGAGATCTAAAACAAAGACCTTACTTGCTTTATACCGAGCTGCCCTTAATACAAATTCACTTAAATAATAACTCCCACTTAAATAATAAATTTCACAAAAAATATAAGTCTCACATATTTATTTATTTATTCTCTCACAATGACAATAACTTAGAAATCTCTTTTCTGGTTATCTTCTGCGCAACCAAAGCTGGTTGGCCACAGATTTTACGATGTCAACGGAAAGTGAGACGTTGCTGGCCTTATTTATTATTCTTTTTTTTTTTATTTTATAAAAAAGGTTTTGGCAGTTTAAGAGACTGACCAAAACAACACGCAGTTGAGTTTGTCTTATGTCGGCCAGTGGTTGACCTTATCCTCTACTTTGTCTCTCTCTCCTTAACGCGCTTATGCCGGCTGTTTCTTTCGTCTTTCCGTTAATCCCTTTGAAAAATTAAAGAGTTTAGTTTCATAATCATTAATGAAAATAAAATATTACCAAAACTAGTTTCCGATAAAGATGATTACCATGTTGACTTTATAATGGGACAATTTGATTTTTCAAACAAAAAAATTAAAATTTACCAAAATTATTTAAATAATTTTGCCTTTTTTAAATAACCGATTTAAACAAATGGACCATAAGTAATTACCCTAGAGCTTTTTTTTTAACTTTTTTTTTCTTTAAAAGATATTAATATTATGTATTTCTTCTCCCTATGATAAAAAAAAATATAAACTTCTTTTAGAATTGAAAAAATTGATAAAATACCCTCAAAGATAATAATACTTTTATTAAAAATGTAAAAAAAAATATTTGTTAAAATTTTATTTGTGTTCAAAATCATAAATTTATTTTGCACTTAAAAAGAAAATAGTTTATATTAGTCAAGTATATATTTAACAATTGTTATATTATATAAGTAGTAATATAATAATATTTTAATTTAAATAAGTATAATTATAACTAATCTTTTATTATAAAAATAGTCAAAAGTATAAGGGAGAAAATTGTAATTTTCAAAACAAATGACAAGATTATGTAATTTAAACATTTATCAGGAAAAAGTATAATTTATCTTTTTTTTAATCAAATACTAATAAAAAAAAATCATGGTCGTATCTAAATAACACGAAATATTCATGTAAATACTCGCAACAGTCATAGACATTATTTCTTTGATGGACTTGAGCTCCACTTGGATGGAGCCTCGATAATAGAAGCCATATTAAAGAAGAAAAAACATATATATTATTTTTTTTTATCGTGATTAAGTACTTTGCTTCAACATTTTAAAAATAATCTATAATTTAAGTGTGATATAGTGTAGCAATTAGCACTAACTAATTATTTAGCTTGGTGCTTTATTAATGTTTTTGTTGGAATTTTTTCTTTTTCTTTTTTCATTTTATAGCCTTCGACGAATCAAGTTTGTCGTTTCTTTCGAGGTTAATTGGGTTGAAAAGCGTTAGTGAATATGCACAGCCCTATATCTTGGTGCATTTCAGCATTGAGAAAGCTTGTCCTAATGGGCATTTTAGTTTATAGCTAAGATTAGGAATAATTGTTATATTTTTGTATAATATGTGCAAAATTATTTTTTAAAAGTCCAATTATATTATGTTAAATCATAACACATTATACTTGTTACATTTTTATTAAAAAATATAATAATAAAAAAATAAAAATTATAATAAGTTTTCTCATTTAATTTATTATTAAATGAAAGTGAGCATTAGACATGTTCAAATTTCACTTTTTTTTACCTATATTATGAAAAAATATATAATTTTTTTGAAATTAAAATATAACCAAAATACCTTTAAGATTAATATCAATTTTTAATAAAATTATAACTTATTAAAAAATTAAAATTTTTATTTTGATGTCATTTATTTTGTATTAGAAATTGTAAATTTAATATATTTTAAATTTAAAAATTAATTAAATATATATTTAATACTTATTATATTATATAAATAGTAAATATAAGAATATTTTACTCAAAATAGTTATAATTTTAACACATTTTTATTATAAAGAAGAATATTGTAGTATAAGAGAGGAGAGTGTAATTTATTCTTTTAAAAAAAAACAAACCAATTATTTTTTTTTTCATTTTTCTAAAAAGAAAAATAAATTTCTGAAAGCGCAAAGCCCTATTAAAGCCAGGTGACGGTATCATTGCCTTCTCTCAGACCTTTTCCATTCCAACAGTCAAACCCAAAATATTATGACTCACCCTTACCATCATCAATTCAATTCAATTCCTTTCCATTCCCAATTCTATTTCATCTTCCATGCTTGATTTCGATTTTGGTTCTGTATAGCTTCTTCGTCTGAGTGTCTATGGCTGTTCGCGCTCTTCCTCACCATAATCGCTCCCACCTTTGACGATTACTCAAATAATCTTCGATTCTCTCATCACCCTCTAAAGATTGCTCAAAAAATTCAAGCAACCCCTCAATTTTGGCTTCAATTGTTTTGGCTGCTTTGACTTTTTAGTTTGGGAGGCTCCAAAAATATGAGTGGGAATGATAATCCAAAGGCTGTGGTGGTGGATCGATTGCTTGATTCCATCAAGGAGATTTCGGGGTTACCTGAGTGTCGAAACGTTTGCCAGAGGACGTATGGGAATTTGGTTCGGAGGGTGAAGCTATTGAGCCCTTTGTTCGAGGAAATTAAAGATAGTGGTTGTGAATTGCTGAGCGATGAACAACTTAGATCCTTTGAATCGCTAGGGACTGCTTTGGATTCAGCTAAAAGCCTTCTCAAGTTCGTGAACCAAGGGAGTAAGCTTTATCGGGTATATATAGCTGCTAGATTCTTGTTTTGTTCTTCTTTAGGTGACTCTTACTTAACTTGGGGATGGATTGATGACAAATTCTAAGTTTCCTAACTTGCCTCTGTAACTTAAGATTAATTACCACATGACTTCATGTTACCTATTCTTATTTCATTTATGATTTTTGAGTGTTTCTGTTTGGATTGTGAAGTGAGATGCAATGTTTATTATTCCTTGTATCTTTCTAAATATGCTTATGCCAGTGCTTGTTTCTTTTTCTTCCACTATAAGCTGTTCATATCTGTGTACAAATATCTAATTACTTAAAAAGACAAGACTTGTTAAAGTTTTGCTATTAGGTTCTCCAATTAAAACATGAGACATGGAAGAAATTTTGTCAAATACCCAATCATATGCTAATGAACTGTAAAAAAAGAATTCATTTGTTATCTTTTGATTGGAGAAGGTGATAACAAATATTGTACTTCAATTTTGTCCTTACTTGAAGTGTATGTGGTTTCTGGAATTTAAAGTTTAACCTCAGGTAATTTATCTTTTTCTATCTCATCGATTTGGCGTTTGGTTTTAAGAAAACTTTCGCAGCTACTTCACAACTGCTGCAGCAGAATAGTTTCCTACCTGCAGTTAAATTGGAAAAAAAAAAATAGGAACTTGCATTTGTCAGGCTTTCAAATATCCTCCACTTGGAAATTCTGAGAAGTCATATATGTGTATAGTTACGTATATAAATATATAGGTCCTCCTATTTCTATTTATTCCCCCCCTTTGAATTCATTACATGCACATATTTTGTGGTATAGTGCACCGTTCTCTTCAAATTCTACTTTTCACCATTTTCTCTAAATTGCGAGAAAAGCCTATCAACTGGATAGAAAACAAGTGTTTGCAGTTCAATATTTTTACAGCTTCATGGGTACACTGATTATTTCAGAAGTACACAATCAATCTTAGACAAGGTCTTCGATATTAATTTTGTTCCAATCTTAGCCCTGTTCTATTCCTTCTAGTTCGGTTTTGTTTATAAATCAAGTTAGTTGATTTAGACCATTGATATTAATGTAGTAGGCGGTTTGCATGTCACAGGCTTTGCAGAAGAATGAAATGGCACAAAAGTTCCAACAAATAAACGACCAAATTGAAGCAGCAATTAGTGAACTTCAATATGACAAACTCGAAATATCAGAGGAAGTTCAAGAACAGGTATTTTCATTAAAATTTGACAGAGATTTGACTATATTGTAAACAATTTAGTGGTGATTTATGCTAGTTATTTCGACTAATCGTATTTGACCACTGTGCATTAAACTTTTTGTCATTGATAATCTATGACAAAAAGAAGGGGCAGTATCAGTTCTTGGATTGTTATGTACCAGAGTATTGACAACTCTTTTGGTCTGTTTTAATCATTCCAGATTGAACTTGTGCATGCTCAATTCAAAAGAGAAAAAGCTAGAATGGAATTAGCTGATTTACAACTAGACTTGGATTTAGCTGTAGCACAAATGGAAAAAGACCCTGACCCCGAAATACTCAATAGGCTTTCTGAGAAGTTGCATCTGAAGACTATAAATGACCTCAAGAAAGAGTCAGCTGAATTACATGAATTGGTGATCTCAAGTGGTGGAGAACCAGGGGACTCTCTTGAGATGATGTCATCTCTTCTTAAGAGGCTGATGGACTGTGTGCTCAATGAAAACCCTGAAGTTGACCCCCGTGAGGGTGAAAAAGTTTCAATTAAGCACAGATCTCCTGTGATTCCAGACGATTTTAGATGTCCAATATCTCTTGAACTAATGAAAGATCCTGTAATTGTCTCTACTGGACAGGTATAACCCAGAGATTATTTTGCTTGTGAGATTGCTCTAATGATATCAGTTATGGTTATTCATAAATAGTTTACTATATTTTGCAGACATATGAAAGATCCTGCATTCAAAAATGGCTTGATGCTGGGAACAAAACATGTCCCAAGACACAGCAGACACTTTTGCACACAGCCCTAACCCCTAACTATGCTTTGAAGAGTCTGATTGCTTTATGGTGCGAAAGCAATGGTGTTGAGCTACCGAAAAAGCAAGGGAGCTGTAGAACAAAGAAATCTGGAAGCAGTCTCTCAGATTGTGATCGAGCTGCTATTAAATCTTTATTGGATAGGCTAGCAAGTGGTAATATGGAACAGCAAAGGGCTGCTGCTGGTGAGCTCAGATTGCTAGCTAAGAGGAATGCTGATAACAGAGTATGTATTGCTGAGGCAGGAGCAATACCACTTCTTGTAGATTTGCTGTCTTCCTCAGATCCTCGAACCCAGGAGCATGCTGTTACAGCGCTTCTTAATCTGTCCATTAATGAGAATAACAAAGGAACCATCGTAAATGCAGGAGCTATACCAGATATTGTAGATGTACTGAAAAATGGCAGCATGGAGGCCAGAGAAAATGCTGCAGCAACTCTCTTTAGTTTATCGGTTCTAGATGAGAACAAGGTTGCAATAGGAGCAGCTGGGGCTATCCCTGCTTTGATTAGATTGCTTTGTGAAGGCACTCCCAGGGGCAAAAAGGATGCTGCTACAGCTATTTTTAACCTCTCTATCTATCAGGGAAACAAAGCTAGAGCTGTAAAGGCTGGTATAGTGGGCCCACTGATGACATTTCTTAGTGATGCTGGAGGTGGGATGGTAGATGAAGCACTAGCTATACTGGCTATTCTTGCAAGCCATCCAGAAGGCAGGACAGCAATTGGTCAGGCTGGACCGATTCCTATTCTAGTTGAGGTTGTACGAACTAGTTCCCCACGGAACAGGGAGAATGCTGCTGCTGTGTTGTGGTCACTTTGCACGGGGGATTTACTGCAGTTGAAACTAGCAAAGGACCATGGTGCAGAAGAAGCACTGCGGGAATTATCAGAAAGTGGCACTGATAGGGCCAAAAGAAAAGCTGGAAGTATATTAGAACTTTTGCAGCGAATGGAAGTGGATGATAATTTGGCAAAGTCCTAATCTCAAGGAACTTCATTATAATAGTTCATTTTTCTTTTGGTATTGTGGTCACTTCAAGCTTTGTCCGAAGTTAAATCTTCTTCCCAGTTGATCTTAAAGGGCATATTCTTCCACATCAATTAGGTGTATTTATACCGTTTCCTAAAGAATTTTTATTTATAGACAGTTTATAGATATCCAAAAGTTATGTAGTAAAAAGTATAACCAAGTCCATGTGAGTAGTATATGAAAGTAATGTATGTCTTTTCTTCATCTTTTACTCTCGTCCTTGCTGATTGAGTTACTTTATACAAGCTATGAAGCTGTGTAGGAACTTTGTAATTCGTTTGGTTGCCATTTGTCTGTAAAGGGAAATTTTGTAAATTCGCTATTGAAGATGATGTGTCAGGATTAGAGATGCTATAATTTACTTAAGTTTCTGCCATATTTTTCACTGCAAAGTTGGCTGGAGTTCTTCGAAATTTGGTTTATTTACAATCAGTAAGTTACTATGAAATTGTGGATACTGAATATGCTTTTGACTCATAACTTGGCTTCCTAAATGCAATTCAGTAATATGTGGAGTCAAATAAGGCATAGTTTGGAGGAAGTAATGTAGAATAAGATGATATTTGTTCAGTGTTGTTTACTGATAGCTTTTGCTAGTCTTACTTGAATGAATATATGTGTTCCTGTTCCAATTACCGTTATCATATTGCATCACCTTTGATTCATTTTTTTCTTAAGTTCCCAAGTAAGATGATGGTTTGGTAAGAGACGCTGAACTTGGGCTATCAATCAGTATTATGCTTAGTGGTAACATGCCATTGTAGTAAACAATTATAATCATCTATACTTCCAATTTGGAAGATCTAATATATTTGTGCGTGAGAGAGAGAGAGGTATCTAAGACGTGTGTTATTTATAGAAGGATAAAATTTAATTATAGTTTTAGGTGTTTGGTATGACAGTGGATATTTCTTATACTTTACATTATATTGAAAAATATTTTTCTTGTGTTATATCTTTATTGGAGAATTTAATAGCAAGCACTTAAAAAATTATACTTGAATTTAGTCCTTTGCATAAAGTATCACAAGAGAGACTAATCTGCACACGTCTCTTTTTAAGTCGTCTTTCACGAGACATGCAACCTACTCTTGCAGTATAGCACTTCCTCTAACCTTTAATATATCTTTCATGCATCAAACTTTCTTCTATTAGATTTCACGCTCACTCAAGGTGCCCCTTTATGTTCTCACACACTACGCACTTAACCTATATTCATAACTTCCTCTCTTTTTTCTCATCTTCTCCTGTTAGACCCTTCTTTTTTTCTCCCTCAAGGCTAGTCTTGACTAATAGTTGATGCCCTTGAAACAACCAGTGACTCCACTGGGCAAGCGACATCATTGAAGCTCCAAATTTTTTCAAAATTTAGTATGCATTTAGAGAGAAGGGAGGATAAACTTGGCTCCATTTAAATCTTGAGTCACTTATACATGCTAAGTATGGCTTTCGTCAAGCATTAGTTCTTTTAATGATGTGCCAAAATCTCAAAGATCTTAGATTTGTGGGTTTGAGCAATACATCCGCTTTGAAGGGCTCGCAATCTCTGTGAGTTATGACTGGTATTGTAGAAGCTAGAAAGCGCATCCATACGAGTAAAATGCTTGTAATGTCGATACCAAGTTCTTTTTTCCAGTCTTACTATCAGGTAGTACGGGATGGACGTTGATTCGGTCAAAGCTAGACTATTCACACTAGTACTAAAAAAACTCTTTGGAGTAGACTACAGAGAAATAGGAAAACTAATATCGGGAACTAATCCTTCTATTTGTCTGGGTCATGGTAATCAGCTATACATAAACTGGATTGGTTTAGTTTAAACAGTTTGAAATCCTTTTACCTATTTCCTTGTATCTATACTTATTTAAATTGCATTTTTAACTTCTTACTTAACTTTGTGTGGTTCAACTATTCTTCCTCATTTCACCATTTTATCAATTTTTATGCTTCCTCACTATGAAACTAAGTAGGTAGAATCGTCAAAATAAGCCACTTTTAATTATGTCTTTGCTTAGTTTTATTATCCTCTTATCCTCATTGCACTCTCTGGTTATTATCATGGTTCGCGAAATCGAATCAAACTGGAAAAACCAAGAACCGATCCTTTCAAAAGTTTGGGTGAACCGTGGAAATTGAGTATACATAAAACCGGACGAAAAAACAAAAAAGGCTCAAATTGGACCAGTAGAGTAGTTCGAACAGTTTGAAACTTGTTACCCCTTTCCTTGGTTCTATGGCATGTACACTATATTCAACTTCTAACCTTTGCATGATCAACTTGTTCTTCTTCATCTTCCTTCCAAGCTTCACCATATCGCAATTTTCATGTTTCCTTATCATTAAATTAATTAGAGATATCAAACTGAGCCCAACTCATAAATTGGGTTTCAAGATTTGCAACCCAAAATTTTTGGTTTGCCTACTTTACATAACGTGTGGGTCCTCAATATAATCCATCCAGTGCCCTTGAACGACCATGCCAACCAAAGCTTTGCCACCAAATCTGATACAACACAACAAGATGGAAGACAAAAAATTAAAAAAATAATTAAAAAAAGGTTGCTCTATGGTTTGAAATGACACCTAACTCAAATTAATCAGCGTTTACTATAACAAAAAAACTTTCAATAATCTGGTTCCAAAACGAACAGAAAATATGAGATTCTGAATTATAAAATCAACATATTAATAACTCAAATCCACGAAGGGAACATGAAGAAATTACTTGAAGTAATCTCACATTGAAATAAATTACGAGTTTATCATTCCAAGGATACGAGACAAACTGTTACTTTGGTGATACATATCTACGGACCAAAAGTTGCACTCATCACCCTCTGAAGTCTACCAATAGATACAAAAGTTAGTACTATAGTTTAGCTCATCACTCTGTAGAATCTACTAAAGGGCAGAGAAAAAGTACAAAATGCTTTTTAAGTTCTTTGATTGATAAAAATTTTAGTCCGTTGAATATTACTTGAAAAAACTACAAAGAGATAACCTTGGAACATCCCTCCAATCTTAAATAAGAAAAAGAAGAAAATGACAAGATCCATAGCCTAATTTCATATTTAGCAAGATGCTACAATAGTTTGCAAACAAAATTGAATAACGAGTTTTAGAAAATTCAAAATTAGAAAAAAAAAGACTTTATTTATATGGAAATAGACATGTTGACCTTTTAATTGACTACTCATTTATCAATTTTCGACTCTGGTTAACATCCTAACGAGTAGGCCTGGTTGTAATCCTCAATCAACAACATTTGGACCAATTCTCTTACCAAGTGCTTGTCCATGTCAAGAGGTGTTGTCACTATCGGAAAATTTCTTAAACATGAGCTCACATTAATTGTTTTATTTTATTTTCCAAAATAGCATGTTAATAAATGGTCCACTGAGATGTTTAGACCTAATTTATTAAGTGATTGTATGGTAATTGGTTGTGACACACATTATAATAATATATATATATATATAATTAATGGTTCAAAGTGTAGACTTCTATAAGCAAAAAGTTAAGTATAAAAATGAAAATATAAAATAAAAAGATAATTTTAAAAATAAAAAATGATTTTATTGTTTTAACTTTTAATGAGTGAGTAATGATTAAACAAAAGTATTAAGTAATAATTGAGTAATAACTACAAAGGCAAAATAGATATGATATAAAAAATTTCCTTTATCATACCAAATGAGGCCTATTGGATTTTGTTGAAACTTGTAATAGGATGGCCTAGTAATACTATATAAAGGAAAGCTAGGTCCTCTTGGTAACATCCTCTTCTTAAAATATATTATATAATTAGTATTTCAAATAAATTAAGGATGAACTATGAAAATATGTTGAATTAAAATTTTAGTAAATATATGTGATTTTGTTTTTATTTTTTTGCTTTATCTAAATTCTAACTTTTAGTTTACTAGTATTAGGTTTGAGTTAACTCAAAGTTAATTCCTTAAATCCTCAGTTTATTTAAAGTAATTAAAATGAGTTTGAGGTAACTTAAAAGGGGATTTTTCAGCTATTACTACTAGGTAAATTCATAATTAAGGTAGTAACGAAGCTAAACATATATCTTAACTCTAGAACAAAGAAATCATTATCTATTTTGAAATCTTAGGGAGCAAGTTATCCAAAATGTTAAGTGAAAACACATTGAAAAAAGTCTTAGAGATAATCAATAATTAATTTTTGAAAATTGCTAGATTGAAAATTTAAGAAAAATTTCGTCATTAGATACATAAATTAATAATAAATATTTTACGAAGTGTCAAATTTAAGCATTTTAAAAATATGTTACTTAAAGATGAAATTTTGGAATTTTATAGGAAAAGTTAATTCCACTTAATTGTTTGATTAAAATGGAATTAAGAGAATTAAGAATAAGGAATTACAAGATAACATATAATTAAAACTTAACTAAAAAGATTAAAATTTAACCTAAAAAAAAAACATATGCTTGAATTATCTGTCAAGAAGGGAGGCACTTTGTGTGGGAGAAGAAAAGATGAACACAAAACATGCTTCTACAATAATTACCTAAGTGACCAAAGCATGAGGAAAACATCTTGCATCATCCCATCCAACATATCACTTGTAATAATAAAGAAAAATCACAACTTTACACTTCACCCACACATGATGTAATCCTAGCCCTTCCCCATGCTTATAAATAGGCTTTTCCTCTTCCTCTCATTTCAAATCAAGTAAGGAAAGAAGGAGAAGAGAAGAGAAAAAGCGAGAAAGCCAAGAAGAGTAAAGAAGATAATCTTTTAGGAAATTTCAAAATAAGATAACTTTTAAAAACTTAAAGAATTTTCTATTTCTTCATATTTATGATTATAGTAAATTTAGAATTTGTTGTGTATGATTACTTTGAATTAGGAGGATTGCATTACCAATTTTGAATTTCCTCAAGAAGTGGGAAGCTTCGATATAGGCAAATCCAAGTTCTTCTTAAAAGGTAGCTAGTAATTTCCATAAGTATAAGTTATAATGAGTCAATTACTTTTCATTGATGTATGATTATGTATTCAATATTGCTATGTAATAAATATAGTATCGAATTGCTAAGGAAGGGATGTGAGCTAAGTATAATTCCTTTCCTTTTATTATGAGCCTGGGATTAGGAATTAAGAAGAATTCCTTTTTCCATAGTGTTGTTGGCCATCAACTAAATTAAAAGAGATGTGGGATTGGATTGGGAAGCTTACCAAATTTGATCTAAGTAGAGATCCTTTACATATCATATATGATAAGCTTACTAAAATATGGCATGTATTGCCTTTTCAATGTTTGTATAATTGACACTTATGCTTTATAGATTAAATAAATTGTTTTAGAACCCATACTAACTATTAAGATTCATTATTTCTCATTGTTTTTTGATTTAATGTATTTCTTTCATGTTAATTGAACTTTAATACTGGTTAGTAATCAAGTTAATAAGGTTTGTTGTGCTATTTTTATGCATTTTTAAGTAGGAATATGATAAATATTGATGAAACAAGAAAATTTTAAGGAAGACCAATTGCATATACCCGATTAAAGGCCCAATTACCTTATGTTAAACTTAGCTTGGAGATAAACAAATCAAAATAGGAAATTCTTTATAAGAAAAAAGAAGTTTCCTAGAGTTATAAGGAAATCAAAATAAGAAAGTCATTGCACATTAAGGAATATGACAAAAATAGGAAACTCTAGCAAAAGAGTATAAAAAAGGTAACAAAAGGAATCAAATAAGGCATGCAACAACTTGGAATAAGCAATTTTGGGAGCTATCAATACCATTGGAGGCAGAAGAACTATTCTATGAAACTTTAGTGACAATATTTTTATTTTTCTACTCTTTTACTTCATCATGAATTCTCTTAGAATGTAAGGATTTTTATTTTGATTACTATAACTAGACCCTTATTTGGGGTTTGGATAGATTCAATTGATTATTTTGTTTGATTAGGCATGACTATGAATTTATTTTTATAATCTTAATCTATTGTCTTAGTTTTTATTTTCTTGTGAATGAATGGCTATTATTTGCATTTTTGAAATATTGTATAAAGTACTAAAAGGTGAAATAGAATATCGGATCATTAGAATAATAGACTCAAGGTAGGTGTTTTATAGAGATATAGACATTCCCATGTGACTTGTATGATTCATGCATGTTGAACTACTACATAATGATTTACATTGAATTCCTAAGATCTTATTGGATTTATGCCAATGATTGTGATCACAAACATTCACATAAGATTAATATAGGCACACATGTCTTGTCTTGAAAAAGAATAATATATACATTAGGTGATTGGGTCATTAATATAAGCAAAAGTCAATTTCAAATGGTTATTGTTAGTTAATCATAGGAATATAATCAATGAAATTCAAACTTTGGAGCTTTTCATACTTGAATTATTCAAGTTTATTTTAATTTTGTGTGTTGCAATTAATTTCTTAGTTATTAGTTAGTCCAAATCCTTTTAACTATTTTTTTTTTTAAATAATAAGGACAATCACAATTTTGGTAATTGGTAATTCTTCTTTATGGGACCATACTTGATTCTTTTCTATATTACTTTTTTGATCCATACATTTATGAAAATTTCACCAATATTTTTCCACTTCCATGTGGACAAACCAACAAAAACAAGTGTGGAAGGCCTAGCTATTGGCTAGGTTAAAGTCTTATGAACAAGGATGGATCCAGAACTAAACTATTAGGAGAAAAAAATTAAAAAAAAAGTTAACATACTCATGTGCATAAAAATTTTATGTTAAAAAGTATATATATGCAACATGATTTTTTGTAATTTATAGATATTGACCATATTGTTTTTTCATGGAAAAAAATTTCATCAATAATTGAGTTTGTGTTAAACTTTTCATTAATATCTCTTTTAATATAAGTAACAATGTAGTTTACAAGAAAATTATATTTCATCTTATTTCTAAGCTTATTTTTTATAATATTCATACATGAAAATGACCTCTCACTTGTTGCTCTTGTAACTTGAAGAGTTAATAATAAACAAAGTAAATGATCAATTAAATAATATGCACAAGATGTTCTTTTTTTTTTTTTCAATTTTTGGTATAATTATGAGATTATTGACTTTTTTTTTAATTAAGATGTTAAGGAACATCAATCTTATAATGTTATATTTGTATTTTGAGATGTAACATCTCTTGTTTAGTGACATCACTAGTTTTAAGGGGGGAAAATTAAAGACCACATCTCTTTAAAATAAAGTAATTGCTTATAAAAAATTTAAAAATTTTCAATGATAAGGAATGGGGAGGGAAAGGGTTAAGGGATGGGGGAAGCATACCCTCCATGGCCCCCTCTCCATTTGTCACTATTTATGAAGCTTCATTTAATTGTGTTATATTGTATAATTAGGTTAAAGTATGTTTGTTATAAATTGTTGGAAGATTGTATCTATGTATGTCTATGAATTTGGCTAGAACTTCATTCTTTTGATCTACATGCATATTGTTTTGTAACATGGAAACATAGTTGTAGATAAGCTTGTAAATGTTTTAATTGAAATAACATTGGGAAATTCGCAATGATGTCTTGAACCATCATGATCATTGGTAGAATCTTAAAAAACTTGTTAAGATGCTCATTTACCGAGTTTGAGAAGTCTCAAAGGTGTATAGGTTGCTAATAGAATATAGGACAAAATTGGAGTTTTGAGTTATTTCAAACTATGTGAGTCACTTCAAATTATTTTGAGTTGACTTAATTCTAAAGGAAATCTTTATAAAAGTTTTTACTCAATCTAGTTCTTCCAAATTGAAAATTTGAGCTGCCTAATTAAGTTTTAGTCAATTAAAACAATCATGAGATACCTCAAAACTAAAAGTTAAAATCAACTAAAACCAAATAACAAGTTTCTAGTCAACTAGAACCTACAAATCCATAAGCAACATTAAAGTTTCATCCAACTAAAAAGAGCTCAAGTTAACTGAAAAATTATCGAGAACAAGAATATTTTTAAGACTACCATTTTTCATTTTTTTATTGGCTTACGTTAGATATTTATTTAACCTATCTACTACACCCTTTCTGACCTTAATGTATGTGCTTGTCCCATTGAAAGCGTTTATTCAACTTTAGAGTCTTAGAGAGGAAGACCCAACTAAATCATGCTAGTTTGTGTGATCAATAATATTCCACTATTAAAGCTTAATCAAGTATTTCCTATTCACCTTACTAATTCAATTCAATGTTCTAACTATCATAGATATGATTTGAATTCTTCTATTATGATGTGAAATTAATATTACATTTGGTATCAAAACTTGTTATGTATGATTTTAGAACCCAAAATTTTTTATTTTGCATCAAATTTTGTGTTTGACCATAGAACTTCAATCTCAAATTTCTATGTCTTCGATCATTCACTTTGCATGTAATATTAGAAGTTTTGTTCCTTTCATTACAAGCTTCAATTAGATATTTTATACATATTTTAAATAAATCAAGATATAAAGAAATTGACAAGAATTTTCAAATTTATCTTTAAAATAGAGAAAAAAAGCCACAACACCTTGTCTCTTAGATCAATCTTTATGTTTTAAATTTGATTAATTGCATGAGATAGGTTGTTCATACGTTTATGATTTGTTTAACTTGTTTAATTGCAAATAAATTGATTGATTTGTGGAAAAATCAAGGTGAAACCACTTGGGGCATGGTTTCCCATAAAAATTCCCTTAATTTGCTTTTCTTTTTTGAGGGGGGGTGAATTGGTGTTGTAGATGATTGAAATTCCACTTTTCAAAGCATCAAAACAAAGAAAAATTGCTTTTAGATTGTGTTTTAGGTCTGCAACTTGGTTATTGGCAAGTTGAACCAAATGGAGGTTGAAGAAGACCATTTAGGTAACACCCACTTGCATATATGGCAAATAAAAGCACATGTGGGCCCCCCAGTGTCCAAATTTTCCCCTTTTCTAATAGTTTTACTTTATTCCCCCTATTGGATTTTTTTTGGATATAAGTTTTGGGCTCCTTTTAAAATTTCTAGAAGAATAAATTATTTTTTTTGAAAAATTGATGTCTTAAAAAATCATAGAAATATGCCTTGATGTGTTAAAAATTGCTTAACATACTATATTCTCTCTAGATATGCATATTATTTATATACTCTTAATCTTGACTATTACACCTTATAGGTGAAATTGAATAAATGTTATTATGAGTTTAACTAGTGCAATTTGTGGAGTGTCTAAAAATCTCACCTATAAGGTGTAATATCTGGTTCCCCAAAAACCAGAGAAAATGTGAGAAACGTAACATATAGTTTCTTCGTCAATGAACGAAACTCACCGGATATAAAAAGGAAGTCTCTTGAAATGATGTAGTTAAGGTCCCAAAAAATTTAGAAAACATTCTAGACTCCTAAAAATGAGAACCCTAAGCTCAGACGGAAAGAAAAATGGAGTTAGAATGAAGAAATAATTTCTTACGAAAAGCTTATGAAATGTAATGGTATTTTTGTAATTTTGAGCAAAATTTGAAATTTACATAGGAGGGCTTTTTAAATGAAAATTTTGAGTTCCCCAGGGCTCTCAAAGGCCCTAAAAATCATGGGAAGGCTCGGGACAGCTAAAACCCCTTCGGTGGAGGTTTTCTAATGTCAGTGTATCTAAACTTTGATAGATTCGTTCGGGAAGGTTTTAGCTCTGATTTGAGTGATTCCAAATGCATTTTACTAAATTGGGAACCTAAATTTTATAATAGAAAAGACGGTTCTAAAAAAGGAGCTAAAACAAAGGAGAAACGAAAATGCCAAAAATGAAGGGTAAAATTGAAATTTTTAAAAAAGTGTTTCTTCCTCCCTTATAAATAGGTGGCGCTTCACACTCTCCCTCATTTAGCTTCAGATTATTCTGCCCCAAATCAGAAGAAAAACCCTAGGAGAGTGGTGCACCAAGGGGAGAGGAAAAGGAGGAGAAAATCCATGCTTAAGGTGTGTTTCCATGGTAGTTTTTCATGCTTTTCTTCATCCACACCTCCTCTCCTCCCTTCTCCT
The DNA here is from genome assembly GCA_026724425.1 of Erythrophleum ivorense. Lineage (NCBI taxonomy): Eukaryota > Viridiplantae > Streptophyta > Magnoliopsida > Fabales > Fabaceae > Erythrophleum > Erythrophleum ivorense. The sequence continues at coordinate 76,657 of JAIUCV010000640.1, read as the reverse complement.
TTGTTGCCTTTGATTAAAATGGAGTTTATAAATTTGCTTCAAGGGAGAATTTCAAGGGAAAATTCGGATTTGAAGAGAGGAGCTCAAAGAACATAAGATTCAAGTGAGAAAAAAAATAAGAAAACAAGGTAATTTCTCTTCCTATGGTTGTCATCTTTGGTTTCCTTCTCCACCATTTTGCTCCACTTGAGAAAACCCTAGGAGGAGATGATTTTTAGGTAGAACCAAGTATGAATCTAAGTAAAAAGGGTGTGGAGATTAAAAATACGCAAAGGGAATTATAAAAAAATCATTAGATTTCAAGATGTAAATTCTAGGGTTTTGTGTGCACCTTCTAAAATCTAATTTCATATGATAATTCCTAGGTCTAATTAAGAGTTTAAATGAGCTCCTAAGATCCCTACGATGCTCCCTACATGTTTCCTCCTTCAAGAAAACGAAGAGAATTCCAAGGAAGCCATTAAGCTCCATAGTCTCGGCCAAAATGAGATTCCATAGCTAGGGAGAGTTTGAAATTTTTCTAAGGCCATTATTGAGTCATATTTGATGAATGAAAATGAGGGGAGGCCTTGGAAAAAATTTAGAACTCATAAAAGTGATTTGGTGCTTTAGGTTCCATATTATGGCCTAAAGAAGCAACATGATGATAGACCATTTGTTTTATTTGTGTGATGACTCTAAGAGGCTTAAAAGGAGTTAAGAATCATATTTGAGAGGAAAGAATGAAGCCTAGATATTATTTGAGGGGTGTTATTTCATTAGGTGCATTTATGGACTATAATGGGGCTTATAGAACAACCTAGTATCTAAGCAAATTGCATGACCTTAGAGATTGTTTCATGAATCTAATTGGCTTCCATAAATTATGTCTAGGCCAAGAGAAACCTTCCCCACACTTTTGTGGGTGTGTGGCCAAAGCAAGGGAGGGAGTTTCAAGAGAAAAAGTGTGTGATTGTGTGCAAGGTAGCTCTCTCCACCTTCTCTCATGCATGGATGTGTGCTTAGCTTGTCTTAAAATGTGTGTATATGTATTTTCAAGCCATAAAAATTATGCTAGCATGATTTTATATGCTATGATTTCATGATGACATATTATGTTTCTAAATGATGTTATGATTTGTGCTTGGGTTTGCATGAGTGTGGTGAGGCCAAGAACCCTTAGCTATAGTAAGGATGAGCCAAGAACCTTTGAGATTGGTTGAGACAAAGCAAAGAGTCTCCCAAAAGCAAGATGGGCTCCCAAGAGTATGGTTAAATCTAAGAATCTCTTAAAGAATGGGAGAGGTAAGTCCAATATCTACAAGAAATTGGGTGAGGCCAATCCACTTGCTTAGCAAGCCTTTGTATGCTATGCATGACATTCTCAAATGATGAAAATGCTTCTTAAATGTTTGCACATATCAACATGACCATACATGTATTTATGAAACTTGTTTGCATCCATTATGTATGATTGAATGGGAGATGAGCTATTGGGATCCTTTGAATCTCATTCCCTCCTCTCCAATATTCTAATATGCTAGGTGGACCAAGAGAGAAAGGTAATGGAAGCCAACTACCTTGAGGATGAGAGGATGACAACAAAGTGCTTGAATTTTGTTACTTTGAAATCATACAATTAGCAAATGATGTAATCCATGGATGTATATGTAGTATAATGTTATGAACATATGTAATCATGATATTATGTCATGTATAAATGGGAGAATATGCTATGTGATCACTAGAATGAAATTTGAACATGTTATGGCATTGTAGCTTTCTTAATGGCATTATGGAAATGTGCATATGTGTGGATGAAATGAAAAAAATGAGATGCATGAGGTTTGGGACCATTTGATCAGCTCACACAAGTCCTAAATGTGCTTTTAGACTTGCCAAAAGGTGCCAAACACTAAGGAAAACCATTTGGTTACTTTGGTACCTCATATGGAGTCAAAATTGACCATAATGGAACTCTGTGTCACTTTTTAGCCAAATGAGTTCTTCTTGATCTAATATTTGGCATGTAATTAGGTCTCATTAAGAGCTTTTTGGGATCATAATTTTTGGAGGTCTACAGAATATTTGAGAATTTTTCAAAATTGGCAATTTTTCTGGTTTTGGTCTGCTACACTATTCATTTGATCCGAAAATGAAATCTGTCACACAAGGCTCAAATGATGTCCAATTGTCACGGAATTTTATACAGAGAAACTAGACATTCACAGAGACTCATGCCAACTAAAATCACCTCAATTGGAGGTCTAGAGAGGGAGATATAAATTTTTGAACATTCTGTCTAGTATCAGGAGTTTTACTTGACCTGAGTTACTGTTCCATTATATTATGAGGTCTGGGTAAGTGAGCTAGTTGATAAGCATGATATTTTATACATTTTATTCTCCTTAATTTAGACATTTTAGTTACAAATATGGTTTTAGGAGTCTAATTAAATGGAATTTGGTTTTAATAGCCATTTTCTACATTTTAGGAATTAATTTACAAATTATTGGATTTTAATGCATAAATTTATCTTAAATAATTTTGTGAATATTCCTATTTGATTTTTCCTACTCTTTTGTGCAGAATTTTAAAAGGTAATTAGAACTTGAATGAGAATTTATTTTGCAGAAGAGGAAGAGAAGAGTTGGGATCAAGTACACATTTTGTTGGGTGATAAAATTTGAAAGGGAGAAATAAATCCCATGTGTAATACAAGATGAAAAAGTTGCGTGTTTGGCATATGGAAAATACATGGAAGCAGCATGTGAGAAGCTACATGATTCATTAAGGGAATATAAGCTCATGCAGTGGGCAGCAATCATTCATCAATTCATCTATCACTCAGCACGTGATTACTAAAGCATTGAAGCAGCTGCATGGGACATGGAATCAACAACACGTAAGCACATTCACAGTTAACCCATCATAAGTAGAACATCAAGAAGAACGTTGTAACCACTACACTTCCACTCATGGGTTGCTAAGCGCTTAATGTAAAAGGAATGAAGTAAGGAGCATGCAGAACAGAGCATGAACAAAGGAAGATAAACTTGTGGCAAGGAAGCAGTACGTGGACTGAATGGAGCATGAAGAACAGAGAAGACGTTAGCTGGAGAACATGCAACAGAAGCTTCGAGTTGGCTGAATCAAAACGCGAAGAAGGAGGCTTCAGGGGACTGCAGAGCTGAGAGGTTGACTCATATATGTTTCTTCGTACTGGACTTCAGCAAGGACGCCGAGAAAAAGCTGCTATCCATTCTCTCGAACAAATCCTTGCAGCAAGAAAACTGGAAGAAGACGTGGGAAGCTTGCATGAATCTTAATATTATATTCAATATGGAATGAAGTGGGCCCCATCTTATATATATAGAAGAAAGAAGCATGAATGAGAAGGCTGGAGATGTGGGGCTGACGTTAAGAAAAACACGAAAAAAAAAGAGGCTTGGGCACGTGATTTTTTAATAGATGGAGGCTTCATTATATCACGTTTCCTTCATTCATTCACACCTCTGATCCATTCACACAGTCCAACTCAATCATGCCTCAAACTCTCAGCAAATTTTCGCCTATATATAGATGCATCCACTCATCAAGGAAGAGCGTGGTTTTGCAACGAAGATAGCAAGTGCAGAACGTGGAAAAAGGCGAGATTGCTAGGAGAGCCAGAGAGAAATCCAGGGAGCATTCTTCCAACAACTCTTCTCCAATTACATTCTTCATGGCAGCTTAATTCACCCATGGTGGCTAGCTGAAAATTTGGAAACTCCCAAATGAAGATTTGAGCCCTATCTTTTCCTACAAAATTGGATAATTATTCCTTACTATGTCTTTTAATTTTCAGCATTAAATCTTTGATTAATTTGACTAGGTTTAGTTAATTGATTTAGGAATTTAGTTGCTGAGATTTTATTAATTTGTTTTATGAATTGAATTTGATTTTGGAATTTTGATTACAATCATCACATACTTATAAAAATTCCAAAATTAGTGTTGTGCAATTTGCTTTCAAATTCCTCTTGATTTTGGGTTAATTGATACAATGGTTATTGGATTAATTGACTAGAAATTAAGTGTTTGAGGAATTAATTAACCTAATTGGTCAATTAGTATCTTAAGTAAATTGTGCATGTGATTCTATTAATCAATTGAATTTGGTTAAAGTGTGTTCTTGTTCTTAATTCAATTAATTATTTATTCAAGGATTCTTGTGGTGGCAAATTCCTTGTATAATTAATAAATTGAGTCTTGGATGGTTATTCAAGAATCTTTATAAGGAATACACTTAAGAGCAAGGAATTAATTCCAATTTTGGTAAACTAAATCAAGGACAAGGATAATTGAATTCTAGGGAGTCCAATGAAAAGCTAGCTACCATATTCTCTTAATTGTTCATCTCATTTAGTTTTAAAGTCTTTTGATTTTTGTCAAATAAATTTAGTTCAATTTAATTCTAGTACTTCAACCCCAAATTAAGTTTCAGTAACAATACTTAGAATAACCTTTCCATAAACAAATTAAGGCATAAACTCCAAGGGAGATGACCTAGGATTGTACCATTAACTATAAAAATTTATTTCGCTTCCTAGTTTTATTTGAGATTGAATGACACAATCGTCACTAGTCTAGAAATATTTTTTTCCACTAGTTAACATCCACATCTTTCTAGATTGATATCATTTGCATGGATTGGATTTTTTTAGAATTAATTGGACATTTTCAAAGTTTTCTGCAGAAAGCTGTGATAGCACCGGGGGACAGTCTGACCTTTGAACTATTTTTGATGTTAAACATCCGTTGTGATGGATGTTGTGGTATGGACATATTTTTAGTATGAAGTAGACATTTGTATCTTTCCATAACAACCAAGAATACATATTTTTGATTTTTCTAGAATTAGTTATGATTTGCCAAAGTTTGGACAGAAAAGAGGCAAAATTTGTTCGAAAATAAACCTCCATGTTTTATGCTTCATTTCAGTTTTCTTCAGTTGTGAGCCACATTTTATGATGCAAATGAGTTGTATACATGTAATTAAATATGAGAAAGTATAGTATAAGCTCACACGGTCCACGTGATACCAAATGGAATTTTTAAACACGACGCAACGCGAAAATATTCATTATGTTATTCCCTTTTTCTTTACATTTTCATAGAATTGATGATGTGAAGCTCATGAATGTCATGAAATGAGCTAGAATTTATGATGTTACATAAGGCCTTGTATATTTGGTATTTAGGAGTGTTTGACAATCTTTGAGGGAATGTAAAAGGTTTTTTTTTTTCAAATATGGTTGGATATTATATGACTCTTGGGAATTCAAGTCGTGATTGACCTATTGCTTTGATTGATGAGTGATAACTACTATCGAATAGTTACAAATAGCTTGGTTGTAAAATAAATTTATGAATAGTGGTGTAACCAAGATTGTTCCCCCACAAAAATGGAATCCAATTACTAAAGAGAGTTTCCCTAATGTCAAATGTAACTTAAAAGCTAATAATTCCAAAAATCAACTGGGGGTTGAATGACTAAATATTCAAGAAGTAAACTAAAACTAACTAGAACAAAAAGAAGTGATAATAATCAAGCAAATGAGTATAGCTAGCTTTGAGTAAATTCTTTGAAATTTAACTTTCATCATCTAAATCAGATTTAACTAAGAACTAGACCTAATCTTCTTTATTGTATTCCTAATTAATTTCCTCAAGTAACCACTCAAGACATAATAAGTTAGCAAATTAATGACTCTTGAAACCTTAAGATTACATTAACTTGTTAATCTTTGAATTAAGCTGTGACAACCCTAACTTCTAATCATTGTAATTAAGGTTAAATACGTGATTAACAACCCTAATCCATGGTTTCACGTCATTAAGACTAATTATGTTGTGGAAATATGGGGAAATTTGAACCTTAATTTTATCAAAGTCATCAACCATATAATTACGAATACTTACGTACCTCAGGGGGAACAAACATTCATTTATGAGCCTTGATTTTATTACCTATCATTTCAACTCACATTTATCTTCTATCAATATTTACAAGTCATCCCTTGGGGTTACAATATGAAAAACCAAGATTTCCTAGTTAATATAAGGATTTCAGGACATTCGCCACAACTAATTTTCCTTTAGCCATGGCCAATTCCCTTCGGCTTCACCCCTTGCATCACTATTAATTTTGCCATGGCTAGTTGGACCTTCGCCGCGGCAAACCTACATGGCGCCGTGGCGAAGAAGCCTCCTGGAACTTCCCTCGCCCGCCTCTTGCTATTGGCTGCGACCAACACCTATTTTCGCTGCGGCCAATTCCTCTCTGGAATACCTGGCCCATTTTCACAAAAGTTCACCGTGGCCAATTCCTCAATTAGTCGCGGCGAATTACCCTCTGGACAACTCCCAGTTTAGCCTCTCACATTTTGCCGCGCCCAATTCCCTATTCACTGCGGCGAATTGCTCTCTGGTGCTCTCCCTGGGCAACTTCGCCACTATTGGCCACGGTTAACTATATTTTGGTCGCGGCCAAATACTTTTTGATCCTACTACTCTTAAAACTTTGCCTCATACTCTCCACTCTCTATCTAGGGACTCTCTAGGGCCACTCTCCCACTTATTGTAAGGTTCTATTAGCACTTATCTACTAAATTCCCTAGCCATTAGATCATTACCCATCCCACCATTAAAGATGGATTCTCCTACTCATTCATTGGTCTTATATCAACAGATTTACAATTTCTCACAATGGTCATTCAATCATACTTTCATTGAGTATTTCATGCATCAATATATCATAGAATTACATTACTCAAATAGTCAATATATCATAGGTTCACTAGCCAAAATGAGTGTCAAGATTCATACATCGATCAACAGCTAATGTAAAGCCTATTACTTATTAGTTACATTCCATGTTAACAAAATACAATCTCATACACTTGGCAATGCAGATACATGATGATGCTATACAAAAGTTAACAAAATTAGCATCTACTCTATTCTACTTAGACCAAGTGTAGCTCCACACACCCGGCCTCAGCTCATGGATGTTCATCCACTTGCTTACCTTTATCCTTACCCGAAGAACCTTCACCTGAAATATTAATCCCACAAAATGGGGTGAGATATAAATCTCAGTAACTAAGGCAATTCCATCATATATTCTAGTTTAATTAGCATACATGCATAATTTCACATAAGCAACAGCAAAATACCAGTCATATCAGTAAATGAAACAATTAGGCTATTATGGTTACCATCCCATACTAGCAATCATATTTCCACATGTTAAAGGCCATTAACACCGGGAGAGGTCCGTCCATGGCACCTACTCCCCATTGAGCACAACCAAGGCTCAGTGCATTTGGGGTTTGATCATAACTCAGTGCCCGATCGAAACACATGCACAAGTGGCAGCCGCACCACAGCTCCACCATGGACTCACAAGGTCCAGCACAATACAATAGATAGCCAATTAATTCATTCAATATTTCAAATCATTCATGTATAACAAATATGAAATTAACACAGATATATGCATGGAATTTTTATAAACTCGGTTACCTCACTTGTAGACACTTGCAACAGTCACCAATGGTGCAGAAATCCTCCTATAACCATAGCATTATAGAATTACTACTCTAATTCATCATTAACAATTGCAATCAGTACCCAAAGAATTTAAAATGCTAATGACTATCTAAGAATCACTTACCCAACCACTATAAGTCTCAAATTCGGATTAAGCATGTCCCCCATCAGAAAGTTTAATATTTAATCCAAAATCCTAAGCAAATTCGTAGAAAATTAATACCCATATTATAAATCAACCATGAGGGTCTCAAAATAGCAAAGAAAGCATCAAAATGGAGGGTTTATACTTATCAAATGGCAGCCCTAGTCTCAACCTATGAATTTCATCAAGAAAATCCCCAAACACCTACATTTTAGATTTCGAGTATGGTGAAAATACTCCAAATGAAAAACTAATCAGACCAAAATGAAGAGAAAGATGAAAGGATTAAGTTATATAACTATTATCTTGGTTGATTTTGAGCTTAGAGGTGAGAAATGGTGGGTTTAGGCCAAGAACTCTAGCCTCCCCTTTGGACCTCCGAATTTGAGTTGTGTTTTTATGTTTCAGCAAGTGGGGAAAAGGCTGAAGCATTAGGGTTTAAGCTGGGTTTTAGTTGGGTCAAATATGGGTCATGGGTTGCTCTTAGGTCTAACTCCAAATGAGCTTCAGATTTTTAGCCTTGTTGGGCCAGTTTTAAGGTGTTGGGTTGCTGAAATTTCAATTGGGCCAGACCAAGTTTTAGGATCTCCATTGTTTTGGCTCTGCACAAGGTTTATTGGGCCTTCCTAAGAGCCTATGCAAGGTGGATCTTAGGCTTCTATCAGATTGAATTATATTGGGCCTACACTTAGCTTATTGGGCCCCCATTAGCCTCTTATCATGACCTTTTACATTAATTTGGGCCTAGATGAAATTTTTTTCCCAATTAAATCTCAAATCCATATTAATAATTTATCTCCATAAAATCTCCATTCACTTAATTTGCCCGATTATCCCATATTAATTATTCTTAATTAACCTAATCCATGATTAACACCTTAATTAATTATGGGGTGTTACATAAGCTCATTGAACACACCAAAATAGAAATCAATTCATTCTATAGGTTTTGAACTTTCATCTTAGATGCCTAATTAACCAATCAAACATTAAGATTTCTCAAATCAACAATTAAGCACAAAATTTCAACAAGATTACATAATAACCATTGCATTAATCAAGCTGAAAATTTAGATGAAAATAAAACAAAGTGTGCAGCCACTAAACAGAACAATTAATCCCCAATTTATTCTCTAAAATGTCCATCCAATAACTCAACAAATTCAAGAATCCATTCCAAAATTTTTGCCACAATTCTCAAGTAATTACAAGCTAAACCTAGACTTATAAAACCAGAAAATTGCAACATTAAAAAGAGAAGAAAGGGAGAAGAAAATTAACCAATTCTTAGGACATTTGTCCTGGATTCAAATATGCACTTCAAAGCCTTCATCCCAAGCTAGCTACATGGTGGATTCAAGCTTCCATTGGAAAGAATTGATGGAGGAAATGGTGGTAATTATCTTTGACTATGGAGCTTCACGAATAGGGAGTGGATGATGGATCATCTGATGCATGCTACTCTCTCTCCATCCAAAATTTGTAGCCCTTCAATCATTAATCCTCTATCATGTTTTGTGCACCCTTACTCCAAAGAACCCAAGACTCACTATGTTTTGGACACCCCTTTCCTTCTCTATTTTGTCACGTGTTTGCTGCCTCCTGGAGAGAACCCCAAGACACTCAATCCCTATCTCACGTGCTTCTTCATTCTCATGCCCCTTATGCCCTCCATGTGAATCATGTTTTTCTTCCATTAAACCCAAGCCACCTCTTACATGTAAGAATCTTTTCCCATATGATAATCACGTTTTGGTCCCTTGTGAATCTATATGTGTATGTGATAAATGGAGTGGGCCTGCCTATGAATGTGTGTATGAATGAAAATGCCATGTAAAAATGAGTTGTTCTACACGTGAATGGAATGTCATGGCCTTTACTGGATGTGTAAATGCATGGAAGTGGCATGTGTGTCAATCCCAAGCCTCCTAAACATAAGATGCTACGTGTTTATGTAAGAGAGAGCCTTGTTGCTATCCACATGTTTGTGAGTAGCCTTCAAATCTTGTGCATGTAAATATGAAATGAGAGCCTAAGAGAATGCCTGTGTGAAGTGGATTTGCTACACTCTTCCACATAAGACCTCATGCTCGTGCATGTTCCCTTCACAAACCCAAGCCTACCTCTTCCCACGTGTGTATGTATTAATGGCAGCTCTACATGTCATGTGTGTGAATCAGATGAGGAAAAGGGCTATGCATTAACATGACTTGGTAAGCCCAAGCCTCCTTCTGTGTTTTTTTGTGTGAGTGAATGAAGTGAGCTGGATTTGTGAGTGTGCATCACACGAAAAAGCCCCTATATGTGTAAGTAAATGAGTGTAATTTTGTTATGATTTGATGCCCCCTTCCATATGTGCTTCTTCCATGTATTTCCATGTGATTCATGTGAGCCTAAGAGAGAGACATATATGAATTTGCACCTTGTATGAATTGTCTGCCACATCACCCCCATTTTCCATTTTTATTTTCTAAAATTTCATTAAAAATGTGGGCAATTATTCCAAGCTTGGCATTGCACATATGAGCTTTCATCCTTAAATTTTTAGCCCTTTGATTCAATCATGTGGCTTTCAGTTCTCCTCCAATTAATCTCTATCATTTAATTTCCATTTGCCCATTAAAATATGCAAAAATAATAAAAAATATTAAGTAGAAAAATTTACAAAATTATTTAAAAGAATTCATGCATCAAAAACTAAAAATTTTGCAAATTAATTCATAAAGTGCAAAAAATGGTTAATAAAATCAAATCTTATCTAATTAAATGAAATAAGCTATAATTCATCATCAAAATGTCCAAATTAAGAGAAATAAAATATATAAAAAATGATATTTATCAATTCCCCCACACTTGAACCCTTGCACTCCTGGGCAAAAGAAATAAAGACTTCAAGAAAAGGCTAATGAAAAAAAAAACAAAAAGGAAAGGTGTGAGCCACTTAGCTCAAGTAGGATCATAGCATATCAACATAAGAGGAAATGAGATCATAGTCCGAGCAAGATTGACCAGGAGAGGAAAGTGGTAGCTCGACTGGTTGGAGAGGGGGCGGGCAACTAAGAATAATAGAACTGGCTGACTTTGCTTTGTCTGAACTGAAGCTTTCTTCCTTCACTTATGTATTCCCTCAATCTTCTAACTATCAGGAGAGCTGCCTTAAGTGACTCGACCAACGGGAGAGGTACAAGTAACCTTTGTAAAATAGGTACATAGTTCTTGAGCGATAGTGAGAAAAGCGATTCTAACTATCCAAATTATATCACTTGTATCAATGCAACAAGTATCATGGAAATATACTTAACAAAAATGAAATGCAATGATAATCTCTCACATGAATTAGTATTTATCTCTCTACTCTCTAGTGTTTAAAGTTGTGTGTTTACTCTTAAATTCTGACTTATCCAACTTTACTTCCATATTCTTAGCTATTATCTACATCTCCACCACTCAAAATCAAATACCAATGTATGAATCATAAGGTCTTTATCATGGTTATAATGTAGGCCAAGGTAAAAAAAAGTGGTAAACAAAAGAATTAAGGATATATCAAGAAACAAGGCGGATACTTAAAATCATCAAGAGCACCAAGAGAAAGAGTGTAGAATGGAAGAAATGTGCACTTCAAGCCCTTATTCGCTACAAACAAGCATATACAGAAAGAAACAAAAAGTTACTTTTTCTTTCTTTCTTTTCCTATTTTTTTCTCATTTCATTTCATATAATTTTTTTTTTTGCTTTTCTATTCCTTTTTTTACATATATATTTTTTTTTCAAAATTTTCTATTTTTTCTTTTTTTTTTCAATTATGTATATTTCCTCGATAAAAAGCATCATTTTTTTTCAACATTTTCCCAACTATGTACATTCCAAAGTGTAACAACTAGAAAAAGAAAAAAAAAAGAAAAAAAAAGGAAGTTGAAAATTTTTTGAAATCTTGAAATTTCTAAGTCTGCTAGCTGTAGTGAGAAATGGGCTAGCTATAGTGAATGTACTTGTTTGCTATAGCGAGAAAGGGTCTAGCTATAGTGAGAGTGCCTTTTCGCTATAGCAAAAATGCTTCTAACTATAGCGAGTGTGGGCATCCCATACAAAAATCAGGGGGTTCCTCATCATAGCACACGCCGTAGCGAAAACAGAGGTTTGGAACTGATACGTGCTCGCCGTAGCGAGGGTTATTCTTCGCTATAGCGAGGGTTAGTCCAAAAAAATGTGAAAAAAGAGAATTTGACTTCTTAAAGCATCCAAATTCATTTTTTTCCTTTAAACCAACCTAAGCTTCATCCAAGCACAGAAAAAAAGCTTGAGAGAGAGAAGGAAACTAGGAGAAACTAAAAGAGAAGGAAGGGAATCTAAGGAAGAAAGGTAAGAACCTTTAAAGCTCTTCATGCTTCTTCTTCTTGATTCTATTCTTCTTCTTCTAAGGTTTCTTTCCATGGGTTGTTAAGTAAGAAAGCTTTGTTCTGACCTAGAATGAGTAAGAAACCCTTGAAAGAAAGTGTGATAAGTTGAGAGATGCAAAGAAAAGAGAAGAAGAATTGGTGAAATTCTAGAGCGAAAAAGAACCCCTAGTTTCTTATACCTTGCTCTAAAGAAACCCCTAACTTTGTGAATAATTGTTGATGAGAGAGTAATTCCATGTTCTTTGTTGTGTCTAGGCTCAAGAGAAGCAACTCCATCTAGTTGTGATTATGAAACCAAGAAGGGAGAAGAGAAATTGAAAGGGAAGGCTTGTGTTAGCCGATAAGATAGCTCTCCACTCTTTCTTGTTGCATTCTTAGATGTATATAGCCATTGTATGCTTGTGTAAATGCTTGTTGTGTAAGACATGCCATATGTTATTGCCTTGATGCATTGGTACCAATATGCTTGTGTTTTGAGTTGTGAAAATTGCTCGGGTGAGGTAGTGCCGAAAGTCTTTTGAGACAAGTGAGGTGGAGCCAAAAGTCCCTAAACCAAGAGTGGGGCCAATCCGAAAGTCCCAAAACTCGGGTGAGGCTAGACCAAAAGTCCATAGAGTTTATTCTTGGCATTGATACGAAACCATGGCATGAAAAGCATGTGTTGTGTAATTATGAATGGTTTGCATGCTTTGACTTATTTATATGCCTTGATTGTTTCCTTGAATGAGTATAAGCTATTGAGATTCCCTGAATCTCACCCCCTTCCCTCTCCCATCTTAACATGTTAGGTGGAGTTCAAGGAGAACCAAGTGCACACCAAGGAGCCAATTGAGCATGCTTAGGGAGTTGTGTAGCTATTTTAGTTCTTTTGATGTAAAGAGATGCCAAAATGAATATGCACCTACTATTTTTGAGATGTAAATATTTGAGCAAGTGTAGAAATATGTATAAATGATGTATGAACCATGTAGAGAGCTAAAGCAATGAAAATATGAAATTTGGCCCTTTTGTAGATTGTATGCAATAGTGCATTTTGGCCCGTAGCATAGTGAATTTGAAATGTATGATGATTTGGATCACTTGGGCATTTTATATATGCTATGTTTATACTTTCAAACTTACCCAAGAGGTGCTAGAACATGTGGGAAGCCATTTGGAGCCACTTTGAACCATTTTGGGTGCTAAAACTGCCAAATTTGTGAGCTCCGTCAAGATATGACTAAATGAGCTCTTCTTGATATGAAATTTAGCATGACTCTAGAGCCTATTGAAAGCTTCTTGGAAAGCTAAAGTGGGTAATATTTGGAGGTCTAGGGAATATTTGGTGAATTGTTGAAGTTGGAGAATTTTTTAGTTTTGGTTATTGTACTGTGCAACTAGGTTTGAAAATGAATCTGTGTCATTCATGGACCAAACAGTGTCCAATTTCATGAAATTTTATAGGGATAAACTAGATATCCACCTATGCCAACTGGAAGCACCTCAATCGGAGGTCTGTAGAGGGAGAAATAACTCTCTGAAGTTCTATGTCAGCATCAAGGAAGCCATCCGACCTTCGTTACTATTCCATCATTTTTTATGGTCCAAGGGCTATTGAAATGATCTAAACTTATTTTTCTCCTCTAGTTAACATCTATATCTTTCCAAATTGGTATAGTTTGCTTAGATTGGATTTTTGTGGACTTAGTTATGAATTTTAAAATTCATGACAGCAAGCTGCATTAGTACTAGGGACAGTCAGACCTCTGTCTCTTTTTCGATGTCAAACATGGTCCAAATGCTAAGATTGTCATTGGAAATTATTTTTATATGAAGTTAACACCCAGAGCTTTCCAGAGAGCTATGGTTTGCTTGATTCCCATTTTTCTAGAATTAGTTATGATTTTCCAAAATTAGAGCCAAAAATTTGATTTTTGCGCTCATTTGAGAAATTGCATTTTCTTGGTTTTTGGCTCCATATCCATGGTTTATGGATTGTTTTATGCTATGTATGAGTTGTATAAATGGTGTTTGAGTAGAAAATGTGATTGATGGGTTCATAGGACCCATGGGGCAAATTATGAGCGGTTGAACCCCGTTTTATAGTATGAAAATGCCACAGTTTATACTTGTTCTTTGGAAATCATATGGAATCAAGTCTAGAGAGAGATTAGTTGGAGTTAAGTCATTATGGTGTTACACAAAGAGAATAAACTAGATGGCCCAAAAATTGGTGTGGAAATGTGCATCCATCCACCCATCAAGATACAATCCTCTTAATAATTAAAAGTATCCTAATCAAGGTAGGAAAAATATTTGTTTATTTTTCATGGCTAAAAAAGCTAAAAAGAAAACATATAAAGCTCAAAGGGGTAAAACAAATGGTAAAACATATATGAGATGGCTATTTGGCTCTATCTAAAACAAAACAAAAGAAGAATGAATACTTTAATCATTTTTATGCATGTCAAATGAACAAATGTGGCCTTGAATAAGATTTAAGCCAAGTTCTAGAGTAAAAGTCAGATAAGGGATACACACTAGAAATGAACATTAATAAGCACAAAATCTCACAAGGGTAAATTGACCATAATCAAAGTCCATTAAAGCTAAGCTAATTTCCATTTAACTTGCATTTTCAACACAAGATTAATTTCCTATCAAGTCAAGAAATATCAAAGCTATGAACATCCCTCAATACTAGCAACTTCCACAAAAAAAAGTGTTTTTTCTTCAAAACACATAAACAACAGAAAACAAAATTCATACTAATAAAAACAAAAACTCAACTAACCAAAACAAAGTAAAACCAAAAATTTTATTTGAATGACCCCCACACTTAAACATTGCATTGTCCTCAATACCAGTATAAGATCTAACCCAAAAGATAGGCAACACAATATAAAAGGTGAAAAGGGAAAGTATACAACTGGATAAGCTAGGTTGCATTATGAAGTTGGAGCTCTTCTTTCTCATTCCTTAGAACTCCTTCATAAAAAATGCTTGAGTTTGTGGCCATTCACTTTTATTCCCTTTGATAGCCTCATCCAATAGCTCCATTACACCAAAAGAAAAAAAATATTAAAAATAATATAAGGACGTTCTTATTTAGAACAAAACTTACTAGGCATAAGCTTTAAGTGGGACTTATAGAGAAAAAACTTTGTCTCCAATCATAAACTTCTTCCTGACAATTTTTTTTTATCATGGAAAACCTTGGTCTTCTCTTTGTAAATCTATGCATTCTCAAAGGCTTCTAGATGGATCTCTTCAAGCTTTTGTAGTTGAAATCTCCTTTGATAACCCACTCTATGGAAGTCTATATTGCATTTCTTCATAGCCTAATTATAATACCATAGTATTTCTATTATCATACTCTTTCATTTCGGGCAATTGGTGCATATTTACAAGACAAAAGTAAGGAAAAATATGAAAATAATACACTTTTATTGCATTACTTCGGGGTAAAATTTTTTCAATTTGTGTTACGTGGGCCCTATGGATTATCCAACAATATTCTCTAATTATTTTCCATACATTAAAATCATAAAATTCTCAAAACTTAGCATAAAACATGGACCAAGGGTCAAAAACTCCAAAATTCTCTTCATTCATCGTGGCTGTACAATGACAGATTTTAGGGACAACTTTGAAAAATCATAACTAAATGTAGAAAAATTGAAATCATATAAACCATAGCATTCTAGAAAGCTTTGGATGTCAAATTTACATAAAAATAAGTCCTAGCCACAAAAATCCCATCTAAACCATGTTTGACAATGAAATAGCGATGAAGGTCTGACTGCCATATGATACTGATATAGTTTATTGTCATAAATTTAAAAAATATCCAATTAATCCAAAAAAAATATAATCCATGAAAATGATATTAATATGGAAAGCTACAGATGTTAGGTAGAGGGAAAAAATAACTCCAGGCCAATTTAAGAATGTTCAGACCCTGAAAATCAATCAAAAAGGAACACGGTCTGACTGGTCGCCTGGTACTGCACAACAACTTCAAAAATTAATATCTCCTTCTTTAAATAACCAAATAACTTGATTCCAATTGGAACAAGTCACTAGAAAGGTCTAGTTTCTCTTTGTAAAATTTAATGGCAATTGGATATCATTTGCCCTATGAATGATAGAGAACAAATTTTTGGCTATATGAACAGTACTAATGGCCAAACTAGAAAATTTTCTTAACTTCAAAAATTTAGAAAATATTCTGTAGACCTACAAATAATACCTACTTTAGCTTCCGAAAAATCTATCAATAAGCTTTAGATTCATGCCAAATTTCAGACAAAGAGGAGCTCATTTGGACAAAAAGTGACATAGCTCACCAAAATGGCAATTTTTGCTCCATATGAGATACCAAATCTTGTCCAAATGGCCTCCTTTAATATTTGACACCTCTTAGGCAAGTTTAAAAGCATGAATATGACTTGTACCAACTGCCCAAGTGGTCCCAAACCTATGCATCTTAATTTGGCTATCCCACACTCAAGAATGCATAATCATCACAAGTTATCAAAGTGTCCAATTTCTATATTCTCATTTATCTAATGCCACATATGGTCCATATAAGATTTATACATCATATTACAATTGTTCATGGTCTTACACCACCAAAATAATATGTACAAAGTAATTTTGACATTCATCTACAAATAAGATTACATAATAGACAAAATGCAATCTTTCAAGGTCTTAGTTTGCACTCCTTGCTTCTTGAATATTACCTAGGCATTTCAAGATAATGGAGGGAAATAGGAGTGAGATTATTTGAATCTCAATAGCTCACACATCCATTCACACACATATTCAAGGCATATACACATCAAAGCATATGTATGAAAGGTTTGGCAACCATAAAGTATGCAAAATCACAATTTCCATGCCACTTATTCACATTCAAGCCAAGAACATGCTCTAGGGACTTTTGGTTTTGCCTTACCCAATTTCTAGGACTTTTGGATTTGCCTTACTCTTGGCCTAAGGACTTTTTACTTGGCCTCACCCTTCCAAGAGACTTTTGGCCTTGTCTCACCCATGCCATGAGACTTTTGGCAGCTCCTCACCTTCATTAAGAGACTTTTGGCATCACCTCACCTTCATTAAGGGACTTTTAGCATCACCTCACCCTTATGAGCTATTTCCACAACCAAAGCCATTCAAAAAAACACATTGATACCAATGCAATGTCAAGGCATTAAGTGGCATGTCATCAAGTTACAAGAACATATACAAGCATACAATGACATACATATACACACAAGAATGCAAGGAGAATGAGGTGGAGAACTACCTTGAATTTATGCAAGCTTTTCTTGATCTTTTCCTTCTTTTTTTTTGGGTCCCACAAGCACACCTAGGTGGATGTATGTTCTCTTGGCCTAAACACTATAAATGTAACACTATAATGACTTAACTCTAACTAATCTCTCTTTAGGGTTGATTCCATATGATTTCCAATAAAAAAGACCAAAACCATGGTATTTTAATACTTTAAATCAGGGTTTAATCAGTCATATTTTGCCCCGTGTATCCCGTGAACCCATCATTCACATTCTCTAATCAAACACCATTTATACAACTCATACATAGCCTCAAAAAACCTATAAACCATGGATATGAAGCCAAAAATCAAGAAAATGTAGTTTCTCAAATGGGCCTAAAAATCAAATCTTTGGCTCTAAATTTGGAAAATCATAACTAATTCTAAAAAAATAAAAATCAAGCAAACCATAGCTTTCTGGAAAGCTCTAGATGTTAAATTTACATTAAAAATAATTTCAAACCACAATCTCAGAGTTTGGACCATGTTTGACATCGAAAAAGAGATAGAGATTCGCCTGTCCCTGGTACTGGTGCAGCTTGCTGTCATGAATTTCAAAAATCCATAAATAATTCCACAAAAATCCACTATGGGAAAAATATACCAATTTGGAAAGTTACAGATGTTAAATAGAGGAAAAAATTTTAGATTATTTCAGTAGCCTTTGGATCTCAAAAAATGATAGAACAGTAACGAAGGTCAGATGGCATCCCTGATACTGACACAGAACTTTAGAAAGTTCTTTCTCCCTCTATAGACCTCCAATCAAGGTGATTCAAGTTGGTATAGGTAACTGTGGATGTCTAGTTTATGCCCATAAAAGTTCATAACAATCGGACACCGTTTGGTCCATGAATGACACATATTCATTTCCGGACCTAGTTGCACAATACAATAACCAAAACCAAAAAATTCTCCAACTTCAACAATTCACCAAATATTCCCTAGACCTCTAAATATTACCTACTTTAGCTTCCCAAGAAGATCTCAACAAGCTCTAGAGGCATGTCAAATTTCATATCAAGAAGAGCTCATTTGGTTATACTTTGACGGAGTTCACAAATTTGGCAATTTTAGCACCCAAAATGGTTCAAAGTGGGTCCAAATGGCCTCCCACATGTTCTAGCACCTTTTGGGTAAGTTTTAAAGTATAAACTTAGTATATATGAAATGCCCAAGTGGTCCAAATCATCATACATTTCAAATTCACTATGCTACAGGCCAAAATACACTATTGCATACCATTCACAAAAGGGCCAAATTTCACATTTTCATTGCTTTGGCTCTTTGCATAGTTTATACATCATTTATACATATTTCTACACTTGCTCAAATATTTACATCTCAAAAGGAATATGTATACCATATCTTCATTGCTTTGGCTCTCTGCATAGTTTATACATCATTTATACATATTTCTATGCTTGCTCAAATACTTACATCTTAAAAAGAATATGTATACATAAGCACTTTAGCTTTCCTATACATCAAACTATGTGTGAGTGTGTAAAAGTGGCAATACAAAGGCTTTCTATGCCTCATGGCCTCCACTCTTAGGCTTTTGAGCTCCACTTGGACCATATGAGATGGGAGAGGGAAGGGGATGAGATTCATGGAATTTCAATAGCTCATACACTCATTCAAGAAAGCAATCAAGACATATAAACAAGTCAAAGCATGAAAACCATTCACAATTACACAACACATGATTTTCATGCCATGAATATCATATCAATGCCAAGAATAAGCTCTAGGGACTTTTGGTCTAGCCTCACTCAAGTTTTTGGGACTTTTGGATTGGCCTCACCCTTGGTTTAGGGACTTTTAGCTCCATCTCACCCATCTCAAGGGACTTTTGGCACTACCTCACCCGAGCAATTTTCACAACCCAAAACATAAGCATATTAGTACCAATATATCAAGGCAATATCATATGGCATGTCTCACAATATAAGCACATTCACAAATATACAATGACTATTACACATCTAAGAATGCAACAAGAAAGAGTGGAGAGCTACCTTATAAGCCAACACATGCCTTCCTTTTCAATTTCTCTTCTCCCTTCTTGGTTTCACAATCACAACTAGATGGAGTTGATTCTCTTAAGCCTAGACACAACAAAGAGTATGGAATTACTCTCTCATAACTCAAATAATTATTCACAAATCTAAGGGGTTCTTTATAGCAAACCTTACAAAGTATATAAGAATTTAGGGGTTCTCTCTCTCTCTAGAATTTCACCCACTCTTCTTCTCTCTCAAGCCCTCAAGTTGGTAGAACTAACATACTTAAGGAAAGTAAGGAAAAAGTGAAGATACATAAGTTAGCCTTCTTCAAGAGTGGTTTTCCACTTTCCCTCTTCTGAATCAAGCCCAAAACGCAACTAATTCAACAACCAAAACCATAGAAAGAGAGGGAAAAGAGAGAAGAACAAGATTCTAAGAAGAAAAGCTATGGAAATCTCAAGCTTGCTTACCTTTCCCTTGTTCTTCCTTCCTTCTCTTGGTCTCTCTCTCTCTCCATAGCCCTTTTCTCTCTTTTGGTCGAAGCTTAGGTCGGTTAAAAGAGAAAAAATGAATTTGTATACTTTAAGAAGTCAAATTATCTTTTTTCACGCTTTTCTGGACTAACCCTCACTATAGCGAAGAATAACCCTCGCTACGGCGAGCACGTATAAATCTCAGACCTTTGTTTTCGCTACGGTACGTGCTACGACCAGTAGCTCCCTGGTTTTTGTATGGGATGCTTGCACTTGCTATAACTAGAAGCATTTTTGCTATAGCAAAAAGGCACTCTCGCTATAGCTAGACCCTTTCTCGCTATAGCAAACAAGTACATTCGCTATAGCTAGGCCATATCTCGCTATAGCTAACAGACTTAGAAAATTTCACGACTTCAAAAATTTTCAACTTCTTTCTCTTTTTTTTTTCTTCTTTTTTTCTAGTTGTTACAATAAACAACACACAATTACACACTCGAATCAAGCCAAGACACTAAACTCACTCTTGAACATACACTTAGTTCCATAGGTGGCATAATGGTTCCATAAATGGCCTATTGAAGCAACTCTCACATTTCAAGTTATAAGCTCCATTCTCTTATATTTTTAAACTTCTTGGACTCATTTAAGGTCCGTGGAGCCCTTACACATTCACTTGCACAATTAGAAAACTAAGTTGCTTTATAAGGCACTATTATGGACACCATTACTCCGTCTTCCAATCCATGACTCCTAAATTTTTTTCAAGAGTTTCTCCCATCTTCTAACATCATAGGAAATCTCAAACCAAGGTTAGAATGATTTAAAACAATCCCTAGCCCATAGAACTAGCCTAGGCCGAGACAAGCACCATAAATAGGGTTTTTAGACTTCTTGATTTTTCCTTGATGGAAGAGCCACTTAGGGAGGTTTCTAAGGGTCTTAGGAGCTTAAGGAAACATTCAAATAGCCAAGAAATTACTCACACAAAATCAGATTTTTCAAAACCCTAGAAAACACCACACTTTCCTAACTTGTTTATTGGTTTTTCTTAGAATTTCTTGCCATATTCCTCTTCTTCATGGTCTAAAATCCTAGTTCCTCTCTTATTTTTTGGATAGAAAACTCCCCCCTCATATGGTTCTATATGAGGTTGAAACACACACCAAGAAGAAGCAAGAGAAGAAAGCAACATAAGCATGAAGTTACCTTAGATTCAACTGTGTTTTCCAAGCTCTTTCTTCTTGGTTTGTTCCACCACAAGGAATTTGAACTCTTCCCTTAGGTTTTGGTCCAAAAACAGAACCATTCATCTCAAATAAACCATGGAAAGAGAGGAGGAAAGGAGAGGAACAAAATTGGAAGAAGATGGAGCATGAAATTCCTTAGATTTTCTTACCTTTCTTGCCTTTTTCTTTCTCTTTTTCTCCTTAGTGTGCATAAAGGAGCTGAAAATTTTCTATATTTTGGGTAGAAAGGGTCGTACTTAAGATGTAACACCATATATTTCTATCTCATTTCTATCATATTTACATGCTCATGTGATATATTTCTTGAAGGAAATAACAAAATCCATTGCAAATAATACATTCCTTTGGATTACGTTGTATATAAAAATTTCATTCTACGTCACGTGGACTGTATGAGCACATACTATACTTTCCCATATTTAATTACATCAATACAACTCTTTTGCATCATAAAATCATGGACACAACTCATGGAAATCAAAGAAGAGCTTAAACAACCAAGTGCATTTTCGGCTAGAATTGGCCCCTTTTCTGATCAAACTTTGGAAAATCATAACTAAATCTAGAAAAATCAAAAACATGTATTCTTGGTTATTCTGGATGTCTACTTCACACTAAAAATATGCCCAAACCGTAGCATCCATCACAGAGGACGTTTGAGATCTGAAATGGTCCAGAGGTCAGACTGCATTTTGGAACTATCATAGAATTTTGTAGCAAACTTTGAAAATGCCCAATTAATTCCACAATAATAAAAATACATGCAAATGATACCAATCTAGAAAGCTATGGATGTTAGCTAGAGGGGAAAAAATATTTCCAGACCAGCTTAGGTAGCCCAAACCTCGAAATTCAATAAAATAGTAACTCAGGTCGGGCAAAATTCCTAATACTGGACAGAATGTTCAAAAATTCATATCTCCCTCTCTAGACTCCAATTGAGGTGGTTCTAGTTGGCACGAGTCACTGTAAATGTCTAGTTTCTTTGTATAAAATTTTGTGGCAATTAGACATCATTTGGGCCTTGTGTGATAGAATTCAATTTTGGACTAAATGAATAGTGCAGCAGACCAAAACCAAAAAAATTACCAACTTTGAAAATTTATAAAATATTTTACAAACCTCCAAAAATTATAGTCTTTAACTTCCCAAAAAGATCTTAATGAGACCTAATTGCATGCCAAATCTCATACCAATAATAACTCATTTGGCTAAAAAGTGACCCAGGGTTCCATTATGGTCATTTTTGGCTCCATATGGGATACCAAAATTGCTAAATGGCTTTCCTTTGGTTTTGGCACCTTTTGGGCAAGTCTAAAAGCACATTTAGGACTTGTATGAGTTGCCCAAATGGTCCCAAACCCCATGCATCTCATTTTGGCCTTTCTATCCACACATATGCACATTACATCAAGCTTTCCAAAATGCATATTTCAGCATTACATATCCAATTTCTATTCTAGGGTTTATACATCATCTTCTAACATTTATACATTACATAATATCATAATTACATATGTTTAAGGGGTCATAGACCATATACATCAAAGGGTTATATCATATGACACAATTAGGGTCTTAAAGTAACAAAACTTAAGCATTTGGTTGTCAATCTCCTTTCTTCAAGGTAATTGGCTCCCATTATCATGTCCACTTAGTCCACCGAGCATGTGAGATCATTGGAGAGGAGGGAATGACATTCAAAGAATCTCAATAGCTCATCTCCCATTCAATCATACATAATATATGCAAAACAAGCCTTAAAAATGCATGCATGGATATCATGGAAGTCATGAACATTCAAAAAGCAAGTTTGGCATGTGAATAAGTCATACAAGACATTCAAGAGCTCACCAAGTGTTTGGATTGGCCTCACACTTTTCCTCATAGATTTTGGACTTGCCTCACCCATTCTTCAGGAGATTCTTAGACTTAACCATACTTTTGGGAGCCCACTTTGCTTTTGGGAGACTCTTTACTTTATCTTAACCAATCTCAAGGGTTCTTAACTCATCCTCACCATGGTTAAGAGTTCTTGGCCTTTCCAAAATCAAGCAAACTCAAACAAACATCATAGCATCATTTGAAAGCATAACATGTCATCATGAAATCATGGCATATAAAATCATGCTAGCATACTTTTCATGGCTTGGAAATGCACATACACACATTCTAAGATAAGCTAAACATACATCCATGCATGAGAGAAGGTGGAGAGAGCTACCTTGTGTAACATCCGGTCCCTCTGAAAACGTGAAAAACGCAATGTTCGGTTTCTCCGTAAACGTCAGAAATGGGCCAAATATAAAAGGAGGTCCTTGAAATAGAAGGAATTGGGGCCAACTAAAATTATGATAAAATTTTAAATTTTAGAACATGAAGATTTGAGGTTTGAGATGCCCAAAAACCAGAGCCAGAAGAGCTCAGAAAATTTGTTGAATAAAGTAGGGGCATTTTTGTAATTTTTGGAAAATTTTGAAATCTCATAGGAGGGCTTTCTAAATGGAAAATTTGAGCTTTCCGGGGTTCTCAGAGGCTCCGAATACCATGGGAACCCCTAGAACAGTTGAAACCCCTCCGGTGAGCGATTTCGGCTATTAGTTAACTGAAACTTTGACTGAATGGTTTGGAATGGTTTTAGATTCTTTTTGAGTGATTCCAAAGGCAATTCTTATGATTAAGAGCCTAAAGAATATGATGGAAAAGACAGATTTCAAAAAGGAGTTGAAATGAGCCCAAACGAACAAAACTACAAAGAGGGACTAAGTTGTAAATTTTGAAAGTTGCTTAAATGAATCCCTCGCTTATAAAAAACGTCCCTCCTCTGCTCAGATCTCCTCACCCACTATCTCACATGTTAAAACATAATTAAGAAGGGCTAAGAGTGGCACACAAGAGGGGAGGCCAAGGAAGGAAGAACAAGCTTTGAAAAATGTAAGTTTTAGCCACTTTTTCCTACTCCTTGCCTTGTTAAACTTCTTCCCCTCTTCTTCCTCTTCCTTCTCATGGTTTTGGCATTTAATTTGGTGCTATTTTGAAGGCAGAACAGAGGTGGAATTTTTGGATTTGGTGAGGGGAGGCTAGCCAAGTGAAGAACAAATCAAGAAAACCAAGAATCCAAGGTATTTTGCTACTTCCTAAGCTTAGGTCTCCTTGCTTCTCTTCTCTTCAATTTCCCCCCTATGTAAGACCAGCCATGAGGGATTAAATTTCTGGCCAAACCAAGAATGAATCACATGAATTAGGATGTGGTAATTTAGAATATGCAAAGGAAACCAAGTAAAAGCCATTGAATTTTAAGTTAGCAAAGTGTAGGATTCTTGAAGAGTTTGTAAAATCTGTTTTGATTCATGAATTTCCTAGGCTATGTAAGTGTTTGATTGAGCTTCTAAGACCTCTAGGAAGCCTCCCAAGTGACTCTCCCATCAAGAAAAAATTGAAAACCCCTTGAATCCCAAATGCTTCCATAATGTCGACCTAGGCTAGAAAGAGTACCAAGGGGAAGTTTTAATTTGTTTCAAGCTTATTTTTGAGTCATGTAGGATGGAAGAGGATGAGAGGAAGCCTTAGAAAAATTTTAGAAGCCATAGATAGTGAGATGGAAGTGTAGGCTCCATAATGTAGCATAATGAAGCAACTCCTAGCTAGGCTCTTTAAAATAATTGTGTGATGGAGCCATAAACCAAAGTAGCATCATGTAAAGTGTGTATAATGCCAAGGCTTGTTCCCATGAGTAATTCATGTTTCTTTTGGTGTGTCTAGGCCAAGAGAAATGGTCTCCACCTCCTTAGGTGTGTGAGGTCAAGGGAGAGGAGTCAAGACTTAAGGAAAAAGTGTGTAAATGCAAGCAAGGTAGCTCTCTCCACCTTCTCTCATGCATGGATGTGTGTTTAGCTTGTTTTAGAATGTGTGTATGTGTATTTTCAAGCTAAGAAAAGTATGCCAGCATGCCTTTATATTTCATGATCCTTGATGCCATATTATATTTTAAATGAATCTATAATATTTGTATGAGTTTGCTTGAGTGAGGAGAGGCCAAGAACTCTTTCTTTTGGTGAGGATGAGCCAAGAACCCTTGAGCTTGGTTGAAACATAGCAAAGAGTCTCCCAAAAGCAAAGTGGGCTCCCAAGAGTATGGTTGAGTCCAAAGCTCTTAAAGAATGGGTGAGGCAAGTCCAAAATCCATGAGGAGAAGTGTGAGGCCAATCCAAACACTTGGGGAACTCTTGAATGTCTTGTATGATTGATTCACATGCCAAGGTTGCTTTGAAAATATCCATGACTTCCATTTTTCCATACATGCATTTGAAAAGCTTGCTTTGTACATATTATGTGTGATTGAATGGGAGATGAGTTATTGGGATTCTTTGAATCTCATCCCCTCCTCTCCAATACTCTAATATGCTAGGTGGACCAAGCAGCTATGGTGAAGCCAACAACCATGAAAGAAGGAGATTGACAAGCCTAGGCCTAGTTTGTATTCTTTTTGAACCATAATGATGTTCAATGATGCATATGATTATTGTAAATGGCACATGACCCTTGAGACACATGTAAATATGATATTATGTGATGTATACTTGTATGGATATGATGCATGAACTTTAGAAATGAATTTGGGTATATAATGCCAAGTTATGTAAATTGGAAGTTTGATGCAAATGTGTATAAGTGTGGGTTAAGAGGCCAAAATGAGATGCATGAGGTTTAGGACAATTTGGGCAGCTCACACAAGTCTTAAATGTACTTATAGACTTGCCCAAAAGGTGTCACAACCAAGGGAAAGCCATTTGGCAATTTTGGTATCCTATATGAAGCCAAAATTGACCATAATGAAATCCTATGTCACTTTTTAGCCAAATGAGTTAGTCTTGATTTGAAATTTGGCATGCACTTAGGTCTCATTAATAGATTTTTGGGAAGCTAAATAACATAATTTTCTGAGGTCCATAGAATATTTGATGAATTTTCAAATTTGGGATTTTCTATTGATTTTGGTATGTGCACTGTTCACACTGGCAGATTTGTATTCTGTGTCATATGATGGGAAAATGATATCCAATGCTTATGAAATTTTACATTCATAAACTAGAGGTCATAAGCTTTCTGTGGCCACCGAGATCACCTCATTTGGAGGTCTGAACAGTGAGTTATGCATGTTTGAAGTTAACTGTCAGTATCAGTAGCGCCCCATGAGTCCGGTTACTGTTCCATAGGGTCCAGCTGACTAAACGTATTTGTTTCATTCTAGAATTATTTTTACATAAATTTAAGATTTGTAGCTTTCCATAATGACTGAATTTGTGTGATTTCGATTTTTATAGAATTAGTTATGAATTTTAGAAGTTTGTATCAGTAATCTGAAACAGCAGCCCAGGCAGCAGCGACCTCTGGACCTTTTTGGATGTCAAACTTCCTTTGTGATATATTTTATGCTCTGAACGTATTTTTAGTGTAAATTAGACATCCAGAACTTCCCAAAATGATTAATATTGCATGATTTCAATTTTTCTAGATTTAGTTATGAATTTTCAAACTTTGGTCAGAAAGAGGGCCAAACCTGGCCGAACTTAAATAGCCACTTTTTATGCTCCATTTCGATTTCTATGAGTTGTGGGCATAATTTTGAGATGGAAATGAGTTGTATTGACGTATTTAAATATGAGAATATATAGCATGAACTCACACAGTCCACGTGACCTCGAATGGAATTTTTAAGTATGACGCAACGCAAATAAAACCATTATTTTCATTCCCTTTTTCATGTGCTCTCATGGAAATAATAAGGTGAAACTTATGAATGACATAAAATGAGATAGAATTTATGGTGTTACACCTTGCACACAATCACACACTTTTTTCTTGGATTTCAAGCCTCCTCTTTCGGCCACACACCCACAAATTTGTGGAGATGGTTTCTTTTGGCCTAGACACAATTTATGGAAGCCAATTAGGTTCATGAAACAATCTCTAATGCCATACAACTTGGTTAAATACTAGAATGCTCTATAACCCCCATTATGGTCCATAAATGCACCAAATAAAGCAACACCCCTCAAACAATTTCTAGGCTCCATTCTTTCCTCTTAAATATGATTCTTGACTCCTTTCAAGCCTCTTGGAGTCATCACACAATTAAAACCAAGAGCCTAACTATATGTTACTTCTTTAAGTCATAATATGGAACCTAAGACACCAAATCACTTTCTATGAGTTCTAAATTTTTTTCAAGGCCTCCACTCATTTTCATTCATCAAATATGACTCAAGAATGGCCTTAGAAAAATTTTAAACTCCCCTTAGCTAGGAGAACTTGCTTAGGCAGAGCCTATACATGGTTTAGGGTTCCTTGGAGTTTTCTTTGTTTTCTTGAAGGAAGAAGCATGTGGGGAGCATCTTAGGGGTCTTAGAAACTCATTTAAACTCTTAATTAGATCTAGGAAGCATCACATAAAATCAGAATTTGAAAGGTGTACACAAAACCCTAGAATTTGTATCTTGAAATCTAATGGTTATTTTATTGTTTTCTTTGCATATTCTTGTTCTTCTCCATCAAATACCTAAGATTTATGCTTGCTTGGGCTTAAAAATTAGATCCTCCTATAGCTCCTAGGGTTAGGCAAAATGGAGAAGAAGGGTGGGTGAAGACATCAACCATAGGATGAGATTTTACCTAGTTTCCTTGCTTATTTTTGCTTGAATCTTGCTTTCTCCAAACTCCTCTCTTCAAATCCAAAATTTTCCTTGAATTTCTCCCTTGAATCAGATTTACAAACTTCATTTTAATCAAAGGAAACAAAGGAGAAGGGAGGAGAGGAGGTGTGGATGAGGAAAACATGAAAAATCACCATGGAAACATGTGTTAAGCTTGGATTTTCTCCTTCTTCTTCTTCCTCTCTTGTGCGCCCAAACCCTAGCTCCCTTCTTCTAAAATTATGCAGAAAATTCTGATTCCAAATGAAGGGGAAAGTGGGGCACCACCTATATATAGGTGTAGGAAAGTGACTTTTTCAAAATTTCTAATTTTGCCCTTCGTACTTTGCATTTTTGTTTCTCCTTTGTTTTAGCTCCTTTTTAAGAACCATCTTTTCCATTATAAAATTTAGGTTCTCGATTAAATAAAATACCTTTGGAATCACTCAAATCGAAGCTAAAACCTTCCCGAAGAAATCTGTCAAAGTTTAAGCACACTGATATTGGAAAACGTCCACCGGAGGGGATTTAATTGTCCCAAGGCTTCCCATGATTTTCAGGGCCTCTGAGAATCCCGGAGAACTTAAAAATTTGATTTAAAAAGCCCTCCTGTGTGAATTCCAAAATTTGTTCAAAATTACAAAAATACTATTACATTTCGTAAACTTTTCGTAAGAAATTGTTTCTTCATTCTAGCTCCATTTTTCCTTCTGTCTGAGCCTGGAATTCTCATTTTTAGGAGTCTAGAATGCTTCCTAAATTTTTTGGGACCTTAATTATCTCATTTCAGGGGACTTTCTTTTGTATCCGATGAATTTCGTTCATTGATGGAGAAATCGTACGCTACATTTCTCACGTTTTCTCTCATTTTTAGAGAACCAGATGTTACATGAGAAGGTGGGAGAAGAGACAAGAAGCTTATGGAACATTCAATAAGGTAGCTTTTTCAAAAATTCCAATTTCATCTTTTCGTAATAGCAATTTTGTTTTGGCTTCATTTTAGCTTCATTTTTAGAATCATCTTTTCTATTATAAAATTTAGGTTCCCAATTTAATAAAATGCCTTTGAAATCACTCAAATCAGAGCTAAAACCTTCTCGAACGAATCCATCAAAGTTCAGGCTTACCAATATTGGAAAACATACACCAGAGGAGTTTTACTAGTCCCGGGGCTTCCCATAATTTTTGGGGCCTCTGAGAACCTTGGGAAACTCAAATTTCCCAATTAAAAAGCCCTCTTATGTGTTTTTTCAAAAGTTACACTTATTTACGAAAATGCCATTACATTTCATCAGTTTTCTTCACAAATTATTTCACCGTCCTAGCTTCATTGTTCTTTCCATCTGAGCCTAGAATTATCATTTTTTTGGAGCCTAGGACTCTACCCAAATTTTTTGTAGGACATTATCTAGCTCATTTAAAAGGACTTACTTTTATACAACACATTTTGTCATTTTATGAAAATTACATTCGTTACAGTAATAGGCTCTATGCTCCACTTCCATTGGTAAGTGACAAGCTTTCCCAAAGACTAGCTAATAGGGTGCCATGCCAAGAGTCTTCTAGGTGGTCCTATAAGCCCACAAAGAATAATCTAGCCTCTTGCTCCAATCCTTCTTATTTTTTTGCACCGTCTTCTCTAAAATTTGCTTCACCTCTTAATTGAAAATTTTTGCTTGACCATTTGTTTGAGGGTGATATGGAGTAGCCACTTTATGCACAACCCTATACTTGCTAAGCAAGTTTTGCATACTCTAGTTGCAAAAGTGAGTGCCCTGGTCACTAATGATAGCCCTGGGAATCTCAAGCCTGCAGAAAATATAAGAGTGAACAAACTCTACAATCACAGAAGAATCATTAGTCTTAGTGGGCTTTGTTTCCACCCACTTTGAAACATAATCAACAACCAATAAAATATATGCAAAGCCAAAAAAAAAAGGAAAAGCTCCTATAAAATCAATGCCCCAAACATAAAAAATTTCATAAAACAAAATAGGATGCTGTGGCATTTTATTTCTTCTAAATATGCTCCCTATTTGTTGACACCTAACATGTAATATCTTATGATTTAGGAATTCAAATTAATTCCAAAGAGTAGAATGAATTACTTATGAGGGGTTACAGGCCTAGTAAAGGCCAGTATGAATTATGAGAAACCAAAATCAGAATTGTTTGATTATTGAATGAGGACCCTAAAGTAAAGTGAATTAAGGCTAATTGAGGTTAGAATATTAATTAGAACATTTAAAAATGTGGTTAAGAGTCTCAGGATAGCTCGAAATCAAGGGCAAAATGGCTGAATGAATTAAAGGAATAACACAGTGGCAAGATCATAATTTTAGGCAACTTTTTAAAAACTCAAATGAAGGAGTTTTAAATAAAAAAATTGAATATTTTAGGGTTCTTAGAAGCCTTAAAAACCATAAGATCCCTTACAATGGCAAAAACCCCTCTAGTGTGCAATTTAGGTTATCAGTTGACTAAAACTTTAACAGGATGGTTTGGTAAGGTTTAAAATCCAATTTGGGTGAAACTAAAGGCATTTTATGAATTATAGGGCCTAAATTTTATGATGAAAAAGATGGTTCTCAAAAAAGATTTGAGATGAGTTCAAATGGAGAAGGAAAAGTTTAAGGATATAGTTGAAATTTTGAAAATGTTATAAAATAGCCTCTTCTTTCTTATATATCATGACCTACCTTCTTCTACCCACTATAACTGACTTTCCTCTGGGCAAAAACAGAACTAAGGGCAATCTTAAGTGGTACACAAAAAGAGGGAACAAGGGAGGAAGAAAACAAGTTTGAAAGGGTAAGAATTGGTCACTTTTTCATGCTCTTTTCTTCACTAATGTTCTTCTCCTCTTTCTCCTTTCTCTTCTCATGGTTTTCATGTCTTAAATGATGATGTTTCATGGCTAGTTTAGCAGAGGGAAGGGAGAATTTAGAGAAACTCTTGGAAGCCTGAGAAAGCTCTATTGACAAGCTTTGAAACAAGATAATTTCTCCATGGAAAATTTGCTCCCCTTGGCTTTTCTCTCCTTCCATCATTTTGGCTAGACCTAGGGTGATATGTAGGGGATTTGATTTTGATCCAAACTTGATAGAAATTAGGGGTTTAAAGTCTAAAGAATCATATAGAAGTAATAGAACTAAAAAAGAAGTTATAGATAACAAGTTATAAAAATTAAGGTTTTGATTGCACCTAGGGATTTATAAAATTTTCTAATAATGATTTAACTTATGTAAGAGTATGTTTGAGTTCATAAGATGCTTAGGAAGCTTCAAAAGTGCCAAATTCCCTTAAAAAATGAATGAAACTTCATGGGTTCCTAATATGTGTGCATGTCTCAGCCAAAAAGGAAATGAAGCACCTATAGAGAGTTTTCTTTGATTCCAATGATAGAAATAGTCTAGATATGAATAATAAATACTAAAGGAACCATTGGTTTGAATTTAAAAACTATATTTTGATAGTTGGAAGTTTAGGGTTCCTTTAAGCATAAAGAAGCAACTTGATATTTGGCTTCCTGATTTGAGTTGGTGATAGCCTTAATGAATTTAAATAGAATCATGAGACCTAGATTGAGTGAGAAATTAGAACCAAGATAATGAATTATATGAGTTGTTTCATTATGATCTTGTATGGAACCATATACATGCCATAAGCTAAAAGTAGCTTGTGAAGAGTTTATATGAGAGTAGAGATGGTTCCATTGATGTGTTTGTGTCTTGTTTGATGTGTCTAAGCCAAGCAAAACAAACCTCCTCCAAGTGTGTGTGTGAGGTTGAACTAAGAAGCTAGAGAACTAACAGAGAAATTGTGCTTTTTGACTTGAGGTAGCTTTTTATCTATTCTTGTATGCATTTCATGGTTGTTTGATTGTCATGGATTGTTTGTATATATGTTTGAATCATGAAGCATGCTTATGGGCATTGGTTTGATGTTTTGGTACCATTATGCTTCTTGATTTGTAGTTTTAATGTGAGATGGCTCTTGATGGGTGAGGTTGTACCAAAAGTTCCTTGAATTGAGTGAGGTGAAACCAAAAGTCCCTAAGTGAAGGTGAGACAAGGCCAAAAGTCTTATGGAATGAGTGAAACTAAGTTAAGAGTCCTTAAAATGGGTGAGGTTAATCTAAAAGTCCCATATAATTGGGTGGGGCTAGACTAAAAGACTTTAGAGCTAGGTCTTGAACTTGATGAATCAATATGACCTTGGAAATATGTTTATATTTGATACTTAGAAGCATTTGATACATATGTGCTCTCTTTAATATGATAACATGCCATATATACATCCTTAAAAGGGTGAATGAGCTATTATGATTTTTTGAATCTCACTCTCCCCCACTTTATGTCTAACAATGTCTAGGTGATGCTCATGGAGCCAAAAATGGATGCCAAGAAGCTTGAGACATGTTACTTTGACAATAGAATAGGATTTTGTGTAAATTTATGTCAAAGTATGAATGTATATGTTATTTATGAGATATAGACCCTCACTCATGTAAAAGTATGTAAACATGTTGTATGAACCATATTTAGAACTAAATCTATGGAATCTTAAGTTTTTGAAATGCATGAGCCATGGTATGTATATCTATAAGGCCAAGTGAGAGAGTGATTTTGAGTTCTATGATGATTTGGATCTATTATGATGTTCCTATATGTTGTGTTTGAAGTATTGGACACTCTCAAATGGCCCTATTGCATGTGGGAAGCTATTTTGGACCATATGATGCCATATTATTCCCATTTTGAGCCGTAATTTTTCTCTAATCCAAAACTAGACCAAATGGATGAATTTTGGCATGCAATTTGGCAAGAATATAGATCTCATTTAGATATTTTCATAGGTCAAAGAACATAATTTTTAAAGTTTTGTAAAATTTTTTATGATTTTTCAAAATTGACTAAATTGTGTAGAAATTGCTAGTGCACTATTTATTTAGTCAGTCTAGTTTTCTAGGTATTTAAATGGTCAAATGAAGTCTAATGCTTATAAAATTTTACAAGTATATAGTTGGCATCATAGGATTTCCACAACACTAAGATCACTTAATTTCTAGCTTTGTAGTGTGAGATATAAAGTTTTAAAATTCCAAGTCTGCACCAGTCTAAAATTCTAACCTAGCTACTGTTCCATTAGAATTTCATTAGTTAAATGATATTATCTTGATCTAAAATTTTTATAGTAGTTAGATGATGTCCTAAGCTTTCTAGAAAGATCTAGTTTGCAAGATTTGGAATTTTCTAGCTTGAGTTATGAATTTTTAAAAATTGTGATAGAATATGGAATTGTATAGAAGCTCATGAATTGGCTAGTTTTGATGTGCTTAGCTCAAACCTAAATTCCATGCTTCTTTTTAGGATGTTTCTGTATGAGCAAGTGTATTATGGATGGAATATGAGTTTGGTAAGTTGAAATGGTTTATTTAATAAAAAATAAATTAATTTGACATTTAATAACGGTAAATTCCACTGGTAAAAGTATTGAAATTGCAAAAATGGATGATTTAAGCACTCTATGTTATGAATCAAGTGCTATCTAACTATGGTATTACATAACACATCTTTCGCAAAAATCATAGGCATCACAAAATAAGGTAGGCCAATACAATTCACTATCTAGAACCCTTCTAACTGTGCGTTTTAGACTAAAGTGACCTTCATAAGTAGGTGTGTGACAGAATCTCAAGATAGAACTAAACTCTATATCAAGCACACAATGTCCAATCACTTGGTCACTACATAGTTTCCACAAGTATGGATCATCTCATATATAGTATCTAACTTCACTCGTAAACTTATCTAACTGATGTTTATTCAAGTCAACAAGCAATTTAGATGTAGCTAGATAATTCACAAAGTTCGCATACAATGGGTAGAAACTATGCACAGCATACAAATGCTCATCCAAAAATTCATCATTAAAAGGTAAAGAATCTACCTTCGGAGCCTTAATCCAGCTTAAATGGTTGGCCACCAAGTTCTCTACTTTGCTTTTATCCAAGATTTTAATGTCAAACTCTTAAAGCAAAAGCATCCATCTAATCAACCTCAGCTTCGCATTAGGCTTCTTCAATAAGCACTTCAAGGCTACATGATCAATGAAAACAATTACTTTACTATCAAGCAAATAAGATCTAAATTTATGTAAAGCAAAAATAATTGGCATTTTCTATAGGCAAATGTTCTAAATGGGCAAGTGAATGTTGTCTTTTCTTGGTCATCCAAGGCTATGCATATATGGAAATAACCTAAAAATCCATCAAGAAAATAATAGTGAGACTTGCCAGCTAAATGCTCAGGCATCTAATTAAATAAAGGCAAAGGGGTAGTGGTCTTTTCTGGTGATAGAATTAAGACTTTTGTAATCAATGCAAACCCTCTAACTATTTTGTACACAAGTTGGCACTATAATCCTAGTCTTTTTAGGAACAACTTACATAAGACTAACCCTCTGACTATCAAAAATTAGATATATAATACCAATAAATAAAAGTTTAGATACTTCCTTTTTAACCATATCAAGAATAAACGGGTTGAGTTGCCTTTGAGATTGCCTCATTGGTTTGGCTCCATCTTCCAACAAAATCTAATGCATGCAAATCTTAGGACTAATGCCTGGTATATTTACCAAGGTCCACCTTATTGCTTGTCTTTGCTTTCTCAAGGCCTCCAAAAATTTCTCCTCCTCATCTTGAGTAATATCACTAGCATAATGATGATGAGCTTTTCTCTTTCTTCAAGGTAATCATATTTCAATGTATCTAGGAGCAGCTTAAGCTTTAGGGTAGGAACTTGCTTAACAAAGGGTATGAGCTTGTTAAGCACTATCTCCTCCATGCCATACACTTGTTTAGATAACTCACAAGAAACAAAAGAATATTTTCTAGCATGGGAAGCATTAGCAACATGGAAAGAATCAAAAGAATCAGCAATTAAATGAATATCAAGATTATGGCAACCTAAACAATCCATACCAGCATGCAAAGTCTCATTAGAACCAGAAAAATCAATAAAACCAATATAATCAACAGAGGTTCTAGATACAATAGAATTAACTTGATCACTACATGTAATAGGTTCTTTAGAATCAATACTATCATTAAAGCTCAAAAAATCATCAATCTCTCTACATATAGGATAGAAATGAGAACCATCATAAGTATGTCTCAAAGAATTATCAAAATCAACAATATCACAAGAATCAGTTAGCAGACTATCCCTAAACTTAGCACTAGTATAATCAACTGGCATATTAATGAAACTCACACTAAGAATAGAATGATCACCACATGGGTGTTTCATAGCATCAAAAATATTAAAATGTATTACTTTACTAGCAAATTCCATAGACAGAGTTCCTTTATGCACATTTATGATTGTCTTGGTTGTCTTTAAGAAAGGTCTATCCAGAATGAGTAGTGTGTGACTATGAGACCTATATCTATCATCCTCCATATTAAGAATATAAAAATCAGCTGAAAATATTAAATCTTTTATCTTAACCAAGACATCTTCCAGCACCCTTGAAGGATAAGCCATACTCTAGTTTACAAGCTGCACAACCACTCCAGTTGGCTTCAATTCTCCTACCTGCAAAGATGAATACATTGATTTAGGCATTACATTAATAGCAGCACCAAGATCAATTAAAACATCAGAAAACTCAAATTTCCAATATGCAAGGTATTGTAAAAGTTCTTGGATCTTGACACTTAGTAGGCATTGTAGGCTATATAAAGGCAGAAACATTTTTTCCAAAATTGATTTTCTCATTCCCTCTCAGCTGCCTCTTGTTGGTACACATTTCTTTAATAAATTTGGCATACTTGGGAATGGTTTTAATAACTTCTATCAAAGGCATATTGACTTCAACTTTCTTGAAAGTTTCAAGAATTTCTTTCTTAAGTTTTGCTTCAGCTTGTCTCTTCCCCTAGGTAGGTCTACGTGGAAAAGGTAAAATCTTCTTCGGCTCCTCTTCCTTTTCAAGCTCATCTGGTGCGACATGTGTTTTTGCTAACACTGACTTATCCATAGTACTAGTATTTGAGGACCCATGGACTTCCTTCCCACTCTTAAGGGTGATAGCACTAACATGGCTACTTTTGGGATTAATAACTGTTTGTGATGGTAATTTCCTTGATCATTGACTTTGCACAAAGTGGACTCCACGAAAAGCTCCAGACATGAACTATATGTTGTAAAAATTTTAGATAAAAACAAGTTCATTTAGGCCATGAGAATTTAATGGAACAGTAACCTTATCAGCATCTTAGACCCAACCCAGACCTAAAACTTTGAGCATGAATATCTTTGGCTACACACCTTTAATTTAGATGATTTCAGTGGCCATAGAAAGCTTATAATGCCAATTATATGCCTGTAAAATTTCATAAGTATTAGAGTCTATTTGCTCCCTCAAATACATGAAAAACTAGAACTAACCATATAAATAGTACCCAAGCAATTCTACATTTTTCAGCCAACTTTGAAAAATCATAATAAATTTTATAAAGCTCTAAAAATTATGTTTTTTAACTTTATGAAAAGCTTTAAATGAGATATAAATGTCCACCAAATTTAATGCCAAATTTCATTCATTTGGTCAGATTTTAGTTAGAGGTAGAAAGTGGCTCAAAATGGCATAGTATAGATTGAAATGGCTCAAAATGACCTCTTGTAAGTCTTATGGCCATTTGAGCATGTCCTAAAAAATCATGCATGTAATATCCAGTCCCTCGAAAATGCAAGAAAACATAAGAAAACATGAGAAACGTAACATACGGTTTCTCTGTTAACGTACGAAATTCACCAGATACAAAAGGAAGTTCCCCAAATAGAGTAAACTGAGGTCCGACAAAATTAGAATAATATTCTAGACCGCAAATAATGATGAATCAAGGATAGAAGTGCCCTAAAATTGAGGCCAAAATAGATGAAAAAAGAAAAGATCAGAAAAAGGTCCCGAAGAGTCTCCGAAGTCAAGTTTGAAGGAACTAGGGACTAAAATGTAAAGAAAAGTTATGTGCCAGGAAAAATGTATAAATTGACCGAAAGTTTAGGGAACCCTAGTTTTACCCTCTATTCATGACTTTGGGCACGAATATTAAAAAATCGGGCAAGAATCTTAGAAATCTGTGACCCACGGTTAAACTTTGTTTAATGAGACGGGTCCAATAACGCTATGTTGTCCCGATGGCCGGGCAGGATCTGGTTAGCCCGATCATGAGCAAAATAGAAAAAAGAAGTTGTAACAACAATAGAAATAGAAATAGCTAAAGGGTTAAGAAACGTTGAAGGAGTTTCAAGGACTAAATTGTAATAAATAAAAATTTTATAGCACAATCATAATATAGAATGATGAAAATTACACCTAAAGTTCCGGATGTCTGATTAACACTGAAATTTATGAGGATCGAGCTTAAGGGCCCCTGATCCATGTTTGAGGATCAGTATGGCCAGAAAGTAGAGAAAATAATATTTATAAATTTTAGAAAGTCTAAAAGTATGTATTGTACCGTAAAACCTTAATCGGGTTCAGACACTGATTTTTAGACTGCTGCAAGGCCCAATAGCTTATTCTAAAAGCCCAATAAGAGAAGAAAAGATATAATTAGGGCTTTAGAGGAGATGAAATCCAAATATAAATATAAAATAAGAATTAAAGAAGAAAATAATTTTAGTTAGTTTAAAGAATTAACCATGGTTAAGTTAAAAATTAACCATGATTGAGTTAAGAAAATTAACCATGGTTATTATCCATAACTTAAGGGCTAAGAAAAGGTATCCAAGTGTGTGGGCAAGGAATTTTGGAAGAAGATATTTAGTTATGAAATTAAAAAATTAAAGAAAAAAAGGAATGGAAAGTTAAAATTTGATCTTGAAAAGGTTAATCCAAGGGTGCAAATTTGGTATGACCATTTAACTTCATTTAAATTCATCTCCTTCATCTCCATTCCACCATTTTCATGGCACATACAAGAAAGGAGGAGAGAAAAATGTGAAGAGAGAGAGAGAGAGAGGGAGAAAAAGTGGAAGAAGTGAAATCAAGCAAAACTACCATTATTCTTCACCAAATTTCTTCATCTTCTTCATCCTCTAACCATTTTCTCAAAAGGGCAGCTGCATCTTCATCTTTTCTTCAAGGTGGAATGTTGCTCTAAGTGGGAAGAGAAGGGATTTTAGTGTAAGAAAAGAAAAAGAGGCAAGGATTAAGCTTAAAGAGTAAGTTTTCTCCACCTTACACTTGAAAATCACATGGTTTAAGTTAGTTTTGTTAAACCCTAGCTATGAGTCACTTTTGGACAGCATATGGATCATTAGAAATGGAGTTTATATGTTGAATATGAAGGCGTTGGAATGAATTTTATATATTAAACATGAAGGCCATATGAGCTTAGTCATTGTTGTTATGTGCTGGGACTTTGAAAAACATAAAGATTGTAATTTTTGGGAAAATAGAAATTATTAGGAGATGCTGTCCGAATTTCCTAAAAAATTTTATGGTGTTTTCTTAATGTCTTAAATCCATGTATACCAAATTTCAAGTCCTAAAACATAAAGGAAAAGGCTATGGAATTTTTAGAACTAAAGAAACTCACTTTTAGGCCTAAAACGGAGCTACATTATGTTATGACTAAAACATGTTGTGGGGGCTGGAATTTGATAATTTTATCCATTCCAATGGATTCAAAAGGGAGTTTTTAGCTAGGAATACCTATGGAAAAGCCCAAAAAACTCATGGAATAAAATTTCTAAATTTTGGCCAAGAAATGCACATTATTCGGCCATAGTGAATTGGAAGGGAAGGAGTTAGATTTTTTTCAATTCCAATCATTCCAATGAGTTTAAAAGGGTCATACTACGTTAGAAGTTAAGGTTATGTGTTGATTGTAATGAATTATTATTATGATTATAGGGTTCGATATTTGTCTTGCAAACTCCAAAAGCAAGTAAATTGAGTTCCAAGGCTTGAGGAGCAAAGTTTGCTAAGGTAGTAGTTTTGCTTTCTCTTTCTTTAAGCTTGTATATTTGTATAATGATGAGTGTTATGCTATATCAAGTTATCATTTATGTTATAAGATGAGACATGTATGCTTAGATTGTGCTTGGCCTTGTATGAAATTCTTATGTGGTATGTGGTACGTGGTACCTCGATTGGCATTATGTTATGTACTTACATGCTTGCTTGTGAATGAGATTGGTTTACTATTATTGAGATTTCATAATCTTACCCCAAATATAACCCATGTTAGGTCTGAGTTCAAGCAAAGAAAGGGCAAAGGGTTTGGAGGCATAAATTGAGGACCTTATGTAACACCCTAAACTTTATTAAGGTGTTAATCATGGATTTGGGATAATTAAGAATAATTAATATGAGATAATTAGGCAAGTTAAGTGAATGGAAATTTTAAAGAGATAAATTATTAATAGTTTGAGGTTTAATTGAGTTATAAACCCTACCTAGGCCCAAATTAAATTAAGTAGGCTAAGGTCAAGGACTAGTGGAGGTCCAATAATTTTAGGTGCAGACCCAACCTTTTATTGTGAGACATGGCCCAAGAGAGAGCACCTAGTGATGGCCCAATAACCCTTGTGTAGACCTAAATTAATTGAGTCCTTCAAACTTAGTCTGACCCAATTAAATTTTTGTAACCCAACATCTTAGAGCTAGCCTAACAAGGCTTAAATCAGAACCCACTTGCAATTAGACCCTTGGGTCAGCCCATGATCCACTTTAGACCCAACTTAAACCTTCAACACTTCAGCCCCTTCCCCATTTTGTTGAAACACCAAAGAGAAATTCAGAGGTTTGAAGGGAGGCTAGGGTTTGGGGCGAGAAATTCATCATTTCCCACTTCTAAAGCAAGATTCAGCCAAGGTAATAGTTATATAACTAATCCCCTTCTCTTTCTCTTTATTTTGGCCTGATTAGTTTTTTATTTGGAGTATTTTCACCATACTCAAAATCTGAAATATAGTTGTTTGGGATTTTCTTGGTGAAATTTTGTAGGTTAGGGCTAACGATATTATTAAGTAAGTATAAACTCTCTATTTTGATGCTTTCTTTGCTAGTTTGAGACCCCTATAGCTGATTTATAATATGGGTATTGTTTCTGTACGAATTTACTCAGAATTTGAAGTGTTATTTTGAGATTTCTGGGGTAGGAGCAACCGAATCCAAAATTGGTTTTAGTGGTGATTGGGTAAGTGTTTTTGAGTAGTCCTATATAGCTTAACCTTTTTTTAAGTGATGGGTATTCTTATACAAATTGTGATTAGGGATAGTAATGGCTTGGTTTTGTGTCCATAGGCTAAAGTAACATTCAATTGGCTCTTAGAGGATTGACTACAAGTGAGGTAATTGGGACTATATTAATTTCATGCATATATCTGTTTTAATTTCATATTTATTGTAGATGAATGATTTGAAATGCTGAATGAATTGGTTGGCTATCTATTGTATTATGATTGGACCTTGTGAGTCCATGGTGGAGCTGTGGAGTGGCTACCACCTATCATATGCTTCGATCGGGTACTAGGTTATGATCAAACCCCAGATGCACTGAGCCCTGGTTGTGCTCAATGGGGAGTAAATGCCGTGGACGGGCCTCTCCCAGTGTTATTGGCCTTTAACATGTGGAAATATGATTACTTGTATGGGATAGTAATCATGATAGCCTAATTATTTCATTTACTGATGTGACTGGTATATTTTCTGATGCTTATATGAAATCATGCATATATGTTAATTAAACTGGAATATATGAATGGAATTTGCCTTGGTTACTGAGATTTGCATCTCATCTCGTTTCATGGGATTATACTTTTAGGTGAAGGCCTTTTGGGTAAGGATAAGGGGAAGCAAGTGGATGAAAATTCATGAGCTCTAGCCATGTGTGGAGGAAGCTACACTTGGGCTAATTTGAGTAGAGTAGATGCAATTTTGTTAATCTTTTATATAGCATCATCATGTAATCATATTGTTAAGTATAGACGTTTATATTTTGATTATTTGGAATGTATCTATTAAGGAGTTAAGTCTCAATATAGCTTGGTTTTGGATGTATGAACTTTGTTGAATTCATGATATGGCTTACTATTGGGAATGTCATCATGTGGTATATGAGATTGTTGATATGAACCATTGATGCATGAAATCTCTAACGGAATGTGTATCTAATGTTAATTGTTGATAGTTTATGAACTCTTGTTGTTATTACTCTATGGACTTACTGAAATAGGGTAGTTGGAGGAGTAGAAATTAGCATTTAAATCTTGAACTAGGAACGATGAATAAGCTGGGTAAATTAGGCTAATGAAAGCTATTGGAGCCCCATAATTAAGGTAGAGTGGCCCTAAGGTGTCATTGAAGGGAGAGTGAAGAGTATGAGACAAAGTTTTAGAAGTTGTAGGATTAGAAGGCATTTCACCATGGCCAAAATGGGATTAGCCGTGGCCAATAGAGGCGAGATTGCCCAGAGGGAGTCTAGAGAGCAATACGCTGCGGCGAATAGTGGAATTAGTCGTGGCTAAACGTGAGAGGCTAAAGTAGAACTCTTCTAAAGGGTAATTGGCCGCGGTGAAAGGGGGAATTGGCCGCGGCGAGCTTTTGTGAAAATGAGCTAGGCGTTCTAGAGATGAATTAACCGTGACGAAAGGAGGTATTGGCCGCAACCAATAGTGAGAGGCAAGTGAGGTAGTGACCAGGAGGCTTCCTCACATCGGCGCCATGTAGGTTAGCAGCGGCGAAACTAGTGATGAAGGAAGGAGTGTACTCGAGAGCAATATCCTGAAACCCTTATTTTAACCAGGAAATCTTGGTTTTTCATATGGTAATCTCAAGGGATGACTTAAAAACATTGGTAGAAGATTTTTGTGAGTTGGAATTGATAGGTAATAAAATCAAAGGCTTATAAGTGAATGTTTATTTGCCTGATGTACGTGAGTACTTATAATTATATGGTTGATGACTCTAATAACATTAAGGTTCAAATTTTCCTGTATTTTCTGAATGTAATTAGTCGTAATATCTTGTAACCCTAATTTATGGCTATTAATCACGTATTTAAACTTAATAATAATGATTAGAAATTAGGGCCATCACACCTTACTTTTATGCATCACATTTTATTATGTAATTAAATATTTTAGATTACTGCGCGTATGAGTTATGTTATGACACTGTAAGGTACTCAGGTATGAAATGGGAAGTCATGACTATAATCAACCCTTGAGTAAATAGAATATGACTGGCATGCCTAAAATGCAAAAATGCATCTGCTTATATAAAGGCAAAATAATAATAACAATATGTCAAGTGAGGGGTAAAATTGTCTAGTTTTTGTAGGGACACTTTGATATGAATTTATACACATTCCATTGAGAAAGTATTTTTCCCTTGTAAAAGACTTAGAGAGCTTGAAGTAGAGTCCTGAACCAACCTCATACGATTTTTCTATAATTAATTATGTATTTTCAAAGTTAGATAAAAATTTGGAAATGGCCAAATGAATAGTGAAAGTGTATGAGGAAGTTTTAAAAAGAAAATTTTTTATCAGTTCAGGTTTTCATTGATTCTTCTAAGTTTTATATGAGGTATGTGTAGTAGGAAAAGCATTATCTAGTAAGGTATGACAATGCAACTCAAAATCACTCATCCACTTGCATTTATACTCACACTTTCCATAGCACACACATGGTCAATTTGCACATTCTTACATATATACATAAAAAAATGGGATTTACATCATAATCTCATATTTTTACATATGCAAGCGGATTTACATCACAAAAATAATATGTACAATATCTCATGTGCAACATATTATATAAATTCCTAAACTATTGTCAAAGTATTGATAATTATACTTATTGGTCTCCATTTTTGGCTCCTTGAGAGTTCTCTAAATATGGTTAGAAATAATATGAGGGAAAGTGAGATTTTATTAATCCCAATAACTCATTCACCCTTCAAGCATACTTATAAGGCATGTTAAATAAAGCAAGCACATGTCACAAGCATCCAAATATCAAACATAAACATATTTGTGAAATCATATGGATCCACCAAAGTTAAAAATAAGCTCTAAGGACTTTTAGTTTATCCTCACCCAATTATTTGGGACTTTTGGATTAGTCTCAACCAATTTAGGAAATTTTGACTTAGTCTCACTCATTCCATAAGACTTTTGGCCTTGTCTCACCCTTACTTAGGGACTTTTAGCTTCACTTCACCCAAGT
Source organism: Erythrophleum ivorense (assembly GCA_026724425.1). Taxonomy (NCBI): domain Eukaryota; kingdom Viridiplantae; phylum Streptophyta; class Magnoliopsida; order Fabales; family Fabaceae; genus Erythrophleum; species Erythrophleum ivorense. The sequence continues at coordinate 33,536 of JAIUCV010000640.1, read as the reverse complement.
CAAAGGACTTTTGGCACAACCTCACCCATTAAGAGCCATTTCACATTTCCAATGCATATCAAATTACATTATTGTATTAAATCATCAAACCAATAGCAAGAGACATAATATGTAATCCATACACACATACAAGCAATCAATGACAATCAAACAACCAAGGCAAGTATACAAGAATGGATGAAGAACTACATTTTCTCAAGAAGCACTAAATTTCCTCCTTGATTCCTTACTTCTCCTTCTCGGCCCTCCACACGCACTTGGGAGAGGCTTGACTTGCTTAGCCTAGACACATCAAATAAGACCCAAATACATCAATGGAACCATCTCTAGACTCACATAATGTCATACCTTATATTTCCTCTCATTATATCCTTCCATTCAAGATAATTATGTGCATGTTCATAGGGAATTATTAAGAAAATGCCATATTTCATGCACTTTATCGTGTTACTTCGGGGTAAATTTTTTAATTCTCATTACATGGGCCCCGTGGACTATCCAACAACATTCTCTAGTCATTTATCATTGGTACAAATCATAGTCAACTCAAAATATCAAGCAATCCACAGTTTTCAAGTCAAAAACCCCAAAATTCCCTTCATTCTTCACAGTTGTATAGTGGCAGATTTCAAGGGAACTTTGAAAAATTATAACTAAATGTAGAAAAATTAAAATCACACAAACCATAACTTTCTGGAAAGCTCTAGATGTAAAATTTACACTAAAAATAGTTTCCAGCCATAAAAATCTCATCTAGGCCACGTTTGATAATAGAAAATGTAGGGAGGTCAAACCGTCCAGAAATCTGATATAACTTACTGATATAAATTTTGAAAATTCATAATTAATTTTACAAAAATCCAATCCATACAACCTATACCAATTTGGAAAGGTACAAATGTTAAATAGAAGGGAAAAATAGTTCCAAACCAATCCAAGAGCATTCAGACTGTAAAAATTAATCAAATATTACCACGGGTCTGGAAGTGCCCTAGAACAGAATAGCAACTTCAAAAATTCATATCTCCCTCTCTAGACATCCAATTAAGGTGCTTCCACTTGGCACACGTCACTGAAACTTTGTAAAATTTCATGGCAATTGGACAACATTTTCCCTATGATTGACAGAGATACAATTCAGACCAAATGAACAGTGATAATAGCAAAATCTAAAAATTTAGCCAACTTCAAAAATTTTCCAAATATTATGTAGACCTTCAAATATTATCCACTTTATCTTCCTAAAAAGATCTAAATAAGCTTTAGATACATGCCAAATTTTAGACTAAGAAAATCTCATTTAGACAAAAAGTAATATAGCCTCACAATATAGTCAATTTTGCCTCCTTCAAAAGGTTAACTTTGTCCAAATGGCTTCCTTAATGGTTTGGCACCTCTTGGGCAAGTTTAAAAGTTTGAATGTGACTTATATGAACTACCCAAGTGGTCCTAAACACCATGCATCTTAATTTGGCTATCCCACATCCATTCATACACTAATTTACATAAGCCATCAAGGAGGCAATTTACATATTTACATTACTTAGATGCCATCAAAGGTTCATACAACATTCATACATCAATTTACATTTGCTCATGGTCTTACATCTCAAAAATTACATGTACAAGCTCACTTTGACATTCCATTACAAGTAAGGTTACATAATAGGCAAAATATAACTTCTCAAGGTTCTTGGCTTGCATTCCTTACTTCTTGAATACCACCTAGACATTTTAAAATGATGGAGAGAAGGGGAGTGAGATTCCTAGAATCTTAATAGCTCATACACCTATTCACACACACATTCAAGGCATACATACATCAAGTGTACAAGTAACAAGCTACCAAGATCATAAATGCTCATTTTCAAGATTTTCATGCCATATTTTCATAATCATGTCATCGAGAAGCTGTAGGGACTTTTGGTTTTACCTCACCCCATTTTTAGAACTTTTGGATATGCCTCACCTTTGGCCTCGGGACTTTTGACTTGGCCTCACCCATCTAAGAGACTTTTGGCATAGTCTCACCTTTGCCTTAAGACTTTTGGCATCTCCTCACCCTCACTAAGGGACTTTTGGCATCACCTCACCCTTATGAGCAATTTCCACAAGCAAAGCCATTCAAGAACACACATTGGTATTAATGCAATCTCAAAACATCAAGTGGCATGTTCTCAAATCATAAGAGTATACACAAACACATAACGACATATATATGCACACAAGAATGCAAGAGAATGATTTGGAGAGCTACCTTAAATTTATACAAGTTTTTCTTAGTCTTTTTATAACATCATGTCCTTCCGTAAACGTGAGAAACGCAATGTTCAGTTTCTCCGTAAACGTCAAAAATAGGTCAAATATAAAAGGAAGTCCTCAAAATAGAAGGAATTGGGGCTAACTAAAATTATGAAAAAAATTTTAAATATTAAAAATGAGGATTAAGCCTTGAGTTGCCCAGAAATCAAGGCCAGAGTGATTCGATAAATTTGTCGAAAGGCCAATGGCATTTTTGTAAATATGAGCCCTTTTGAAAAACTCACAGGAGGACTTTTTAAATGAAAGTTTTGATTTTTATGGGTTTCTCAGAGGCCCCAAAAACAATGGGAAGCCCCGGGACTAGTGAAGCCCCTCCGGTGTACTCTTTTAGACGTCGGTTGACCCAAACTTTGACCAATTCATTCGGGAAGGTTTTAGCTCCGATTTGAGTGATTCCAAAGGCATTTTATTAAATTGGGAATCTAAATTTTATGATAAAAAAGAAAGTTCTAAAAAATGAGCTAAAACAAAGCCAAACTGAAAATGCCATTATGAAGGGCGAAATTGGAAACCATTTTAAAAAGGAAGCTTCTTTCTTCTTCTTTATATGCCACGTTCTTTCTCTCCTCTCTAAGATCGACTTAATTCTGCCAAAAACTAGAGGAGAAGCTGCCCTTCTTAGGCGCACAAGAGGAGGAAGATTTTGGAGTAAGAAATTCAAGAAAAAGGTAAAAATCTTTAAGAAATTTCATATCCTTCCTTCTTGAAATTTGCTCATATCCTCTCAAGCTTTCTTTCGATGGTTTCAATGGAGAGTTTGGTGCTGTTTTGGGGGTAGAACAGAGAGGAAAAATTCATGTTTGGAGTGAGGCAACTAAGGAAAGTGAAAAGCAACTAAGAAAGAGTAAGAAAACAAGGTAAAACTTCCATTCTTTTGGTAGCTTCTTTCTCCCCCTTCCTCTTGCACGACTTTGGCCACCATGAGCCCAATTCTTAGGGGCTATTTTCTGCCCAATTCATGGAGGGATTAGGGGTTTTAAGTGGCAAGGATTAAGAATGAACTAATAGAATTAAGAAAGGAGCATTAGGAAACAAGATGAAATCATTAGGGATCCAAATGCTCCCTTGCAAATCTGATTTTATATGAATGTTTTTAGGCTTAATTGAATGTTAAAACATGTGCCTAAGATCCCTAAGAGGCTTTCCACATGCTTCCTCCTTCAAGAAAACAAAGAGAACTCCATGGAAGGCCAATGCACCTATAGTCTTGGCCTAAGCAAGTTCACCTAGCTAGGGAGAGTTTCAAAATTTTCTAAGGCCATTTTCGAGTCATATATGATGAATGAATATAAGAGGAGGCCTTGAAAAAAATTTAGAACTCAAGGAAAGTGAATTGAGGTCATAGGTTCCATATTATGACCTAAAGAAGCAACATGGTACTAGGCCCATTGTTTTAATGGTGTGGTGGCTCCAAGAGGTTTAAAAGGAGTCAAGAATCATAATTGAGAGGAAAGAATGAGGCTTAGTAGTTATTTGAGGAGTGTTGCTTCATTAGGCACCATTGTGGATCATAATGAAGCCTATAGATTAATCTGGGCCTTAAGCAAATTATATAGCTTTAGAATATATTTCATGAACCTAATTAGCACCCTTAAATCATGTCTAGGCCAAGAGAAACCATCTCCACCAAATTATGGGTGTATAGTTGAGGCAAAGGAGGGAAATCTAAGGAGAAAAGTGTGTAGATTTGCACAAGGTAGCTTTTTTCACTTTCTCTCATACATGGATGTGTGTTTAGCTTGTTTTAGAATGTGTGTATGTGCATTTTCAAGCTATGAAAAGTATGCTAGCATGCCTTTATATTCCATGATCCTTGATGCCATGTTATATTTTAAATGAGCACATGATGTTTGTATGAGTTTACTTGAGTGTGGAGAGGCCAAGAACTCTTCCCTTTGGTGAGGATGACCCAAGAACCCTTGAGCTTGGTTGAGACAAAGTAAAGAGTCTCCTAAAAACAAAGTGGGCTCCCAAGAGTATGGTTGAGTCCAAAGTGCTTAAAGAATGGGTAAGGCAAGTCCAAAATCCATGAGGAGAAGTGTGAGGCTAATCCAAGCACTTAGTGAACTCTTGGATGTCTTGTATGAATTGTTCATATGCCAAGTTTGCTTTTAAAATGTCCATAGCTTTTATTTTTTCATGCATGCATTTGTAAAACTTGCTTTGCACATATTATGTATGATTGAAAGGGAGATGAGCTATTGGGATTCTTTGAATCTCATCTCTTCCTCTCCAATGATCTAATATTCTAAGTGACCAAGTAATTATGGTGAAGGGAGCCAATAACCATAAAGAGCAAAGATTGACAAGCTTATGTCTTGTTTTGTCTATTTTTGAACCATAATGATGGTTCATAATGTATATGATGTTGTATATATATTGTGAACCTTGAGACATGTATAAAGATGCTACTATGTGATGTTTATAGCTATGGATATGATATATTAGTTATAAAATACAATTTGAGTATCCAATGCCCAAATATGCAATATGGAAGTATGAAGTAAATGTGCATAAATGTGGGTTAAATGGCCAAAATGAGATGCATGAGGTTTAGGATCATTTGTTCAGCTCATAAAAGACTCAAATGTACTTTTAGACTTGCCCAAAAGGTACCACAACCAAGGGAAGGCCATTTGGCAAGTTTGGTACCCCATATGGAGCCAAATTTGACCATAATGGAACCCTATATCACTTTTTGGCCAAATGAGTTAGTCTTAATTTGATATTTGGCATGAAATTAGTTATCATTAAGAGCTTTTTATGAAGCTAAAGATCATAATTTTCAGAGGTCTACAGAATATTTGATGATTTTTCAAAGTTGGCAATTTTCATGGTTTCTGGTATGTGCACTGTTTACACTGGCAAATTTGTATTCTGTGTCATCCGATAGGCAAATGGTTTCCAATGCTTGTGAAATTTGACAATCATAAACTAGAGGTCATAAAATTTCTGTGGCCACCGAGATCACCTCATTTTCAGGTCTGAGAAAAGAGTTATACATTTTTGAAATTGGCTGTCAATAGTAGTGGCACCCCAAGAGTCTAGTCGCTGTTCCATAGATTTCCAATAGCTAAATGTATTTTTTTTTCATTCTGCAATTATTTTTATCATAAATTTAACATTTTTATATTTCCAGAATGACTGAATGTGTGTGATTTCAATTTTTATAGGATTAGTTATGAATTTTAGAAATTTGTATTAGTAATCTGAAATAGCAGCCTAGGCAGCAACGACCTCTAGACCTTTTTGGATGTCAAATGTCCTCTGTGATAAATTTTATACTTTGGACATATTTTTAATGTAAATTAGACATCCATATCTTCCCAAAATGACCAAGAATACATGATTTCTATTTTTCTATATTTAGTTATGATTTTCCAAAGTTTTCCCAGAAATGAGGCCAATTCTGGCCAAGTATGAGTCTTCATGTTCTATGCCTCATTTCGGTTTTCACGACTTGTATACATGTTTTTGAGTTATAAATGAGTTGCAATGATGTGATTAAATAAGAGGATGCATAGTATGAGTTCACACGGTCCACATAACACCAAAATGAATTCTTAGGAATGACGAAATGCAAATGAAAGTCCAATTTTCATGCTTCTCCATGGGAATTTTATATATGTTCCATGATAATTATACTATTCAAAGGCATGAGATGAGCTAGAATTATGGTGTTACACTTTCTCCTTCCCTTTTTTGGCCTCACAAGCACACCTAAGTGGGTTCATGTTCTCTTAGCCTAAACACCATAAATAACACACAATTACACACTTGAAGCAAGTTAAGACATTAAATTCACTCTTAAACATACACTTAGTTCCATAAGTGACATAATGGCTCCATAAATGGCCTATTGAAGCAACCTTTGCAATTCAAGCTCTAGGCTCCCATATTTTTCCATTTCCAAGCTTTTTGGCCTCATTCAAAGTCTTTGGAGCCCTCACACAATCATTTACACAAGCTTAGAATCAAGTTGCTTCACAAAGTACCATTATAGACACCATTGTCCCATCTTCCAATCCATGGCTCCTAAATTTTTTCTAATATTTTCTCCCATCTTCTAACATCATATAAAGTCCCAAACTAAGGCTAGAACAAATTAAAACATTCCCTAGCCCAATGAACCTAGCTTGGTTGAACCTACGGACAAAAATGGGGTTCATGGGATTCTTGATTTTTCCTTGATAGGAGAACCACTTGGAAAGGTTTTTAAGAGTTTTAGGAGCTCAAGGAAACATTTAAATAGCCAAGGGAATTCATACACAAAATCAGATTTCATAAAACCTTAAAGAACACCACACTTTCCTAACTTGATTTCTATTGGTTTTTCTTGGAATGTCTTGCCATATTCCTCTTCCTCATGGTTTAAAACCCTAGTTCTCCTCTTGTTTTTGGGCAGAAAGTCTACCCCTCATATGGTTTTAGTTTAGGTTAAATTACACACAAGGAAGGAGCAAGAGAAAGAAGCAACCAAAACAAGAAATTACCTTGGATTCAAGCTTGCTTTCAAGAGCCTTTCTCCTTGATATGCTTCTCCTCAAAATTTTCAAACTATCCCCACTTGTTCTAGACTTAAAATAAAACCAATTCATTCAAATAAACCATGGAAAGAGAGCTAAGAAGGAGAGGAACAAGATTGGAAGAAGGAAAAACATGAAATTCCCCACCTTTTCCTTGGTTTCTTCCTCCTTTTCTCTCCTCTTCTTGTGCGCCTAAGAGAGGGCTTATTTTTCTGTATTTTGGGTAGAAGAAGGTCATGCTATATGAGAGGAGGAAGAGCCAAGAAGCTTGTGGAACATTCAAGAAACTCACTTTTTCAAAAATTTCAATTTCATCTTTTCGTAATGGCAATTTTGTTTCGCCTTCATTTTAGCTCCTTTTTTAGATTCGTCTTTTCCATTATAAAATTTAGGTTCTCAATTTAATAAAATACCTTTGAAATCACTCAAATCAGAGCTAAAACCTTCTCGAACGAATCCATCAAAGTTCGGGTTTATCGCTATTGAAAAGGTACACCAGAGGGGTTTTACCAGTCTCGGGCCTTTCCATGATTTTTGGAGCCTATGAGAACCCTGGACAACTCAAATTGTTCATTTAAAAAGCCCTCCTGTGTGTTTTTTCAAAAGTTTCACTTATTTACAAAAATGCCACTATGTTTTGTCAGTTTTCGTAACAATTTGTTTCATCGTCCTAGCTCCGTTTTTCATTTCGTCTGAGCCTGGAATTATCATTTTTAGGAGCCTAGGACTCTACCTAAATTTTTTATGACATTATCTAGCTCATTTCAGAGGACTTGCTTTTATACGGCTCATTTCATCATTTACGAAATTACTATCGTTACACATAAGTCTTATTTGAGCCAATTCTAGTTTTAGGCTTTCATATGGCTCCATTTAATGACATAATGAAGCAAATTATATAATTTATTATCTTGGCTACAATTTCTCACCCAATCTAAATCATATGACTCTATTTAAACTCATTAGAGTAATCACAAACTCAAATAAAAAAGTTTAGCACCAAGTTGCTTCTTTATGTATAATAGAACCTTAAACTTTCATCTTTTAAAATAAAGCTTCTAAATTCAAACTAATGGTTCTTTTGGTGTTTATCATTCATATCTAGACCATTTCTATCCTAAGAATCAAAGAAAACTTTCCCTAGGTGCTTCATCTACTCCATGGCCGAGACATGTTTCATTCTTACCTTCCATAGAACTTTTATTTCATTCTTTAAGAGATTGATGTTTATATAAGTCCTTTAGCCTCTTCATAGCTCAATTGTACTCTTACATGGTTTAAAACATCATTCTAAGACCTCATACTTCATAAGGTGTAATCAAAACCCTAGGTTTCTAATTATGCATTCCATGGCTTCTTACTTTGCTCTAATGGCAAAATCTTAATCTCCATATGCCATAACCTTAATTCCTAGCATGATTAAATGAAAAACCAGCTCCTCCCATATCCTCCTAGGCTAGCCAATCTCATGATGTGGAGGAGAAACAAAGAAGAGCAATTCTCCCATACCAAAACATACACCGATTGAAAAGGCTTTCCATGGTGGTTATTTTGGTGTATTTGATTCCTTGTTAAAAGCCCTTCATTCCATGAGTTCAAATGCAAAACTTCATATTTTGAGATGCCAAAACCATGGAGAAAGAGAGGAGAAAGAATGGAAACTAAGCAAAACGAATAACATAGGCAAATTCCTTGAAATTCCTTAACTTAGGTGGCTTCAATCTCCCTTGGTTTTTGGTACCTCTTGGGAAGTCCTTAAGTCTGGTTTGGGAGCTAAAAATTTTGACCAGAAGGATAAGAAGTGGGGCATGATTTATATTGGATAGGCTAAGGTTTTATGATTTTTCAATATTCCCATTTTGCCCTTACACTTCCCTTTCTCTGTTTGAGCTCATTTCAATTCTTTTTGAAAAACTGTCTTTTCCATCATAAAATTTAGGTCCTCAAATTCATTAAATTCCTTTGGTTTCACATTAATTGGTTTTAAAACCTTATCAAACTATCCGGTCAAAATTTCAATCAACCAACAACCTAAATTGCACATCGGAAGGGTTTTAACAATTCTAATGGTTCTTATAGTTCTCCAAGCCTCTAAGAACCCTAGTGAACTCAATTTTATAATTTGAAACTTCCTCCTTTGAGTTTTCAAAAAGTTGCCTAAAATTACAATTTTGCCATGTATTCATTCTGTTTAGCCATTTTGGCTCCGATTTTAGGCTAGCATTGAACTATTAACCATATTTCTAAATGTTCTAATTAACATCCTATTCTTAATTAGCCTTAATTTTCCTTACTTTAAGGTGCTCCCATATCAATCTATTGGTTTCAATTTAGTTTTCGAAAAATCGATTATTACATGTTTCCTCATATCTTCTACATTGTTTCCCTTACTAAACTCTTCCTATATAGGATCAGACAGCCTCATAGGCTATGGAGGCTATGTAGATGACCTTGCAGCATTATACTTTTGTTGTTGTTATCCTCCCTCATATCTTAAGTTTGGGTAATCTCTCCACCTCGGATTGTAAGTGTGGGAGTAGGGATCATATCTGTGTTGTGCTTGTTGCATTGGCTTTCCTAGAAAGATTTTAGCACAAGTCTCAACTTTGTTATCTAACTATGGGCACTGATCAATGGAATGTGTGGCTAAAGAGCATATACCACATAAAGGATCAGTAAAAGATGTAGATGTAAAGACCTGCTATGGAGGATAGGAAACACTTTGCTTTTGAACTAAAGCCATCCATCTAACCATGGAGGAAAGCTCATTTAAAGTGTTTTGGATCTTCTGCTGAGTTTGACATACTGAGGAGCATAAATTTCATTAATGCCTTTCACTGGGTGTACCATCCTAGTACCAAATTGCTGACCATTCTAAGCCATTTTTGAAATAAGATCCTGGGCTATCTCTAGAGTTAAATAACTAAAGCACCGCCTGATGCGGCATCAATCATATTCTTGTCCATCAGTAAAAGCCCTTCATAGAAGTATTGTATCTACAAATGATAAATAATCTAGTGATAAGGACAACTACCACAAAGTTTCTTGAATCTCTCTTAGTATTCATAAAGAGTTCCTTCAACATCTGACGAATTCCACAAATTTCTTTTTTTATAGAAGTTGTACGAGATGTAGGAAAGAAGTTTTCCAAGAAAAGGCATTTCAATTGGTCCTATGAATTAATAGCACTTAGAGGAAGATAATACAACTAATCCTTGGCTATGTTGTCCAAAGAAAAAGGAAATGCCCTGAGCCATCAATGCTTTTTGCTTTAAAGTATACTCCATCACCTTGAAGATCTTTTCTAATTGCATAACCCATGCCTCAACCTTCTCCGTATTGAATTCACTATCAAATGCAAGGTATTATACTTGCTAAACTGTTGTATGGCTTGCTAGGTAGTCAGGTGAGGATAGGATAAGGTGGGAGTGCTATCTAGGACACTATGGGCTAAGGTTTAGGGTTGGATGAATGTGGCACCTACCTTGAAGAAACCTCCCCAGTAGGTATTGGTGGATGCTGCATCTAAGGGGTGCTTTCTCTTTCACTTTCTCTCTTTGCTAGGGTCTCTTGAACTTGCTAGATCACCTCCTATTATTGTAACAACATTGCTTGTTGTTGATCTAGGCATTGTATAATCTCCCTTAGAGTTCCTACTACAAGATCTTCTAGTTCTTGTCTTGTTGGCACCCTAGCTGGTCTACCCCTACCTTTCCTTGTTGTTACTATCTGAGAAATAAGAGGTTTCAACACACAATCCAAAGATATCACAAATATCTAAGTCATCCAATATTTCTCATCAAAGCACATATATCAAGTTTTCCAAACAAGATATACAGTCTCATCCATCACAAAGTATCATTGCTTGAACCATTGCTCTGATACAAAAAATGTAACACTTTAACTATCTAGCTCTCTTATTTAAATTACTATGGATCAACAATAAATCCATTTACTGAAGACAAAAAAATACTTAATCCATAATTTCTAAAATTCATATACTTGCCTTTTTCAAAAATTCCATGTCCAGACAACGTAACCATTAAAAAAAATGTACATAATATTCTATGAAAAATTTAGTAGAGTTTCCCCCTTATAAAATTGGCTATCCAGACCACTCAAATGGTCACATAATAGCCCAAACTCACATATATAGGAAAGTACAGATAATACCAGGGTCACATACCACAATATGGGCATAGAACATCAACTATAATGAAATAACTTAGGCTAGAGTTATACATCACTATTTATAGGATACTAGTATACATAATACAACATGATGAAGTTAAACATAATCCATTTATATTCTTTGTACATTACATCAAAATTAGATACAAAACATTCATATATTTTTATAAATCTAAACATCATTCTTTCTCTTTTCCTTTGTTAGCACTGGAACTTCCACCTGGAACTGATTAATGGAAAAATAGAGATAGGGGTGAGATTTGGGAGAATTGCAGTAGCTATACTCAAATAATCCATAATAAGCATGAGATAGTTAAGCAAAAACAATGCAAGTATGCATGGTTATCTAAAAACTAACATAAATGCTTTACATGTATGCAATATACTTAATCATGGCCATAAAACTCAGCTCAGCTTAGGCTTTTCTCTTGGGCTTGGTAGAACTACTGCATTCATTCCCATATTATCAATATCTAATGCTCATAACTATTTCTCTCAAGTCTTTATAGCTTTTATCTATGCTTTAGGCCACTTAAGTGCACTTGAAACTTTCATTTTACATACTTTTAGGACACTTGCTTATTAGATGGTAAATATGCCATTTAAAATATTCAAATTTGACCATATTCAAGGGCCTAAATGTTTGAAATCTCTTTTTGATTCTAGCTTCCCATAATTGGTTCAACACTTAGGAGTTAAGTTAGGGGTTCCAATAAGCTTAAATCCCAAGCCAACCTATGCTTCAAAAATTCATAATTCAAGCCACAAATTTCATAGTTACTATTCTTTTAGTTATTGGCACTATTCATTTGGTATTTTTACTTTTTTACATAATGGAATACATTATGTAACCTTAAACCTCAAGGGGAAATTTCAAGAATTGAACTTCTAGGCTTCAAAATTTTATCATTCATGATTCATATAGCCCTATTAGGATTGGTTAGAGCACTACAAGCTTGGTTACATAAGCTTAAAGTTAATTGTTTCCATAATGCTCTTTCTTGAATCATAAATTTCCAACTTCCAAAATCTAGTTTCTAAATTCAATTTAATGCTTCCATTATTGTTCTTATATCATTTTAAGACTATCCATAGTCCAATAATCTATTGAACAACTTTCTAACCCCTTGAAATTGCTCTTGGCCGAATATGGAACCATAAAACCCTAACTTATACATTTCAAAGTTTCAATCAATTTTAAGTTTAGATTTTTGTTCCTTGCATCAAATAACATCTAAATATACTAATTAGGAATGGAAAATCAAATGGTTAGCCATTAAAGAAGCCTAGGCATAACCATTACACATTCATGGTCTAAATTGCATATTTTCATGATTCAAGGAAAACTAATGTTAGATATGGAATCTTTGCAAGCTAAAACCCTTGGTTCCATCAAGAACACATGAAGAAAGACTCTCCTCCTCACTTTCTCTCTCTAGGTTGAAGCTTAAATGGCTTGAAAATACAAGATTTTACAAATATTTCAAGTAAAATCTTACCTTAAAACGAAGCTCTCTTTGCATAGATTATTTTTCACTGATTTGTTTCTTGAAAAGAGTTCCTTGTTGGCTTGAGTCAAACCTGAATCTTCAAGTTTTCAAGAAAAAAAATCACCATTAGAGAGCTCTTAGAAAGAGGAACAACTTTCCTTACTAGCGTGGGATGAAACAGAGCCATTTACTTACCTAACCTGGAGCTTAAACTTATTCTCTCTCTTCCCTTAACGTCATGCCATGGCTGGTCTAAAATTCTAAAAATGGAAGCTTGGAAAAGATGATGAGATGTAATTTTATTTAAGAAGCCACTTTTATAATTTTTAAAAATGACCATTTTACCCGTACAAGCCTATTTGCTTTATTTAGACTCATTTTTCAAGCTTTTTTAGTACTAGGCTGCTCTTTACAAATTTTTGGGTGCTCTTTCACATAAAAACTTTAATTTTGAAGTTTGAAGGTGTAACACCATACATAGCTAGTGTAATATCCAGTACATCTATAAATGTGAGAAACTTTATGCGTGGTTTCTCCGTAAATGTATGTAATTCACTAGATATAGAAGAAAGTCCTCCAGATAGAATGATTTGAGGTCCAATAAAATTAGAGTGATAATCTAGACCTCAGATAATGAGAATCCAAGGTTCGTGGCATTTTCGTAATTTTGGGCACTTTTTGAAAAACTCATAGGAGGATTTTTTAAATGAAAAAAATGAGTTTCCCAAGGTTCTCAGAGGCCCTAAAAACTATAAGAACCCCCAAAATAGTTAAAACCCCTCTGATATACGAGTTAGAACGTCAGTGAATCTGAACTTTGACCCTTTTATTCAGAAAGTTTTTAGACCTGATTTGAGTGATTTTAATAAATTTTATGATGGAAAAGATGGTTATTGAAAAGGAGTTGAAATGAGCCTAAAACGAAAAGCTAAGAATGAAAGACAAAATTAGCATTTTAAAAACTTCCTTAAGAGTCCCTAGCTATAAATAGGTGTCACCTTACTTCTCCCTCACTTTTGGCTGACCTAAATTCTGTCCAAGACCAGGGAGAAGTTTTGCAAAGAGTGGCGCACAAGAGGGAGCTTCAAAGGAGGAGAAAAGCCTAGGAAAAGGTATGGGAAATCAAGGAATTTCTTGTTTCTTCCTTCATTGAACTTGTTTTCCTTCTTCTCCTCTTTCTTTCCATGGTTTTGGTGCATGATTTGGTTCTATTTTAAATCCAAACCAGAGGGGAGGAGTTTGAATTCTAAGAGGAGGACCAAGGCAAAGGGGAAAGCTCTTGAGAAAAGCTTGAATTCAAGGTAAATCCATTAGTTTTCATGCCTCTTCTTCCTTGCTCCCTTTATGTATGGTTCGACAATTATATGGACAACTAAGAGGAAGTTATTTTTTAACCAAACCAAGGATAAATCCTAGGATTTAGAGTGTGAAAAATAAGAATATGCAAAGAAATCCAAGAAAGAACCATTGATTTGTAAGATGTCTAGTCTAGGTTTTCACTTGCACCTTGGTTTGTAGGAAGCTTTTAGCCATAATTTAAGGTGTCTAAGAGTTTTTGTGAGTTCCTAGACACAAGAGAGCCTTCCACATCCTCCTATCATCGAAGAAATCAAAAGAACTCCTTTGATGTCCTTAAGAAGCATAGCCTTAGCCTAGCATGGATGAAGCACCAAGGGATAGTTTTAAATTCTTCCAAGCTTAGTTTTGCATCATTTATAATGGGAGAGTGTGAAAGGAAGCCTTGGAAAAATTTTAGAAAGCTGAGAAAGTGTGATGAAGATATAGGTTCTATATTGTAGCATAATGAAACAACACCTACCTAGGCTTTTTGAAATGATTGTGTGATAGCTCCAAGAGGTCTAAATGAAGTCAAGAGTCATAGATTAAAAGAAAGAATAAAGCCAAGATTATGTTTTCCTAAGGTTGTTCCATTAGGTGCCTTATGGAACCATAATTGAACCATTTGAGCCATCTAGCTTTTCAAGTGCATGTGTAGTTTTAGAAATTGTTCCAAGAGAGTAATTTGCTTCCATATAATGTGTTTAGGCCAAAGGAATCAAGTTCCACCTTCTTGTGAGTGCTTCACCGAGGGAAAGGAACCATTATTAAGGAGAAAAGTGTGTTGTTGTGTACCAAGGTAGCTCTCTCTTCTTTCTCTCATGCATGAATGGATGTTTATCTTGTCTTTGAATGTGTGTGTGTATGTTTTAAGCCACAAAAGATGTTCTAGCATGTATTTATATGCCATGGTACGATGATGCTTTGCTTATGGGCTTGAATGATGCTTTTATGACTTTGAATGGCTTGCTGGAGTGTGATGAAGCCAAAAGTCCTTTAGCTAAAGTGAAGATAAGTCAAAAGTCCCTAAGAATGGGTGAGACAAAGCCAAAAGTCTCTAAAAAGTAAAATTTAGTCAAAAGTCCCTTAAGAAAATGGTGAGGCAAGTCCAAAATCTCCAAAGAGAATAGGTGAGGCTAAACCATTTGCTTGGCAAGCCAATGTATGTTTTATGAGACTTCTTGAGTGCAAGAAATGTTCCATGAATGATTATGTGTAACACCATATATTTCTAACTTATTTTTACTATCCCCATGCTTCAAACCATCTCACATAAGGAGTAAGAAAAAGGTAATAAAATAATAAATTTCTTAGCATTGCGTCGCGTATAAAATTTTTATTCGGTGTCCCATAGACCATGTGAGATCATGTATCACATTCTTATATTTAATTACATAGATACAGCTCATTTCTATCACCAAAATTGGCCTAGAGCTCTTGTATGACAAGGGATACATAAAATTCATGGTAGCTAATTCGGCCAGACTTTTCCCTTTTCTGTTACAAATTCTAGAAAATCATAACTAATTCTAGAAAAATCAAAATCATGTATTCTTTGCCATTATGAAAAGCTATACATGTCTACTTTATGCTAAAAATATGTTCAGGCCATGAAACACAATACAGAAGACGTTTGACATTTGAAAAGATGTAGAGGTCTGATTGGCTACTGATACTATCATAGGTTTCTGCTATAAACTTAAAAAATGTCTAATTAATTTCACAAAAATCTAATTCAGGCAAATGATACCAATATAGAAAGCTATAGATGTTAGCTAGAGGGGAAATAATAACTTTAGACCAGTTTAGGCACATCCAAGACTTGAAAACTAATCAAACCATATCTGAGGTCAGTTTGGATGCCTGATACTAGACAGAAACTTCAAAAATTCATATCTCCCTCTCTAGACATCCAAATGGGGTGCTTCCAGTTGGCTCACTAGGAATGTCTAATTTCTTTTATAAAATTTCATGGCAATTGGACCTCACTTGCCCCCTGAGTGATAGAATTTATTTTTGGACCAGTGTGAATAGTACCATGAACTAAAATCAAAATTTTTTTCAACTTCAAAAATTCATCAAATATTCCATAGACTTCCAAAAATTATGTACTTTAGCTTTTCAAAAATCTTTCAACAAGCTCTAATTGCATGCCAGGTTTCATATCAAGAAGAGTTCATTTGGACAAAAAGTGGTAAAGGTTTCCAATATGGTCAATTTTAGTTCATATTGGAGACCAAATGTGTCCAAATGACTTTTCTTGGTGTTTGACACCTCTTGGGCAAGTTTAAAAGTATGATTATGACTTGTATGAACTACTCAAGTGGTCCAAAACTTAATGCATCTCAATTTGGTCATTCCACTTCCATTTATGCATACTGTAACACCTAAAAATTAATTAAAGTGTTAATCATGGATTTGAGTTAATTAAAAATAATTAATATGAAATAATCGGGTAAGTTAAGTGAACGAAAATTTTAGAGAGATAAATTATTAATATGAGTTTGAAATTTAATTAGGATAGAAACTTCATCTAAGCCCAAATTAATGTAAGAAATCATGATAAGAGACTAATGGAGGCCCAATAATTTTAGGTGCAGACCCAACTTTTATTGTGAGACTTGGCCTAAGAGAGGGCACCTAGTGATGGCCCAATAACCCTTGTGCAGACCCAAATCAATTGAGTTCTTCAAACTTGGTCTGGCCCAATTAAATCTTTGCAGCTCAACACCTTGAAGCTGGCCCAACAATGCTTAAATCAGAACCCACTTGCAATTGGACCCTTGGGGCAGCCTATGACCCACCTTAAACCCAACTTAACCCCTAAACACTTAAGGCTCTCCACATTTTGCTGAAACAAATATACACACAACTCATTTTCGAAGGTTTGAAGGGAGGCTAGGGTTTGGGGCAAGAAATCTATCATTTCCCACTTCTAGAACAAGATTCAACCAAGGTAATAGTTATATAACTTAATTCTCTTATCTTTCCCTTTAATTTGACCCAATTAATGTTCCAATTAGAGCACTTTCACCCATATCCAAAATCTGAAACTTGCCATTTGATATTTCCATGTTGAGGCTAGGGCTGACATTAGGTAAGTACAAACTCTTCTTTTTAAGGTATTTCTACTGGTTTGAGGCCCCAATGATTGGATTATAGTATGGGTATTAATTTTTTACGAATTTGCTTAGGATTTAGGATGATATATTGAAGTTTCTGGTAGAGGACACCTCCATTCCGAATTTTGGGAATTTGTAGTGGCTGGGAGGATTTTTGCACCACTGGTAGCTGTTGCAAATTGTCTATAAGTAAGGTAACTGGGACTGTATTAATTCCATATATATATCTATTTTAATTTTATATTTACTATACATGAATGATTTGAAATGTTAAATGAATTGGTTGGCTATCTATTATATTGTGTTTAGACCTTGTGAGTCCATGGTGGAGCTGTGGTGTGGCTGCCACCCATGCATGTGCTTCGATCGGGCACCGGGTTATGATCAAACCCCAAATGCACTGAGCCCTAGTTGTGCTCATTGGAGAGTGGGTGCCATGGACAGGTCTTTCCCGGTGTTATTGGCTTTTAACATGTGGAATTATGATTGCTAGTATGGGATGGTAATCATAATAGCCTAACCATTTCCTTTGCTGACATGGCTGATATGATTCTGATGTTGATTTTGATTCATGCATATATTTTAATTAAATTAGATATTATGAATGAAAATTTCCTTAGTTACTGAGATTCGTATCTCACCCCGTTTTATGGGATTATGCTTTCAAGTGAAGGCTTTTCGAGTAAGGATAAGGGGAAGCAAGTTAATGAAAATCCATGACCTCTAACCATGTGGAGAGAAGGCCACACTTAGACTGGTTTATCTAGAATAAATGCTAAATTTTGTATTCCTTTTTGTATAGCATCATTATGTAATCATGTTGCCAAGTGTAGGCTCTTATATTTTGATTGCTTAGGATGTATTTATTAAGAAGTTAGGCCTCATCTTAGCTTGGTATTGGATGTATGAACCTATAACACCTTATGTATGAATTTTACTGAATTTATGGTATGGTATACTATTAGAAATATAATTATGTGATGCAGTAGATGTTGATATGAATAGTTAGGCAAATAAGGTAGATAAATACCATTAGAGTCATATAAAATGAGGGGAAGTGGTACTAGGGTGTTCCTAAGAAGAGAATTAGAGTGCATGGGATGAAATTTGGGAGATGTAGGTTACAGGAGGGAGTCACGTCGTGGCCAAGAAGGCCTCACCGCGGCCTGGAGAGTGACAGTCGTGAGGAACGCCGCAGCTTGAGGAATCTCACCGGGGCTCAGTGTGAAAAAATCACCAAGGAGGGTGGCAGAGTGAAACCTCACCACAGCGCAACAGGTCTTGCCGCGTCACTAAATGAGGAAACTAGGTAAAGAGTGTCCAGTAGCGATCCTCGCCGCGGCGCAAGAGTTTTTCGCCAAGAGGAGAATCGTGGGAATTTGAACAATAATCCCAGGAGGCATTTTCGCCGTGGCGCCACGTAAGCTGGCCACGGCAAAATTCGCGTAAATTGCCCAATGATTCCCAAGAGTAACTTAGCCACGGCGTGGAAGGTTGCGGCCATGGCACAAAGTGAAAAATGTAGTTTTTGAGCTCCAGAACCTAACTTAGCCGCAACGGGAGAGTTTCAAGTCGCGGCGCAGGTCCCCAAACTCCTACCTTTAACCTAGAACCCAATTTCTTCACTGGTAATGCTAGGAAATGATATAAGAACACTTGTGGGAGGTTTTTGTGTTTTGAAACTGATGGATGGATAAATCACAAACCCTTCATGATAGTATAATTTCTTTTATGCATTCTCACGTTTGTGGTTATTTAGTGATGACCCTAACATCAAGGTTTAAATTTGCCTATATTTTCATAATGTAATAAATTGTAACGACCCTAAACCTTGACCATTAATTATTAATTATGTATTCAACCATAATTACCATGTTTAGAAGATAGGGTTGTCACACATACACTTCCATAACACTAGTTTGCCACCATATGTCCAAAATGCACATTTTCATACATGTAATCTTAGCTCTCATTTATACATGATATATTAACATAATTATATATATTTATAATATCATAGGACATATACAATCATGGATTACAACATTTACCATTCATATGGCCTTAAAGAACAAAATCTATACACTTTCCTGTCAAACTTTCATCTCTCAAGTGGTTGGCTCCCATTTCCTTGTTCCCTTTGTCCACCTAGCATGTTAGAATATTAGAGAGGAGGGAATGAGATTCAAAGAATCCCAATAGCTCATCTCCCTTTCAATCACACATAAAAGATGCAAAACCAATCTTGAAAACGCATGCATGAGTAGCATAGGATGTACAATCATTCAAGAGACATTTTCAACATTTGAACAAGTCATATATAGCATACAAAGGCTTGCCAAGTAAGTGGATTAACCTCACCCATTCACTTGTAGATTTTGGACTTGCTTCACCCATTCTTTAAGAGGTTCTTAAACTCAACCTTACTTTTGGGAGTCAACTTCATTTTTGGAAGACTCTTTACTTTGTCTCAACCAATCTTAAGGGCTCTTGGCTCATCCTCATCATGGCTAAGGGTTCTTGGCATCACCACACTCAAGCACACATAACAAATATCATTTGAAAACATAATGGTTCATCATGGTACCATGGCATATAAAATCATGCTAGAATACTTTTCATGGCTTAAAACACACATACACACATTCAAAGACAAGCCAAGTATACATTCATGCATGAGAGAAGGAGGAATGAGTTACCTTGGATGCAACCACACTTTTTTTTCTTGAATTTGCTCTCCCTTCCTCAGCCTCACACACACAAAGGTGTGGGAATAATTTCTCTTGGCCTAAACATAATTTATGGAAGCCAATTAGGTTCATGGAATTAATTCTAAGGCCACACATCTTATTTAGATACTAACTTGATCTATAAACCCTTTTATGTTTCTAAGAATGCACCTAATGAAGCAACACCCATCAAATAAATTCTAAGCTCCATTCTTTCTCTTCATATGTGATTCTTAACTCCTTTTAAGCCTTTTGGAGTTATCATACAATTGAAATAAAGAGCCTAACTACATGTTGCTTCTTTAGGTCATATTATGGAACATAAGGTACCAACTTATCCTCTATGGTTTCTAAATTTTTTCCAAGACTTCCCCTCATCTTCACTCATCATATATGACTCAAAAATAGGTTTAGAAAAATTTAAAACTATCTCTAGGTATGCAAACCCTCTTAGGCCAAGACTAGGAAGCAATTTGCTCTCCATGGACTTTGCTTTGTTTTCTTGATGAAGGAAGCACATGGGGAGACTTCTAGGGATCTTAGGATCTCATTTAAACTCTCATTTAGACATTTAAATTAAGACATCAAATCAGATTTTACAAGGAATATATGAAACCCTAGAATTTGCATCTTGAATTTCCATGGTTCTTTGTTACTTTTCTTTGCATATTCTTATTCTTCACACTCTTTTTCCTAAGAATCACCCTTGGTTCTGCCTAAAAATCAAGCCCTCCTATGACTTCTTGAGTGGGGCGAAATATGGAGAGAAGAGGAGAAAGGGGGGGGGTAGCAACCATGGAAGAAGAAATTACCTTATTTTTCCTTATTTTCTTACTTGAATCTTGTCTTCTTTGGCCTCCTCTCTTCAAATCTGAATTTTCCCCTCAATTTCTCCCTTAAAATAGATCCATATACTTCAATATAATCATAGGAAATAAAGGAGAATAAAGGAGAAGAGGTTTGGAAAGGAAAAAGCATGAAAAACTACCAAAATCCATACTTCAACCTTTGATTTCTCCTCTTCTTCCTCTTCCTCTTGTGTGCCACTCTCCTAGAGTTTTTCCTTTGGTTTAGGGCAGAAACATATGAAGCTAAATGAATGGAAGAGTGGGGCACCCTATATATATATAAGTGGAGGAATGGAGACTTTTCAAAAAATTTCATTTTGACCTTCGTTTTTGGCATTTTTGTTTCTAATCTCTTTTAGCTCCTTTTTTAGAACTGTCTTTTCTATTATAAAATTTTGGTTTCCAATTTAGTAAAATGCCTTTGGAATCACTCAAATCAAAGCTAAAATCTTTCCAACGAATCTGTCAAAGTTCGGGTACACTAATGTTGAAAAATGTCCATCAGAGGTTTTAATTGTCCTAGGGCTTCTCATGGTTTTCAAGGCCTCCGAGAATCCCAAAAAACTCAAAACTTTCATTTAAAAAGCCTTCCTGTGTAAATTCCAAAATTTACTCAAAATTACAAAAATGCCATTATATTTCGTAAGTTTTTGGTCAAATTTTGTTTCTTCATTCTAGCTCTGTTTTTCTTTCCATCTGACCCTAGGATTCTCATTTTTAGGAGTCTAGAATGTCACTCAAATTTTTTGAGACATTAACTAATTTATTTCAAGGAACTTACTTTGAAAATGCGTCCATTTTTGTTGTTTAACGAAAACTGGACATTACGCATTCCATGATATCCATGCATGCATTGTTAGACTTGAATTTTCATCCTTTATGTATGGTTGAAAGAGAAAAGAGCTATTGGGATTCTTAAAATCTCATCCCTTCCTTCCCATTGCCTAACATGTCTAGGTGGACCAAGTGAACTAAGAAATAGGAGCCACTAAGCTTAAAGAAGAGGATTGACAATAAAGTGTGTGATTTTGTCTATTTTGTAGCCATATGAATGGCATATGATGTAGTCCTATGGTGAATATGTTGTATAATCACTTGAACATATATAATTACATGAATACTTGATGTGTATATGAGATTTTATGCCATATGAATGATATAACAATTTTTGGACATTGAATGGCAAGATATAGCTTATGTGTTCTTGTGTATATCTTGGGGTGAGATTATGAGTTTGTGAAATCTAGGTTTGTGCACCTTTAAGACATGTTTAGTAGACCATTTTGGTGTTTTGCCACATGCTTAAGTGGCCATGAATGTCTTAGGAGCTAATTGGACCATTTGAGACCCTTGAAAGGCACAAATTTAACCATTTTGGAACCCAATATCAAGATCTAACCAAAATGAATGAATTTTCTCATAAAATTTGGTATGCATATAGATCTCATCTAAATTTTTTTGGGAAACTAAAGAATAGATTATTTAGAGCTCTATGGAATTAATTATGAATTTTTAAATTTGCCAAAATTTACCTATTTTGGTATGGTTACTGTTCATATAGTTAGTTTTGTCTCCTACATTATTTGAGGGTCAAATAGTATCCAATGCTCATGAAATTTACAAGTATAAACTAGACATGATAAGATTTCTATGGCCACCAAAATCACCCCAATTGGATGTCTGAGTAGGGAGATATGAATTTTTAAAGTTTTGTGATAGTACCAGTAGCACAATATAAGTTTGGGTACTATTCCATTAATTTTTAGTATCTAGATGTTCCTTTTTTGGTCTAAACTTATTTTTAACATAAAGTAGACATTTTTAGCTTTCCAAAATGGTATAGTTTTCTTGATTTTGATTTTTTTGGAATTAGTTATGATTTTTCAAAGTTTATGACAGAAAGCTAGCACACTAATCGGAGGTTGAACTTGTGAATTTTATGTATATGGTTCATGAGCTCGAGTTTTTTGCCACATCTTGAGATGGTTTTGAGTTGTATACATGTATTTAAATATGAGAATGAGATGGATGAATTCATATGGTTCACGAGACATGAAATGAAAATTTTATCCACGATGTAATGCGAAAATAATACAATATTTTAATGCCATTTTCTTGAAAAACTTGTGTTATTCAAGGAAGTTTGTCTAGAATTGAGATTGAGATGAGTTATATGAATATGATGTTACAGCTAGCATCCTTTTTACATCACAATTGGTTATAAGGTTCATTTTCATAAATTAAGCACCTTTAGCAACAGTATTTACTATCATTAAAAGCCAAAATAACTCATTAATTGCCAAATAGACCATGTGAGCTTACCAAACTTATTTTCCATTCATAAAATATTTTTTCAAGTAGAACTATCAAAAATTGAACCTCACAATTTAGGTCCAAGCCATAGAACTCGAAATGCACATCACACTTGCCATTTCCATGAAACTCCATATTCTAATTTGAACTTTAGAAAATTATAATTAATTTTTAAAAAATTGAAATTATACAAATTATACCATTTTAGAAAGTTATGGATGTCCTCTAACTACCATAAAAATTTCAAATCAAAACAACTAGGTTTGCCTAACAAAAGTCGATGGAATAGTAACACTGGTCTAGGGGCATCCTACAACTAACATCAAATTTCAAAGATTTATATCTCCCTCAATACAAATCCAAATGAGGTGCTCTCAGTGGTTATGGAAAGCTTAATATGAGAACTAATTTTTGTAAGAATTTCAAGGGCATATGAGTTCATTTGACCTACAAAATGCATTGCATATCAAAGGCTATTATAGTACTCAGGTAGCACCAGACCTTTGACTTCAAAAATTTCATAACTCTCTATACAACTCCTTTTCATGCAAACTCAGTGGCTTTAGAAAGGTTATAATGTCAGCTATATGCCTGTAAAATTTCATGGGCATTGGACTTCATTTAGCCCTTGAATGACATAGAAATATAAACTGACCATATAAACAGTAACCTTGACAATTATGCAAAATTTGACAAATTTGAAAAATCATAATAAATTCTCTAGAGTCCAAATTGAATGCTCTTTGACTTTGTGAAAAGCTTTAGATGAGACCTATTTGCTTGCCAAATTTCATGCAAATATGCATTTATTTTGTTAGACTTTGATTTATCCCAAGAAAGTGGTCAATTTGAAGTTCATAAAAGGATAAAAGGCATCAAATGGTCTTCTACTTAATCCATAACCATTTAAGCATATCCAAAAGCATAAACATAGTGTATGAGAGCATCCCAAATGGTCTAAATTATCATGTAGCTCAAAACTAGCATCCTAATTACTAATATACACATATACATCAAGGCACATGGATGACAAAAACTCACATATATATACATTTGGTTCCAAAATGGATTCATACATCATATTTACATACTCTTACACATGCTTAATAATTTACATCTCATAAACATCATTGGGCTATAAATTTTGATATCAAAATGCTTAAAATTTCTATTTTATTGTCAAAGTCCCATGCTTCAAGATGTTTGGCCTCCATTCCTTGGTCCACGTGGCTCACTTAGACATGGTTAGACATATGTAAGGGAAGAGTGAGATTCCAAGAATCCCAATAGCCCTTAATCCTTTCAAACATACATATATGATGCATTTACATATCAAAGAATGGATGCTTGCCATAAAGACTTCTCATGAACATACATAAATCAATTTCCTTATCATGTGAACTCATGCATGTCAAACATAGGCTCTAAAGGGTGTTGGTCTAGCCTCACCCAATTTCTTGAGACTTTTGGATTCCCCCCCATCCCCTAACTTTTAAGGGACTTTTGACTTAGCCTCACTCTTTTTGACACTTTTGGCTCATCCTCACCCATTCTAAGGGACTTTTAGTATAACTATGCCCATTCAAGTCACTTTACATTTAAAAACACATTTCAAGAAGCATAACGGTACCATGTTATATAATCAATAGCTAGAAACATATCTCATAGTTTAAACATACACACAAGCATCCAATGACAAGCAAATATCTAGGAAATGCATGCAAGAAAGGTTAGTAAGCTACTTTGTGCCAAGAAGCCCAAGCTTTTTCCTTTGCTTTCATACTTCCCCTTGAGTTTTTTCCTTCTTCTTCTTAGCCCATACACACAATTAGGAAGGTCTTACTTCACTTGGCCTAGACATATCAAATGACACATAATTCGATCATTGGAACCACTTTTAACCTTACATGAACTCTATACAGGCTCACTTGCTCTTATGACACAATTATGATTCCATATAAGGCACAATGAAACAACCCTCAGAATTTATGATCTTGGCTCCAATTTCTCATTCAATCTAAGACATATGACTCCATTAGAACTCATTAGAGTCATCACCAATTCAATTCAAGGAGCCTAGACTGAAGTTGCTCCTTTATGTCTTAAAATAGAGCCTATACTTCTATCTCATAAACTATGGCTTCTAAATTTAAACCATTGGTTCCTTTGATGTTTATTAATCATATATAGACCATCCCTATCCTTAGAATCGAAGATAAATCTCCCTAGATGCTTCATCTCCCTTTGCCTTGACATATGCACCATTAGCCACCCATGGAGTTTCAATTATTTTTCTTAGGAAAATGGCACTTGTGAAGCATCCTAGATGTCTTATGATCTCTCACATACTCTTAAATAGGTTAGATTATCCTTAGAAAGCTTCAAAAATGGCTAGGTGTACTAAGAACCCTAAGTCACATAACTTGTTTTCTAATGCTTTTCCTTTGAATCTACTTGCATATTCTTATTCCTCATGCTTGATAACCCTTGTCTCTACCTTGTTTTAGGTTGAATTCCTTCCCTATTGATTAGGTCTAGGTCTAGTCGAACAAGGGCACAAGAAGAGCAAAGCCAAAAGATGCAATAAAGGCCATGATTCTTACCTTGATTTAATGCTTTTCCAAGGAGCTTCCTTATGCCTTAGCCCTCTCTTTCAATTCCTCTCTTCTACTTTCTGGCCCAACCACAAAATAGCCTCAAATAAATCAATAACACCATGGGAGGAGAGAGGAGAAAGAAGAGAAGAGGTCTAGTAAAGGGGAAGACATTAAAAAGTAAGGATTTCTTACACTTTTTGGCTAGAATCTTCTTCCCTTCTTTTTGTTTGCCTCTTGGAATTGCCTTAGAATCTATTTAGACTAGATGGAAGTTAGTTATGAGGAGTGAGCAGAGGTGGAGCATGATTTAAGGACTAAGGCGCTAATTTAAGACACTTTTAAAAATTTCCATTTTGTCCCTTCTCTTGGCTTTTCTCGTTTAGGTTCATTTCAACTCCTTTTTGAGAATGCCTATATTATCATGAAATTTTGGTCTTCTAATTCATAAAATGCCTTTAGTTTCACCCAAATTGGATTTAAAATTTTCTTAAATGAATCGGTCAAAATTTTAGTCAACTGATACTTTAAAATGTAAACCGAAGGGTTTTTAACCATTCTAGGGATTCTTATAATTTTTAGGACTTTTGAAAACCTCAAGACACTCATTTTTCCCATTTAAAAATCCCTCCTTTGAGTTTTTTAAAATTTGGCCAAAATTACAAAAATGCCACTAGATTTTGTCTAATTTTATTTAGCTATTCTAACTTTGATTTTCGGGTTTTTTGTTTTTTCCTTGTATCCTCATTTTCAATTATTTAGAATTTCTTCCTAATTTTATTTAATCTCAATTCATTAGATTTAAGGGACCTCCTTTTATATTTTCCTCGGTTTAAGACTTTTAAAACATGCCGGATATTACATTTCTCCCCCTCTTAATTAAAATTTCATCCTTGAAATTTAAAGGTATAAACATCATCCTGCTTTTCTCATACTTTTCTTAACCAATCTTTCTATTCCCTTTGTTTAGCTCTATTTACTTCTCTCAAAGGCTAGGCTCTTTTAAGTTGGCTTGCCATATATACAATTCTCTTTCTTTGTATTATTTGCATAGAGCATTGACTTGTTCCTGTCATGAGGGAGACTAATTCCTAATACTAAAATATATTCTTATAATTTTGGCCTATTTCTTGGAAGATCTTACTATTTTGAGAACCATCTTTTCCATCATGAAATTTAGGTCTTTTAATTCATAAAATGCATTTGGTTTCACCCAAATTAGATTTAAAACTTTTCTGAACAAATCGGTCAAAGTTTCGATCAACTGATACTCTAAAATGTAAATCAGAGGGTTTTTATAAATTCTAAGGGTTCTTATGGTTTTTAGGATCTCTGAGAATCCTAGGACATTCATTTTTTCTATTTAAAGATCTCTTCTTTGAGTTTTCTAAAAGTTGACTAAAATTATGAAAATACCACTAGATTTCGTCTAATTTTATTTAACTATTCTGACTTTGATTTTTGGGCTTCTTTTGCCTTGTATCCTCATTTTCAATATTTAAAATATTATTCTAATTTTATTTAATCTCAAATCATTTGATTTAAGGGACCTCCTTTTATATTTTCCTTGGTTTAGGACTTTTAGGATATGTCGAGTAGTACAAAAGGGCTTAAATGGTGGAAAATAACTCCGTCTAAAGTTTCGGTACTATTTGACCCTTTTAGCACCTTGAAAGGGCCTTAGCTAATTCTAATTATTCATATGGTTTTCAGAACCTCTAAAGACCTTGGTGATCTTAATTTTAGGCTTTAAAACTCTTTTTCTTGAGTTTCCTAAAATTTGTTCAAAATTACAATTTTGCAACTAATATTCCATTTTACTATTTTAGGCTTTGTTTTCTTTTGTGTATGATTTCTTATCCTCATTTCTCGATATGCTGCTAATATTTTACCATTATTTGGATTTGCTTTAGAGTCCTCTTTTATTAACATACCGTTCCAGTTCAGTTAGAAAGCTAGTTGTTACAGATCATTTCCCTATCATTTCCTATAAAGTCCATGAAATTAGGAAATAAATGAATCAATCTAGACTTAAGCTCAAAATTTGCATCTAATTTAGGATATTGAATACAAAGATTTGATAATGCACATAAGGAGCTGCAAGTTCTTTAATGGTTCTAGTGTGCATGTTACCATTCAAATTCCTATTGACAATCAAATTAACCTGTGCATACATGTTCATGTTAACATTTATTTGCAAAAATGAGGGTACACAACCAAGTCTTTTGAACACAATTAAAAGCCACAAAAGCACTACCATTAGTCCCTACATTAAGACTATTTTTCTTGATCCTTACATGCCTTTGAAAGGTTCTTTCAATCTTGGGGTCCAAATCAATTAATTTTTCACTAGAGGACTATATCATAAACCAATTAGCCAAGCAAGAATTAAGAAATAACACAAGAACCAACCAAGAAAAATCAAAGAAATAATTCTAGAAAAATAGAAAAAATGTCCTAAAAATAAGAAAAATACTTGAAAAATATAAAATTCAAAGAAAATGATGGAATTTGGCCAATCTAAGGGCTACCTAACCCTAAACCCCCAAATATAAAAGTACCAAGTTAAGAAAAATCAAAGCACACCGAAAAAATCAAATTAGTAACCAAATTAGCACAATTCCACACACCAAAAGGCAAGAGAATTAAATTTAAATTAAACTAACAAC
This sequence comes from Erythrophleum ivorense, assembly GCA_026724425.1. Classification (NCBI taxonomy): domain Eukaryota; kingdom Viridiplantae; phylum Streptophyta; class Magnoliopsida; order Fabales; family Fabaceae; genus Erythrophleum; species Erythrophleum ivorense. The sequence goes on along the minus strand of JAIUCV010000640.1, from coordinate 5,394 downwards.
ACCTTATATATAAAACACTTTAAAATAGAGAAAAACCACACAAAAAAAACTCATAAAAATAGATAAATTAACTATGAAAAAATTAGAAAAATCCTATAAAATTCAAGAAAATACTAAATATTCAAAAAAGTGCTCTAAACGTTGGAATTTGGCCTAAAACCATTGCACTAAATAGCTTGTTATTTATTTTCACTTAGAACATCCAAAAATCTTAGAATACAAAGTTTCAAGCAAATTTAGGTAAGTCAAACAAAAATTCCAACAAGCAGAACAATTGATCCATAACACCAAAAAGGCCAAAAATTAAGTTCAAAACAAGCAAAAATTATACAAAAAATAGAGCTAAAATAGCTAGAAAACTCTTTCAAATAATTAAGAATCTAATTTCCCTGACAACGGCCTCAAATTTGATAACTATTGTTGAATAGTTATAAATACCTTAGTTGTAAAATAAATTTGTGAATAGTGGTGTAACCAAGATTGCCTCCCATGGAAATGGAATCTAATTACTAAAGAGAGTTTCCAAATGTCAAATGCAACTTAAAAACTAATAATTCCAAAAATCAATTAGGGGTTTAATGATTAAAATTAAAAATAATTCAAGAAGTAAAATAAAACTAATACTAGAATAAAAGAAAAAGTAACAACAATCAAGCAAATGAGTGTAGTTAGCTTTGAGTGAATTCTTTGAAATTTGACTCTCATCATCCAAATTAGATTTCAATAAGAATGGACCTAATCTTCTTTAGTGTATTCCTAATTAATTTCCTCAAGTGACCACCTTAAGATGCAATCAATTAGCAAAGTATTGACTTTTGAAACCTCAAGATTATACTAACTTGTTAATCCTTGAATTAAGCTCCTTGAACACACACCAAAACAAGATAAATTGATTCTATAGGTTTTGCACTTTCATCTTAGATGCCTAATTAACCAATCAAACATTAAGATTCCTTAAATTAACAATTAAGCTCAAAATTCCAACAAGATTACACAATAACCATTGCATTAATCAAGCTGAAAATTTAGAGGAAAATAGAACAAAATGTGTAGCCACTAAATAAAACAATTAATCCCATTTTCATTCACCAAAATGTTCATCCAATAACTCAACAATTCAAGAATCCAATCCAAAATTTTAGCCACAATTCTCAAGTAATTACAAGCTAAACCTAGACTTATAAACCATAAAATTGCACCATTAAAAGGAGAAGAAAATTAGCCAATTCTTAGAGCATTTGTCTTGGATTCAAATCTACACTTCAAAGCCCTCATCCCAAGCTAGCTACATGGTGGATTTAAGCTTCCATTGGAGAGAATTGATGGAGGAAATGGTTGTAATGATCTTCGCTTAAGGAGCTTCACGAATAGGGAGTGGATTATGGATCCTTTAATGCGTGCTACTCTCTCTCCATCCAAAGCCTGTGGCTCTCCAATCATCAATCCTCCATCACATTCTATGCACCCTCACTCCAAAGAACTTGAGAGTCACTATGTTCTAGACACCCTTTTCCTTCTCTATTTTGTCACATGCTTGTTGCCTCCAGGAGAGAACCCCAAGACCCTCAATCCCTCTCTCACATGCTTCTTCATTCCCTCACCCCTCATGCCCTCCACATGAATCATGTTTTTCTTCCATTAAATGTAACAAACGTAATTTTCATAAAATGAGGAACGAGTTGTATAAAAGAGAGTCCTTTGAAATGAGCTAGATAATGCCCGAAAAAAATTTGGGTAGAGTCCTGGACTCTTAAAAATGATAATTCCAGGCTCAGACGGTGAAACAAATTATGACGAAAATTAACAAAACGTAATGATATTTTCGTAAATAAGTGTAAATTTGAAAAAAAAACACATAGGAGGACTTTTTAAATGAAAAATTTGACTTGCCCAAGGTTCCCAGAGATCCAAAAATCATGGGAAGCCCTAGGACTGGTAAAGCCTCTCCGGTGTACTTTTTTCCAATAGCAATGAGCCTGAATTTTGACAGACTCGTTCAGGAAGGTTTTAACTCTAATTTGAGTGATTCCAAGGTATTTTATTAAATTAGGAACCTAAATTTTATAATGAAAAAGATGGTTCTAAAAAGGAGCTAAAACAAAACAAAAACAAAGTGCCATTACAGAAGGACGGAATGGAAATTTTGAAAAAGTTTGTTTCTTGAAGCTTCCACCACCTTCACGTATCTTCTCCCCTTCATTTTGGCTGAATTTCTTCTACCCAAAATACAGAAAAGGGATGATAGCTTCTTGAGGCACACCAAGAGAGGGAGAGAAGGAGGAAGAAAAGCCAGAAAGGTAGGAAAAATTCAAGAATTTCATGCTCCTTCTTCCAATTTGTTTTCCTCCTTCCATGCTTTCTTTCCATAGTTTATTTGAGTGAATTGGTTCTATTTTTTGGTCTAGAACTTAGAGGGGCAATTCAAAAATTTTGAAAAAAGGCAAACCAAGAAGAAGAAGCTTTGAAGCACACTTAAAACCAAGGTAATTACTTGTTGTTATTGCTTCTTCTCCTTACTCCATGGATGAGTGTGTTCGACCAAACCAGAACCAAGAAAGGGGGAAGTTCTATTCAAAAACAAGAGAGGAACTAGGATTTTTGTAACACCATACTACTAAGACTCAATTCATGTAATTCCCATGCCTCATCTCATATAATTTCTATGGAAGCAATATACTGGCATAAGGAGCCATGAATCAAGATGTATTTTCCCACAGGTAAAATTTTTCTTTTAGAGTCCTGTAGGCCATATAGACTCATGTATCACATTCTCATATTTATTTACAGGGATATAACTCATTTCCATCACCAAAAATGGTCTAGAGCTCATGTAAGGCAAAGGGAAGCATAAAACATGTACTTGCAATTTTGGCCAGAAATTGCCCCTTTTTGTCACAAAATTTAGAAAATCATAACTAATTCTAGAAAAATAGAAAACATGTATTCTTTTACTGTTCTGGAAATCTGTAGTGTCTAATTTATACTAAAAATATGACCATACCATGAATCAGCATACAAAGGGACATTTGACATTCGAAAAGGGGCAGAGGTCTGGCTGGCTACTGGTACTATCACAGGTTCTATAGCACACTTCAAAAATGTCCAATTAATTCTAAAAAAATCCATTCTATATAATAATATCAATATGGAAAGCTACAGATGTTAGCTAGAGGGAAAAAATAACTTCAAACCAGTCCAAGCATGTCTAGGCACTAAAAAGTAATCAAACAGTAATTTGGGTCAGTTGGATGCCTGATGCTGGATAGAAACTTCAAAAATTCATATCTCCATCTCTAAATAACCAAATAGGGGGCTTCCAATTAGTACAAGTCACTGGGAGTATCTAGTTTCTTTCTATAAAATTTCATGACAATTGGACATCATTTGCCCTATTAGTGACAGAATTCATTTTCGAACCTGAGTGAATAGTATCTTTTACCAAAATCAGGAAAATTTTTCAACTTTGAAATTCATCAAATATTCTATAGACTTTCAAAAATTCTATACTTTAGATTCTCAAAAAAGGCTCTCAAAAAGCTCTAAATGTATGCCAAATCTCAGATTAAGAAGAGCTAATTTGGACAAAAAGTGGTATAGGGATCTAAAGTGGTCATAATCTTGCTTCATATGAGGTATCAAAATGTCCAAATGGTCTCCTTTGATGTTAAGCACCTCTTTGGCAAGTTTAAAAGCATAAATATGACTTGTATGAACTGCCCAAGTGGTCCCAAATCTCATGCATCTCAATTTGCCCATTCCACTTCATTTATATATATATTTCCAAGATTTTAGTTTGCCATTACATGTCTAAAATGTACATTCTCATGCATGTGACCTTAGCTCTCATTTATACATAACATATCAACATAATTACACATGCTCATATGGTTACATAATAATTTTATCAAGGGATTACATCATATACCCGATGTATGGCTAAAATGAAAGCAAAACTAGGCATATTTCATATACTTTGATGTCATTCTTCTTCTTATAGGCTTGGTGGCCTCCAATACCTTGCTCAATTGTTCCACCTAGCATGTTAAGACATTGGAGAGGAGGGGATGAGATTCAAAACACTTCAATAGCTCATCTCCCATTCAATCACACATAAAGTATGTAATACAAGTCTCACAAATGCATGCATAGGCATATTAACATGTGCAATCATTTAAGGAGCATTCTTGGCATTTGAAAAAGTCATACATGGCATACATAAGCTTGCCAAGTAAGTGGATTAGCCTCACCCATTCATTTGTGGATCTTGGACTTGCCTCACCTATTTCTTTAAGAGGTTCTTGGACTTAACCTTACTCTTGGGAGTCAACCTCACTTTTAGGAGACTCTTTGCTTTGTCTCAACCAATTCTAAGGGTTCTTGGCTCATCCTCACCATGACTAAGGGTTCTTGGCTTCACCACACTCAAGCAAACCAAAGCAAGCATCATAAATATCATTTAAAAATATAATGCATCATCATGGTACCATGGCATATAAAATTATGCTAGAATACTTTTCATGACTAAAAATACACATACACACATTCAAGACAATGTAAGCACACATCTATGCATGAGAGAAGGTGGAGAGAGCTACCTTGCTTGTATTTGCATACTTTTTCCTTAAGCCTTGAATCCTCTCCTTTGGCCTCACACACCCAAGAAGGTGAAGATCACTTCTCTTGGCCTAGACACATTATATGGAAGCTAATTATACTCTTGAATCAATTTCTAATGCCACATAATCACTAGAAAAGTTAGGTGACTCATAAGGCTCTTTTATAATCCCATAATGCACTTAATGAAGCAACGTCAAGAAAAACATCATCTTGGCTCCATTCTATCTATTCATTTACAATTTTTGACTCCATTTAAACCTCCTAGAGTCATCACACAATCAATTCTAGGAGCCTAGCTAGGTGTTGCTTGTTTAAGCCATATTATGGAATATATATAAGGCCATCTCACTACCTATGATTTCTAAAATTTTTCCAAGACTGCCTCTCATATTCTCCCATCATACATGATGCAAAACTAAACTTAGAACAGATTAAAACTACCTCTAGGTGCCATTTCTACTCTAGGCCGAAGCTATGTTTTCATAAGGCACCAATGGAGTTTTCTTGCTTCCTTTGATAGGAGAATCATGTGGAAAGATGTTTTGGTGTCTTAGGAACTCATATGAACACTTAAACATCATAAAATATGGCTAGAGTTCATGATAGAGTTCAAGGTGCAATCAAAACCTTAACTTTTCTATCTTGCAAATTTATGATTTTTACTTGGATTTCTTTGCATATTCTTACTCTCTTCCCTTAAATTCATAGAATTCACCCTTGGTTCTCCTCAAAATTTCAGCCCTCCTATGGCTTCTTACGTGGGGCGAAACATGGAGG